>JBBYHM010000019.1:3444587-3473328 GCA_038381775.1 Adansonia rubrostipa
CTTTCCTCAGACATACACTGGAAATATCCTGATTGCTATAAATCCATTCCAAAGGTTACCGCACCTGTATGATACTCACATGATGGAACAGTATAAAGGGGCTGGATTTGGAGAGCTGAGTCCTCATGTTTTTGCTGTTGCAGATGTTGCATATAAGTAAATACCTTCTGTTCTATGTCAGATGTTTCCAAGTAATAAATAACCTCTGTTCTACATCAGATGTTTCCGAGTAATACTCTCTCTGATTTATCATGTAAACAGGGCAATGATGAATGAGGGAAAAAGCAACTCAATTCTAGTCAGTGGAGAAAGTGGTGCTGGTAAGACTGAGACTACAAAGATGCTCATGCGATACCTTGCATACCTTGGCGGTCGATCTGGAGTTGAAGGGCGGACAGTTGAACAACAAGTTCTAGAAGTAAGATGAATCTTAAACCTAACAACCCTGTTGGCCTTATCTTTGTTTGCTTAAATCTGTAATTATGTAGTTTCTGCAATGGTTGTTATATATCCTCCTAACTTGGTACATGTGGATGTTTAACTTATCCAGTCTAATCCAGTTCTTGAAGCTTTTGGAAATGCAAAAACTGTGAGGAACAACAACTCAAGGTGAGTGTATGTTTGCTATTGGATTTGAAAAATTACAACCTTCTTCATACAAGATAGCCTATTCCACTCCCTATTTGTAATATCAAATGTTGGTTCTAAAGAGGTTTAAGAAAGATGGATTAAGGGTCAGTTCATGTTTCAGCCATTGCTGCTGCTTGGTCTATTTTAATATAAAAACAATGGTTTTTCCAATTAATTGTTTGATTTGTCATTTCTTTGAATTAGTTTTTGTGTTTATCTGAGTTTTCTTGCCTCTTGGTACTACGTAGTCGTTTTGGTAAATTTGTTGAGATCCAATTTGACAAGAATGGGAGAATATCTGGGGCAGCAGTTCGTACATATCTGCTGGAACGGTCTCGAGTTTGTCAAATTTCATATCCTGAAAGAAATTACCACTGCTTTTATCTTCTTTGTGCAGCACCGCCTGAGGTACTAATGCATTGGTTTTATAATGAATATTTCTGTTTTTGGCATCAATCTTTGTTTGCAATTGAACTTGCATATGCTGCTAGTAATAGGCAATGATTGATTATGCTCTCTTACAATTTTCAGGTTAGAGAAAAGTTTAAGTTGGGAGACCCAAAATCTTATCATTATCTCAATCAATCGAACTGCTATGCTTTGGATGGGGTAGATGATGCTCAGGAGTACCTTGCAACTATAAGGGCCATGGATGTAGTTGGAATCAGCGAGGAAGAGCAGGTCAGTCTTCTCTTCCACTAGTTTGAAAAAATAAGTGAACTTGTGGCTGCATTTATATTTTTCACTGTGAATGATTCTTTCAGGAGGCAATTTTTCGTGTTGTGGCTGCCATTTTACATCTTGGGAATATGGAATTTGCAAAGGGAGCTGAGTTTGACTCTTCAGTTATCAAGGATGAGAAATCTAGCTTCCATCTTAATACGACAGCTGAACTGCTCAAGTATGACCTATTCATCTTCTTCTTGAATATATTTCTTGATTTCTTCTCTTGCTTATATTATTGCTTTAATCAATATGTCTCGTAAACAATATATATAACAGGTGTGATATCAAGGGCTTGGAAGATGCACTAATAAAGCGTGTAATGGTTACTCCAGAAGAAATTATTACAAGAACTCTGGACCCATTTGCTGCAGTCAGTAGCAGGGATGCGTTAGCTAAAACAATCTATTCTCGCTTGTTTGATTGGTAAAGAAACTTCATCTCTTCTTTGTATTCAACCGTAATGCATGAAGTTCTAGAACATTTTTCTTTGATTCCATCAGGCTTGTGGACAAGATCAACCTTTCGATTGGACAAGATCCAAACTCAAAGCAATTGATCGGAGTACTAGATATTTATGGGTTTGAGAGCTTTAAGTTTAATAGGTAAGACATTTGCCTTTAAATGCAATTAAACAGAATATTTGCTATTTTAGCTAACAAAGAGTTTCATCTATTTTCTTGTATCTATAGTTTTGAGCAGTTTTGCATCAATTTTACCAATGAAAAACTGCAGCAGCATTTCAATCAGGTTGGTAACTTCTGTATAATTCTTTTCCCCTACTTCAGATGTTACCTTGACCGTGCTTATTTTGAATAATTTTGTCTTTGCAGCATGTCTTTAAAATGGAACAGGAGGAATACACAAAAGAAGAAATCAATTGGAGCTACATAGAATTTGTTGATAACCAGGATGTGTTGGATTTGATAGAAAAGGTTCCAACCATTGTTGCTTACTTGTCTCTTCTTAATTTATATGAGCTAATCTTTTCAAGAATATGATATGTTTTTGTTTCTTCAAAAGTTTAAGCATTCTTCTCCGTCTTCTCATGCATCATGTTGCATAATTGCAATTAATTGCTCTATCTTTCTGCAGAAACCTGGAGGAATTATTGCACTTCTCGATGAAGCTTGGTATGCAGCTATTATTTTGCTTTATTTGATATTATTTTTTGAAGTTTTAGGGGACCTAAGTCACCAAAGTTGCTCTGTACTTTATAGTGCTGGTGTGCACATGTGCATATTTTGCTTGACATATTTAAGAAGAATAAACTACATGCTGTGACAGTCATGTTCCTCTACTATATTGTTACTTTTGGTTGATTTCATGTTTGCTTGACTGCTTCATGCAGTATGTTTCCTAAATCCACACATGAAACATTTGCTCAGAAGTTGTTCCAGACATTCAAAAACAACAAGCGCTTTATCAAACCGAAACTATCTCGTACTAGTTTTACTATTTCCCATTATGCTGGAGAGGTAACTTGTATTGCCTTATATTTATATATCTACAAAGTTTCCCTGCCTATGAGGATAATTCAACTGTATGTTTTGTTGTCATCGCCCCAGGTAACTTATCTGGCGGATTTGTTCCTTGACAAGAACAAAGATTATGTAGTGGCTGAACATCAGGATCTCTTGACGGCCTCAAAGTGCTCCTTTGTGGCTAGTCTGTTTCCTCCTTCTGCTGAGGAGTCTTCAAAATCCTCCAAATTTTCGTCCATTGGATCGCGCTTTAAGGTATTATTGATCCATTTATTATTGATCCATTTACAAAACCTATTTATCAGATGAACTGTACTTTATCTAGGTTACTTTTTTCAAGGATGATATCCATTGGTTGGTCGCAGTTCCAGGTGTTACAAAATGCAAAATAATGGTCATTCAAAAAGTGAAGCTTTCAAAATGTTTCAAACCTACACATGAAATAAAATGCTACGTTCATCAGAACGTTTTATATAGAAGTCAGGTTTTTGACCTGGTGTTTCTTTTCTTTTTTTTTTTTTTTGGGGGGGGGGGGGTGGTGTTTGAAACTGTGGGTGGGCAAGCAAGGTGGTTGTTATATGATGGCCTCCTAGAATGTCTCAAAGGGTGATGACTTAACTATTTCTTCCAATATGGTAATTTTATCCCAACATTATCACAAAAAGTTCCTGATTTATTTCTGTGTTATCTTAACCATGAAGATTTTGTTTTCTGTGGACTTTTTAATGAAAGCATCGCTTGTGGAAGAAGGAAAATAAAATAAATCCAGAATTCAGTAGCCTTCCGGAGTTAATCATGCAGAAAATAAACCAAGGAAGCTCATACACTTTACAGTGCTTGTAAAAATCATTAATCCAGTCATTCTGATAACTATCAAATTGTTATGTACCAATTTTGGTAAAGTGCCGATGGTCTTAACATGAAAAATTTCTAGAGACAGATGACATAGTTGATAGATACTCCTCTTTCATTTGCAATTGCAACTACTGACTTATTAACTTAGAATTTTATATAATATCCTGTCTGATAAGAAAATATATATATATATATATATTTTATTTTACCAAATGCAGCTACAACTTCAGTCTTTGATGGAGACGTTGAATTCAACAGAGCCTCACTATATCAGATGTGTGAAGCCAAACAATGTCCTCAAGCCTGCAATTTTTGAGAATGCCAATATAATTCAGCAATTACGATGTGGCGTGAGTATAATTTGGCAGTATAATAATCTCCATTTGTTTTGCTCCATACTATCAAAAATTGTCCTTTTGATGGTTGTGATGAAGTTATTTGTGTCATTTTCTTTCTTGTAGGGTGTTCTTGAGGCAATTAGGATCAGCTGTGCAGGATATCCAACAAGAAGAACATTTTATGAGTTTCTTCACCGTTTTGGTGTTCTTGCTCCAGAAATTTTGGAGGGAAAGTAAGTTGTAAATCCTGCAGTTTTGTAATTGTAATAAGTTTAGGGTAGATTGGGACATATTCATCCAATGCTAGCCTTGATAACGTATAAGTTAAAAAAAATGCATCACAGTCTATTGCTAATGTAACCTTATTTGATAGATGCTCCAACTAAGATCCTTCTTTTCAATATTTTCTCAAGAAGTGACTGGTATCGAACTTGAACATGTGCTTTTGAACTTTTCTAGCCGGAGACTTGTACAATTGCGCTATGTAGTGGCCCCTTTATGGTATATTGGTTGATATTAGTATTTATGTAATACATTTTTTGTGGCTTCCCTCGTTTAGTTTCCCCTACTATTGCATATGATTTAACTTCAATGACCTTACAATTTCTTTTTTTGTTTTTGTTTTTGCAGTTATGATGACAAGGTTGCATGCGAAATGATCCTGGATAAGATGGGACTGAAAGGTTATCAGGTAATTGAAACACAACCTTACAGCTTTTAATTGTGGTCATGGCTTTTAGGAAGTATAATGGGATATGAGGATTAAGGGGAGATGCTGTCCATCTTAGACATATAATTTCACTTTCCTGTCCTAGCTCCATTCACAAGGTGTTCTGAGATCTAAGCAAAAATGAAGAGTACTTGGAGAGGATTGCTGATTTTCAAATATTTTGTAATCTCTTGAGCATGCCACTAATTTATAATTAATACATGCGATGTATTGCCCCATGCTGCACCTTCTATGCTGGTAAGCATGGGCCATTAGCACCGTTAGATTTATGGCAGTAGGGGTCAGGAGGCGATTTATAATAAAAGTTTCTGCTTATATCTTTAAATCTTACAACAAAACTTTGGTTCAGTAATGGCTGGTTTGTCCTTAGCAAGTTCCATGCAAAATATGGTTGCGAAATATGAAAACCTTGACTAATTGCGGTGTTATCCAAGTAGGATGATCCCAAGAACAAAACTCCATGTTGGACCTGGTCCTTTTGGGGTTAAAGACTATCCTTACCTAGTTGTTAGCCTGTCATCTCTGTGGCAAAAGTGTCCAATTTGGTTGGATACTCATTTCCATCATAAATGCTGCTTAGCTAAGTACTTTGGTGAGTGAATTTACCCTTGATGAGTTGATGTCAACTGCTATCTAGAATGTTTATCTCTGCCAGAGGTGACACTGAAAGTGGCCATCTGTTGTTAACGTCCGCTGTGATTAAATATCTTGTGGGATCATCCATATGCAACAATCAGTATACATTTCATCAGTGGGTTTGTAACTTGTGCATTATGCTCCATTTAACATGATTGGCATGGCAGATAGGTAAGACCAAAGTTTTCCTCAGAGCTGGACAGATGGCTGAATTAGATGCCAGAAGGGCAGAAGTGCTTGGAAATGCAGCCAGAACCATTCAAAGACAAATTCGAACATATATCGCACAGAAGGAGTTCATTGCACTACGTAAAGCTGCAATTATTTTGCAATCTCATTGGCGAGGTATCTTTTTAGCGTCATTAAAAGTTCAAAAACCCGTGCATGAAGCTGATGGTCTTCAGAAGTAGGAACTATAGAAGGATTTTTTGACATGCAATCATATTTCTCGGATGCTCTTAGTTTTGGCTTTGAGTACACTTAAATATTATCCTGTTATGACCTATCTGATTTCCTTTTCATTATAATTAGGAATACTAGCCTGCAAACTGTATGAGCAAATGAGAAGGGAAGCAGCTGCTTTGAAGATTCAAAAGAACTTTAGGCGGTACATTGCCAGGAAATCCTATTTAACAGTAAGGTCATCTGCAATCACATTGCAGACTGGCTTAAGGGCAATGACTGCTCGGAATGAATTTAGATTCAGAAAGCAAACTAAGGCCGCAATTATCATTCAGGTTCTACTAAAACTACTTGATGATGTTCTCTTAATCTGTATGAAATTAATGTGATTTTTGGATGAAAGTCGCACATTGATGCTGAATTAAACTCAATTCGGAGAATTGAATATTTACTGAATAGTTTTCTTAACATTCAGGCTGCTTTGCGTTGCCATGTTGCATACTCTTATTATAAGAGTCTCCAAAAAGCTGCAATAACTACTCAATGTGGTTGGAGGGGAAGGGTTGCTAGGAGAGAGCTCAGAAAGCTGAAGATGGTTTGATCACATTTTTTACTACAACTTCATTCAAAAAAGCTTTAATGCACTTTGCATTTTAAACTCACGTTGTAACCATTACTCTAAATTTATTTAGGCTGCCCGAGAAACAGGGGCTCTCAAAGAAGCAAAAGACAAACTGGAAAAGCGTGTAGAAGAACTTACATGGCGTTTGCAGCTTGAGAAACGTTTGAGGGTAATTTATGCCATTTTTATGTTCTAACATATATCATTGTTTACTATTGTTCCAATCTTCTGTAATATCTTTTTTAACCGGTAGAAGTTTTACTTTTTAATTTAATAACAGACTGATTTAGAAGAGGAGAAGGGACAAGAAATTGCCAAGTTACAAGATGCTTTGCATACAATGCAAATACAAGTGGAGGAAGCGAATGCTAGAGTCATTAAAGAGCAAGAGGCTGCTCGAAAAGCTATTGAGGAAGCTCCTCCAATTATTAAGGAGACTCCTGTTATAGTTCAGGACACAGAAAAGGTTAATTCCTTATCTGCTGAAGTAGAGAGTTTGAAGGTAAGAATTCTAACCTGCACGATTGTGGTGGGTTCTGCAACTGTTTGTCTATTTGCCTCCTATGAGGTTGTATAACTAATTTGATTTGGATAGATAAAAAATAATTAATTTGCTATTTAAAATATATGCTCATAATGAATCTCGACTGTGGCACCATGTGCCAACATGATTAATTTCTGCAATGGCTACAAGTGGGGGTATAAAACTGAAAATTGGATGAAATTTGCCAATCAGACTAAGAATAGATGAATCAGTTAATGTTAATGAATCTATGAAGTTGCAAGATAAATGGCAGTCAAGGATGACAGTAAGTCGGTAATTATTTATAGCTTTTTTTCTTAGGCATTTGATGTCAATATCTTAGGCTCTTTTTTGTAGTTTCTGAAATTAGTAAATCATGCATTTGCCTTGTGTACCATCATTGGATGCATATTGAGGATTGACTTCCACAGTTCTGCTTGCAAGATATTGCCAAGCAATTAGCTTAAATGTTGTTGGTTTTCTATTATTTATCTTGGAGTCTTTAGAAACTTTGATGAAGACAAGAGGGATGAAATGCTCATTTGTCACTGCAGGCTGCATTGCTATCAGAAAGAAAAGCTGCAGAAGAGGCTCGTAATGCTTGTACGGATGCCGAGGCCAGAAATGCAGAGCTGGTAAAGAAACTTGAAGAGTCGGAGCAAAAAGTGGATCAACTCCAGGAATCTGTGCAGAGGTATGTGTGGAAAGGACAGTTGTTTGAATACAGACTGGCTGTATTTGTATCAAAATGTTGAAAAGAAAAACAAAAGAGGTTGAAAAGGGACCACATCCCAATCATCTCGGTGCTAAGGAGTGACAAATTAACTCTCCCTTTTCCTATCCTGTCTGGTTGTCTGTTGTCATGACACAGTAATTTATCTGCCAAACATATTACTTCACTTGGTGCTTCTGTTTGCAAGAACCCTTCCCTCGCCTTACTTCTTCTTTTTTTTTTTTTTCATGTGGCTCTTTATGTCCCGTTTTCTAATTAAAACCTTTTGATTTAAAGTCATTCAACCTATTAAACTTGACTCATTCTATATGTTTCAGGTTGGAAGAGAAGCTTGCCAATTCAGAATCCGAGATTCAAGTGCTTCGTCAGCAGTCACTGGCAATGTCACCAACTGGGAAATCTTTAACTGCAAGACAAAGAACAATGATTATTCCTGTACAATTTAGATATTACAGTTCATTACACTCCTCATATTATAAAGTACAATATTATAGAAATACATCATGATTATTTGTTAATGAATTTGCAGAGGACACCAGAGAATGGGAATGTTATAAACGGAGAAACAAAGGTTCCATCGGTAGGGAACATCATTATTTGGGATAATGGTAAGGTGGTTTATTATTTATATTTATTGCTTACTGCTTGGTACCTACTCAGGCCACAGCTCTTGCCATATCAAATGCACGTGAGCCTGAATCTGAGGAAAAACCTCAGAAGTCCCTCAATGAAAAGCAGCAGGTTAGTGACCATTGAAATCCATGATGCTTTTAACTCATTCTAGTATCTTATCTGAAACTTAATTTTTAGTTGTAGATTCATATTCATATGGATGTTACCAGTCTTGATTATTTCTTATGATCTGCCTTTTATGTTTCAGGAGAATCAGGACCTACTGATCAAGTGTATATCACAAAATTTGGGATTTTCTGGGAGCAAACCGATTGCTGCTTGTGTCATATACAAATGTCTTCTTCACTGGAGGTCATTTGAAGTTGAAAGAACAACTGTTTTTGACCGCATTATTCAAACAATAGCTTCTGCCATAGAGGTAAGCTATAATTTGGCTTTTTAAAGATTTTCTGCATCATTAGCCAATAAATTTTTCATCAGCTCTCAAAAACATATTTTAGAGGCTGATGGAATTAGATTGCTAGCCACTGCAAGTTGCCAATTCTTGTCTTTTTTCTCTCCTCTGGATGAAAAGAATATCATTAATGTAAGCCATGTCTGTCTTACCGAAGGTCCATGACAATAATGATGTCTTAGCCTATTGGTTATCTAATTCATCAACATTATTGCTGCTGCTCCAACACACACTTAAAGCAAGTGGAGCTGCAAGTTTGACACCCCAAAGGCGAAGAGCAGCGTCAGCTTCACTCTTTGGGAGGATGTCTCAAGTAAGAAAGTATTATTTTTTTTTTCTTACTGAAAAAATTATCCTAGCCTTTCCATATATAATTAATTTTCTTTTCCTGTTTTTCTTTTATATTAATATATGAATTCTAGGGTCTACGGGCATCTCCCCAAAGTGCCGGGCTTTCATTTCTTAATATTCGCGGGCTTAGTAGACTAGATGACATACGGCAAGTTGAGGCCAAGTACCCTGCATTACTGTTTAAGCAGCAGCTTACTGCCTTCCTTGAGAAGATATATGGAATGATAAGAGACAATCTAAAGAAAGAGATCTCTCCACTGCTTGGATTGTGTATTCAGGTTATTGCTAAGTTACTTCCTTTTTCTTTCTACATTTTTTTTGTTCCTTTTTCTGTTTTGAAAATTAAACATGGGTGTGGGGTTGTGAAACTGGGTATATTCTTGCCTATGTTGCTCCAACTCTTTACTTTTCTTGAGTACCTCTTGCCGATGCAAATCCGGATATAGGTACAAGGATATGATTCTCCAAAGACCCTCCGAATACATAGAAATCTTGAAAAAATGTGAACATGCCCATGTTTGACATGCTCACCCGAGTCTGAATAACCTAGCTTACTGCTGCTAACTTTAGAAATTGCTTGTTTATGGTTATCTTTCAACTGCCAATGCAAATAAATACGAGTAAATACCCAGCCTCACCTTTAATTGGATATTTTCAATACAATGCAGGCTCCTAGGACATCTCGGGCAAGTTTGGTGAAGGGACGTTCTCAAGCAAAAGCTGTTGCTCAGCAAGCTTTAATTGCTCATTGGCAAAGCATTGTGAAAAGCTTGAACCGTTTTTTGAAGATAATGAAAGCAAACCACGTGAGATCTGAAACTTAGTTTGAAAAAAAAAAAATTTCATCTTTCTTCTGGGATTTTATGAGTCTCACTTTTCTGGTTATACAGGTACCTCCCTTCTTAGTCCATAAAGTATTCACTCAGATATTCTCATTCATCAACGTTCAGCTATTCAACAGGTATCTCTCTCTATGCCTGTGTGTGAACACGTATGCGCATTTATTACTTGATTATATGACAAAAGTAAAGGTTATGCTCAATTCCCCCGATAACGGCGTGGCATTTGTTGTGCACATTTATGCAGTCTTCTTTTGAGACGTGAGTGTTGCTCATTCAGTAACGGGGAGTATGTGAAAGCTGGTCTGGCTGAATTAGAACAGTGGTGCTACGAGGCAACTGAGGAAGTAAGCTTTAGGCAATCATTTGTGACTGTTATACCCTGCCATTTTTCTTGTTACTTGACTTGAATTCTTGTGAATAGTATGCAGGTTCAGCATGGGATGAACTGAAGCACATAAGACAGGCTGTGGGATTCCTGGTTAGATTCTTTTTACTAGCATTTCTTGTTCTGTAATTGTTTCTAATCATTACCTCATACGCTCACTGATGGACCATTTCCTTTGGAACCCAGGTTATTCATCAAAAACCCAAAAAGACCTTGAATGAAATAACTAAAGAACTTTGCCCGGTAAATGCCTCTCATTCAACATTTCTCAACTCTCAACATTCCTTCTTGAAATCTTCATCTTTCTTTTTATATTTATGTTCCTGCTGCTTCAGGTACTTAGCATACAACAGTTATACAGAATCAGCACAATGTACTGGGATGACAAATATGGCACACATAGCGTGTCATCAGATGTAAGATCAAAACACTAGATACTAAACCTGTTTGATTAGGTCCTTTCCAGAACTTTGAAAATTTTTGTTTTTTCAGACTTGCAATTTAATAGATGAACTCGCAATCTTACAGGTCATTGCAAACATGAGAGTTATGATGACTGAGGACTCCAACAATGCTGTCAGTAGTTCTTTCCTGTTAGACGATGACTCAAGGTAGTTTTTCCTCCTTTTAGCTTCACGTAGAAGAGTACTTAACCCATATTGTCTGTACCCAACACACTTTGATTTCTATATTTAAAATTCATGTCATTGCAGCATCCCGTTCACGGTGGATGACATCTCCAAATCTCTGAAACAAGTAGACATAGCCGATGTTGATCCTCCATCACTAATTCGGGAAAATTCTGGTTTTGGGTTCTTACTTCCACGTTCAGAGTGATAGACATGGTCACGCTCTCCACTCTCTCCATATATTGATTCTCTGAAATCATGTGCTAGTCCTTTGTATATAACATCTGAATCTCCATCTCAATGTGTATATTAGTACCGTACTCTCTTTTTTTTTTTTTCCTTTCACATATCCTCCCAGGCTGGTTGTTTTTGATGTCTGGGGTCACATGATTCTTTTCCAATGTTCAAAAAGAAAAAAAAAATAGCCTATTTCTTAAGAATAGTGTTGGTCTTCTGCCCAAAACGGGCGTTTTGCTTTCCCTTTTTTTCATTTTTTTATAGTCTTTTGGGGGGCAAGGGGCTCCTTTTGCATTTTTTTTTTTTTAATTTTGAGTTGGGTTTTTTGAGTGTAATTAACTGCAACATTTGCATTTATAGGTATTGATTTGTTGTATGAGTTAACGGTGTAAATCCAATTTTCCTTTATTACTGAATGAATCTATATCCTATAGCGTTCTGAACATTATTTCCTCTCTCGACTTGCATTACTTTTTTTTTTTTTTACTCGGTTTCCAACCAAACTAGAAGGTAAAACCACAAACAATTCAGATACTGTCAGCACTTTGTAATCTAAAGAATTGTGGGTTTTTTTGGAAGAGAAAACAATCCGACCGTAGAATGTATGATATAATTATGTGCTTGTAAAATTTATTGCCTTTACTGAGTTCGTAAGCGTTTGTTAATTTTATTTAGGTGCGAATTTCAGAAATCCACTGTGATTTGAGACAAAATGAATTTGCCCCTCTGAGGTTTTAAACTCTTGACATTTAACTATCATGGTATGTCTCGAACGATAAAAAAGTTCATATTCGATGTACTTACATTATGTGCATTAGATCCACTACAATTTCTCTTTCAGCTCTCTTTGGTTGTTTGTAAATGTTTTCGTTTTTTTTTCCAAAGCAATATAAATAAATAGACAGAGCGGGTGACTTTGAGAAATTGCGAGTACTATAACGGAAATTGAAAATTTGAAGGGTTTCAAATTTAAATCTTGCAATGCATACGCATTGTTGACATTTGACATTGTAAGCTAATGCCTTGTAAGCATCTGGATTTGGTTGGTACTCAACCTGATTCTACAATTTTTTGGTCGGTCGGTCGATCCATAATTCCCAACTGCTAATCGCATTTGAATTTTCATCATAAATCAAATACAGTATACAGCTGCATTGCGTGTGGATCCAATTATTTGTTTTGTTTAACTAAAAATTATTTTTTAAATTTAATTATAAAAAATATATATATTAATATAAATAAATTTTTAAATAATAAAATTGATATTTTTTTTCAAATCTAAGAAATCAAGTTGAATCTTAAAGAAATAAAATTTTTATTACAGTTCTAATTGCTTGATTTACGGGCATCAGTATTCAGGAGGAGATAAATAAAGGTAATTCAGATCTTGCTTCTGCTTTGGTTTTTTTTTTTTTTAGAAAAAAAAAAAGATTGAAGTTTTCGTCACGTGACTCTCGTGGGAGGGAAATGGCATATCCCTATAGAATTTTTAAAACTTTTTGGCAACGTGGGAAAAAGCCAGTTTGGAGGGAATTGAAAACCAAACTCTTATTTCTCAAATTCTCATAAATAAAATATTATGCAATTATTTATTTATTTATTTTTCCAATTATTTTTTACATATTCTAATAATTTGGTTGAAAAGAGAGATAATTTTAATAATTTTTAATGGTATTATGCTATGCACAATATTATTCAATTATTTCTTTGGGTACGTATTTGATTTTTATTTTTTAAATTACGACAACACAAAACAAGATTCTTTGTTGGGTCTGTCTTTGACTATTTTGGTTTGACGCAAGAAAGGCTTACGATTACAAAGGATAATGTCAGTGGGTTGCTTAATCATGTAATATTAAGTAAAGTATTTATGCCGTCACCAAATTGCCCAATGCAAATGGGACAGCTAAGCCTAACCCGGCCAGCCTCTACATAATTCAATATTTCCAGCGATACTTGTTCCATAGACAAAAATGCTTATTTTCCATTTATTACATTTCTGTCCACACTTTCTTCTCTTTTGGATCTTTGCATACCCCCATTCCCAAGCCTAAGCCTAAGCCTAAGCCTAAACTTGTAAGTTACAACTCTTATGCCTGCAGTCAAGTTCCAATCTAAAAACTTTATAATTTCTTTTAGGTTTGGATTGAATTGAGATCAGATAATTTAAATAAAAATATTTTTATTATTAAATAATTATTTAAATCGAATCAAATTAATTTAAATTTATAAAATTTTTATTTAAAATTTGATTCATATATGACAAACCTACTCAAAAAAATTACTTTAACTACTTAAAAGGAGTATCTTAATTCCATAAAATTGATTATGGCAATCTTACCTTCCTTAGGTTCATTTTTCTTTTGTGTTTGTGTTTGTGTATGTGTTACATTAGCACTTTTGTTGAGAAGTAACAAGTCCTAGGGAGGGGTAAATGTGAATAAATTGAAAATGTATACATCGAAAACAAATTTCAGCAAATCTAAGGCCCACCAACGGTAAATACCATGTACATATAATTATAAATATATATATTCCGTAGTCTGAAGGCATTTCTCGTTTCGTTGTTTGGTTTGAAATTTTGGACTGAGAAAAAGGCGCCGGTAATTCAGAGACGAGTCAGTACAGCGAGTCAGCCACCCGCGGAGACAAGCGCGGCTCAATAGTCTCAGCCGCTTTAACTCACTCCTTGTAAGATTTCGACATCTCCGCTATGTTTTTGCGGTTTTTTTTTTTCACTGAGATTTTTCTCTATGCTTTTGTTGAATCGAAAGAAGTTTTTGAAATTTTGGATAGGCGAAGGCCAAAGGGAGGTTATTTATTGAACTGGCTAAAACAGGGATTCTGATTGGGAAATTTTGGTCGCTGGAAAGCTGAATTTGGTAATTTAATTTCTGGGTTTTTACTTGGTTAATCATTTATTTGTTTTATGTTTTGATAGATTTAGTTTGTTTAATGAATTTTTTTTTTTGGTAAGGGAGTATTTCTTTTACTATTGCTTAATCTGATTATTATTTTTATTATTATCATTTTTGTTTTATATAAAAAAGAAGATGTTGTCCAAAGATGAAGCTAGGAAGAAGAATGGTGAAGATTCGGGTAATAGGAAGTTGTTGAATGAGATTGAAGCTATTAGCAAAGCTTTGTATTTGGACAAGAACCTTTCACGGACCTCATTTGCTGCTTTTAATACACTGGCCAAACCAGCCGGGAAAACCCACTTGCCTGAACCAAAATCGAAGCTTAAGAATAGTAATGAGGACCCATCACGTAAAGATAAGAAATCCATTTGGAATTGGAAGCCGTTGAAAGCATTTTCAAATGTTAGGAACCGTAGATTTGTTTGTCGTTTCTCAGTTCAAGTACACTCCATTGATGGTTTGCCGGTCAGTTTTAAAGATCTTAGTCTGTGTGTGCATTGGAAGAGGCGGGATGGTGGGCTAATGACTCGTCCTGCCAAAGTTTTTGATGGAACTGCTGAATTTGAAGAGAAGCTGACACATACATGCTCGGTGTATGGGAGTAGAAGTGGACCTCATCATTCAGCCAAGTATGAGGCCAAGCATTTCCTGCTCCATGCTTCTGTGTTTAGAATGCCAGACCTTGATTTGGGGAAGCATCGACTTGACCTTACACGGCTGCTTCCGCTTGCATTGGAGGAATTGGAGGAAGAGAAGAGCTCAGGGAAGTGGACAACCAGTTTCAAGTTATCAGGGAAGGCCAAGGGTGCTACAATGAATGTTAGTCTTGGGTATATGGTTATTGGGGATAATCCCGAGCAACTTGGAGATAATCAGTATGGCTCCGATTTGTCACATATGAAGCGGAATAATCATGGTATTAGAAAAGCGGTTACTAAATTCGGTCACGGTGATAGGAAGGGCACAATGAGGCGTGTTGAGAGTCTTCCCAGTTTGGTTAACCTCAGGTCTTTTGGCTCGTGTCGTCTTGCGGAGGAGATAAAAGATCTTCATGAAGTTTTGCCAGTGTCAAAGTCACAGCTTGATGATACAAAAATGCTAGAGAAGAAATTTGATGACAACAAATCAGATGCTTCAGCTGTTTCTAAGCCTGAACCTGATGTGTTAACTGAACAGTTTGAGCCCACCAGACCTCCATTTTACTTTGGATCTGAATCAATTAAGGAGAATGTTGAAAAAGAAACTGAAGATAATGACTTCTCTGTTGTGGAAAAAGGGATAGAGTTATCTTCAGAAGAACAGGCTATATTGACAGTCAAAAGCCCTGAAGTTGTTGAAAGTAATCCTGGCATGGGACTAAATTCTGAAGAATGCCCTCAGCTTCATCCCTCAAATGAGGCGAGCAGTGGTAACCAAAGTGATGTGCTTGTGGTACAAGATTGCAATTCCAAAGAGGATGGCCGGTGCTCAAAAGAGTCACTGATGAGAGAATTGGAGTTAGCTTTAGATGGCATTACAAATTTGGAGGCAGCATTAGATTCTCATGATCCTGAAGACCCTGAAGACTACCTGGAGAATAAAGCTAATTATAAAACAAATAGGAAGGCAAAGTCACTTAGCTTGGATGAAGTTGCTGATTCTGTGGCAAGTGAGTTCTTGAATATGCTGGGTATTGATCACAGTCCATTTGGCTCGAGTTCTGAGATTGAGCCGGAGTCACCAAGAGAGCGTTTACTTAGGCAATTTGAGAAAGATGCTTTAGCCGATGGTTTTTCATTATTTCATTTTGACATGACTGACGGGGAGGAACTAGAATGCGGCTTTGACACATCAACTACATCTGGTTGGGGGAACTCGACTGATGATCTGTCATCTGTTATTCAAGATGTTGAGCAAGAGTTTCAGATGGCAACTGATCAGAGCAGAAAAACGAGAGCTAAAGTGTTGGAAGATCTGGAGACAGATGCTTTAATGCGTGAGTGGGGATTGAATGAAAAGGCTTTTCAGCATTCTCCATCTGGCTCTTCTGGTGCATTTGGGAGCCCAATTTATTTGCCTCCTGCAGAGCCACTGGAATTGCCTCCTCTTGGAGAAGGATTAGGTCCATTTCTTCAGACAAAGAATGGAGGGTATTTGCGATCTATGAATCCCTCACTTTTCAGGAATGCTAAAAATGGTGGGAGCCTGATCATGCAGGTGTCTAGTCCGGTTGTGGTACCTGCTGAAATGGGTTCTGGTATAATGGATATACTTCAGAGACTGGCCTCAGTTGGTATTGAAAAACTCTCTATGCAGGCAAATAAATTGATGCCTTTGGAGGATATAATGGGTAAGACTATGCAACAAGTAGCGTGGGAAGCTGCCCCTGCTTTGGATGGACCAAAGAGGTTTGTGACTCCAATTATTTTCCAAAATATTTTTCTATCTTAAAAATTGTTTGCTAAATCATTACCGATATTCGTATGTTATTGCTTTTTCTATGCAGGCAGAGTTTGTTGCAGCATGAGTTTGAGGTTGGGCATGATATGTCTTGTGGGCGAAAGAAAGTTAAAAGTAGATCACCTCAACCCAGCTCTAACAAATGCAGTTCAACGTCTGTTGATGAAGTGGGCTCAGATTATGTATCCCTTGAAGATCTTGCTCCATTGGCAATGGATAAGATTGAAGCACTCTCGATGGAAGGCTTGAGAATTCAATCTGGCATGTCAGATGAGGATGCACCTGCAAACATCAGCGCACAGTCTATTGGGGAAATCTCGGCCCTTAAAGGCAAGGGGTTTGGTATTAGTGGCTCCCTTGGTCTGGATGGAACTGCTGGGTTGCAATTGTTGGACATAAAAAACAGTGGTGATGATGTTGATGGATTAATGGGTTTGTCACTAACGCTCGATGAATGGATGAGACTTGATTCTGGTGAAATTGATGATGAAGATCAAATAAGCGAGCGAACCTCTAAAATCCTTGCTGCTCATCATGCGACATCATTGGACTTGATTCGCAGAGGGTCAAAGGGAGAGAAAAGACGGGGTAAAAAGTACGGTTTGTTAGGGAATAACTTCACAGTGGCATTGATGGTGCAACTTCATGATCCTATAAGAAACTATGAGCCAGTTGGTGCCCCAATGCTTGCACTCATTCAAGTGGAGAGAGTATTTGTCCCACCAAAGCCAAAGATATATGGTATGGTTTCAGCTTTGAGGAATGACAATCAAGAGGATGACGACTCTGAATCTGCTGTGAAAGAGGAGGTGAAAAAGGAGGAGATAAAAGAAGAAAAAGCTTCCCAAGAGGAAGGGATTCCTCAATTCAAAATCACAGAAGTCCATGTTGCAGGCTTGAAGACCGAGCCTGGCAAGAAGAAACTTTGGGGTACCACAACCCAACAACAGTCTGGTTCTCGATGGTTGCTTGCTAATGGAATGGGAAAGAGCAATAAGCATCCATTGCTAAAGTCCAAGGCTGCTTCTAAATCGTCAACCCCTTCAACAACAAAGGTTCAGCCAGGTGACACGCTGTGGAGCATCTCATCACGAATTCATGGTACTGGGGCTAAATGGAAAGAACTGGCGGCCCTTAATCCACATATTCGAAATCCTAATGTTATATTCCCCAATGAAACTATCAGGTTGCGATGAGTTGCACATGCATTGAAATAAGATCACATGACCGATGGAGGGCCACAATGCTTGTCGAGATTTTTCTTGTATTTATGTTGCATATGTTCACTCATGCAAATTAAAGTCAAAAGCAAATGTGGGGTTAACATTCTCGTTTTAGTCTTTGCAAATTTATATGTTTTTTTGTGATCAAAAGTGCATGGTGTAATTTATGTCTCAGTGAAATTATGTTTTGTCTCATTTGTCGTTGTTGCTGTAAGTTTTAATTAAAAACCCTTCATTCAGTCTCGTTGGCCTGCCTGGACTTCACAGGCTTGTTTTATTGGAGGAATATAGCAAAACTTTATGTTGCCACGAGACTTGCACTTGATTACGAAAGACTGCCACATTTCCTCTTTGGCTTCCACCGTTGCTCCCTTTTGCAGTACTAGTTCCAGAGTGCAAGGATGTGAGGAGAATCAGTTGGCTTGTTTAACAGCAGGATTTAATGTCATGTCTGCTGTTACTTTTTAGGCTTCGAAAGAGTAAATTTTGTAGATTGACAATTAGTGCAAGTTTTCATATATTTTATAGTGTGATAGCTTTATTTTTTATATTTTATATTTATATAAAATTTAATATTTTAATAATTCGTATTGTATAAATTTGAGACTTATGTTTTATCATGTCTTAATTGCTTTATCTAATATCATATTATACTCGTATACTCTTATTTAAAATTTTGTTGCAAAAATTTGTGGACCTTGTTTCAACTTTATTTAGCTTAACCCTAATTATAGGGTGGCGTGACAAAGCAAGGGCCTTTGCTGCTTAGGTTTAGGTTCAATTCCAATATTAAAAGGCCTAACACTGAAGTAGTTTCTTCTAAATGAATCGAAACTTCATCTCAATTCACATGATTTGGTTTTCTACATCTTATAAAAGTGAAAGATGCTTCGAGTTTTCCACCACATTTTCCATATAAACGAACAAAACTATCCATTAATAAAAAATATAAAAGGAGAAGAGTTCAGGAAAAAAAAAAAAAAACTAAATTTGTCAAAACAAGCGTCATTATTTTCAAGAATCTTATTTCATACAATGAGAATCACTCAGAATTAGTATGGAATTTTGGGTGTTTGTCAAAGTCATACGGTATACTAAAAGGAAATTCGCGTTCTTTTTCTTTATCTTTTCGATCAGCTTATGTTTTGTACGGCAGTAAAAAAAAAATACCTGGAAAGAATGATCAAAGGAGAATAGGCTGCATGTTATTTATATGGAGCTTTTCTAACAGCAGCAGCTTCAAAATAAATGGCACAAAATTTGAGATCCTGGCTGTGAGCTAAAAAATAAAATCTCAAAAGTTTACGTCAGCAAGTCACCTCCTCTCGAAATCTGAAAGCAAGCCTCAGCTACCCATCAATAAGAGAAAAGAAAAATGTTGGCAGGAAGGAGGGCACAAAAGGGAAAGTAAATGAGAGTTGTTACATACCATGGACAGTCGCGGCAACTTTGCAAGTAAGAAAACAAAAAGAGAAAGAACAGTGAGAATGAAGCACAGTTTGATTGGTGTGTTGTTTCGTAATACAATAGTGTCGATACTCATTACCGTTCTGAATCAGGGTTAATG
Source organism: Adansonia rubrostipa (assembly GCA_038381775.1). NCBI lineage: Eukaryota > Viridiplantae > Streptophyta > Magnoliopsida > Malvales > Malvaceae > Adansonia > Adansonia rubrostipa. The sequence goes on from JBBYHM010000019.1 coordinate 3,463,945, forward strand.
ACTATACACCATGGACTTTGGAATAGGCTGGGTGAGGATCATTTCGCTAATTTATGCCGAGCCTAGATTGGTTTGTTTCTAAATTGGGCTTTGCTCCTCCATATGCACCAGAAAGGAAGGCATTTTTAAACATTTGGTGCAAAAATATTAAAAATTGTAAGCCCAGTGTGGTAACATTAGAAGCTTCCAACAACAGTAATATATTCTTCCAGACTATCAACAAGAAGCAGAAACTACGTTGCATACAAAGCGCAGCTAGGGTTTGGGGAAAAAGCAGGGAATAGGAAAAAAAGTTGAATGCCAAACATCAAATTCAACTTAAGCAGGTAATGCAAGAGGCATTATTGTATAAAATATCATAGATGACAGTTTCATTCAGAAAAGATGAATTACCATGTCCATTTTGTGATGGTTCATCTTCCTTTTTCTCAGGCACATGTACAAAAAACTGTTGAATCATTTTCCAATGGTGGCCACCACAAGTTAACCCAGTGTCCATGTGCACGCCGGTAGGGAATTCAACGAAGAGGTATTGCCTGTTATGAGCTGCCGATTTAGCATACAGCATTTGCATGTGGGATGGGGGAACCATCTTGTCCTCCAAGCCAGAAAGAAATAGGACACGCTGCTTAACCTGCAGATGTTAATTACAAAATAGCAAAAGATATATCAACTAGAGAGGTGACTGAGTAGGCATAAACACACAAGGCAGAACAAGCACCATGAACCTGTCTTCCTAGTTCAATAATTGCTAATACAATACGGAAATTAAGATAAGCTACTTTGCAAGAATGGAATGCATGTAAATTTCAATTTGCTACATTGCAAAATTCAAATAGGTCAAATGCAAATTGTATCTACAAATTATACTAATTTTACTCTTTAAGTATCCAACCTACAACCGATTGGCAATGGATATATATTAAACAGAACTATAAATGTCTAAACAGTTGCTTATCAGACTAAGAACACATTTTTCCTTCACAATTCACTTAGAAAATTCTCACAGGAGATGCATGCTCAAACTAAAAACAACTTACGCTACACACCAAGGACCGGGCACACACTGCCAATAGGTATCTAGAGAGGTTTCCTCATCCATATGCACGTCAATAATATAGTCTACAAGAGTCAGGAAGTCAAGTTAAAGTTAAAACCAACATGTAACTACCTGGCCAGTGATGTCGATGGTGCTCCATGGAGAGTGGACAAGAAAATTAAGAATTTTAGGACCGTTTGTACCAGGGCCTCCAACAAACCACTTCAGGAAAGGCAATAAAAATCCAGCCACGTCCAGAATTGATGTGAAAGTGTTTTCTAGTATCAGTGCAGTAACCTGAAATTTAAAGGCAAACCAAGAAATGACATGCCTAATATAGCCTAAAAAGGATAAGATGTTTACTAGAGTAAAAAATATCAAAAGCCTTAGTAGGTGAGACTAGCAAAAAAAAATAATAATAATTGTAAAAGTCCTCAATGATGAACTGCCTTTCATTTTAGGTCGTCAACATTACAATAGTGCTTAGACCCAGCTTGTGGGTTGTTAATACAATTGCCATTCCATTCCCTATCATGATACAAATGCCCTGCTTTCCAAACCACAGAAAAAGATCTATTTCTTTACCACATATCACCCTTTGAAACTATTTTAAACTAGATCATAGTTTTCTGGCTCTTGAACATTGATACAAATGCACAGGGCAAGCCACAAGTGATCCAAATCTCCAATCAAACCACAAGTGTTACAAGCATAATGTGCCAAATGCAATTAAAATCATGTCATGTTAAAACACACAAAATCAAAGTTTAGCTAGGCTACAATCCAACAAATATAACATGAAACGGTATGTTGTTCATGTGTCCAACTTGAGTTAGAACCGTGGGATTATAATACAGTGGTTTCTGATTCTAAATCTCTCTAGTCTCAGGAAAAAAGAAACGTAAATGAAATAACCACCAGAGGGATACCAAATCAGGATTGTTTTTGGTGAGTACAGCTCCGACAGCGCCCCCAAGTGATCTTCCAAAGACTACTATTCTATCTGTGTCAATATCAGTCCGCTGAGAGAGATGATCTAATGCACCCTAAATGGCAAAAAGGAAAAGGAAGAAATTGTTTAGATTGCTAGTTTTTTTATGGTAGAAGCTTTCTGAATCTAGAATAGAAGAACTGACAGAATCACAACCTAAGCATCATTGATGATTCCATGCTGAGAAGGATAACCATCACTTGCTCCATAACTGTTTGATCAATCAGATGTTAAACTTCATTTAGTAGATGACTGGTATGGTAAGAGTAATCAAGGTCATGAAGCCAACAACATAAGAAAGCTTAAGCAGAGAAACATCACATTTGATATTTAGGACACACACCCTCGATATGAAAGCATGAAGACATTGCACTGTAACTTCTGTATCATTATGCGAACCATTTCTAGAAGGTAAGCAATATCTACATATAGTAGTCAAGGCTGCCCAAGGAACATGGATTTCACAAATAGAAAAATATTGTGCCAAGTGAATCTGCTAAGATGTGAAATGAAAATTATAATGTAAAAACATTAATTATAATGAAAAATATACTCCCAGCATTCTATCGAAAAACAGGATGGTTGGACCTGCAAAACCAGCAGAACTACTTTCTAAGCAGCGAAATGATGTAGCAATCTTAATCACATAACACCAACATACCACATATGACAACATATTACAAGACAACAGCTTAGCTTATTCTTAAGTTAAGAAGCAAGTGAATGCTTGGTTTATCGTAGTTTTCATTTTCTTCCAACAACTTACAAGTTTTTCTCCAAAACTTTCAAAGACGTGCAATAACTAAACCAAGTGCCTACCGAGAAAAAAATTAAAACAGATAGGATGAAAACTTTAAGGAGAAACGGATCAGTTATGCCCTATATATATCACTCTTATCAAAGTAAATCAAAAACATATACATAAGTCATAATCAAAACACAATACGTTAAATACATCAAATAAATCACATATCTCCCATAATTTTTCAGCTACTTTTAAGCCACAGTCGATATACATAATCTCGACAATCACTTCAGCTCTCATTTAGTTCAAATAGACCATTAGCATTTAGCATTTGTTCCAATCATCCTAGCTTCAAGGTTCAAACAAAGCCAAACCAAAGATAAAAGCAAGTTATACAGTATAATTGTGAACTGAACATAACATTTCAAATAGAAGACATTACTTCGATAAAATCCTACCAAAAAAAGGAAAAATCACAACCTAAATGTTGCATTCAACGAACCATAGTCTCAAACCATCAAAAAACCACTATCTCCAAACATTCAAACAGAAAACCAAACCCTAATTCCCTAAAGAAGACTGACACAAGCCAAATTGCCATAATTCCATCATATATATATATATATATATATATATATGAATGTATGTATGTATATAAGCAGATCACAAGTGAGTGACCTCGGCAATCGGGGACGAGTTTGACGAACCAAGCATGCAGTCGGAATCCATCGGAGCCAAACGTCCTCGTACACGAGTCGGAGTCGGGCCGGCCTTATAGGGTAAGACTTGGTCAGACAAGGAGCTTCTCTTGAAACGCCACCAGCAACGCCATCCCCACCATCACTATCCCTCCCACTCCGGCAACAAGCTTAAGTAAGACACCATTTTCGTTTTTCCTTCCTCGTCCTCGTCTCGTAGCTGCTGAAATTTTCCTTTTTGGCTTTCTTTTCTTCTGTTTTTTTTGTAGTTTTTCTGTCATTTATAACTGCCAGAATTTCCAGCTAATTCTGTTTGTTATGGAAGAGGTTTTGGTTTTCTTTTTTTTTTTTTTTTTTTTTTCCATTTTATGAATTCGTTGGGTTGATGTAATAACAACATTAATAAGGGAGATTTTAATTATTGTTCAGTAACACTAATTAAAATGATAATTATAAAAAAATAATTAATGCATTGTCTTTCTAAATTCAATCAAAATAATATATATTTATTTCAAAAAAATTAAGAGACTAATTAAATATTCCATTGGCTAATATCTGAAAAAAAGGATGGATATTCATTTATTTGCTTGCAAATGATCTGAAATATGCAAAGATTTTACATAGCTGACATGAATAACACTTAGAACTAAGTTAAGGATCAATGAAACAAAGATCCAAGCCGAACTCTTTTTCAACAATGCTGTCATATTTCCAGCATGTGAATGCAGAAAGATAATTGATAAAGCCAAGGATGAGTTGCCGATTTCAGTCTCTGCCTCTAGTCACCGGAAAACTGAAGCACGGTGCTGTTTTCCATCGCGCATACTGCCCATTCGATGGGAGATGTTCGTGGATCCGTGTTTCGGCTGCTGGAAACTGCTATTGTTGTTGGAGACGCTTGAGATGTCGGAGCAGCTTGAATTCGAACCAGCATATTCTGCCATGCGCGAAGGATTCTCGAGTTCTGATCTACTGTTGTTTCGGTCTAAGCAGCTGGCATCGGAGACGGAAGAGGAACTTGCGTTAAAAGTTTGATCAGGCTGTTGGAGCTCCTTCTTGCTAAGAAAACGTCCACACGATCCCCTAACCCTATTCAGTGCATGAAGATGTCGAGATTCATGAAGGTATGGCTGCATTGAATTCAGAAGGAAAGCAGATCGGTGGATTTCAGGTGTTCTTATCAACCATGAAAACGACGGTAAAGTTACTGACGCATTTGGATAGCAAATCAATTTGCCCATTATTAACAATATCCTTTGTTGAAGACATTGGAATACGTAGGTCATTATTTCCAAAATATATAATCCATGGCACCGGATTTAGCATTGGGAATTCAAATAAATGCTCAAACGAATTCTATATATATACCTTTCGAGATTTGACAAGTTTATTCTGCGCCTCGAGCTTTGCCCGATACTGCCTCCTCCTGAGAATCCCATTATATTGCTTTGCATTAACATAAATAGGCACATCTTCCGCACGATCAAGAGGCAGCGGAATTCGTGTTGGTGCACTTCCTGCCAACTGCACCTGAATCTGGTTCAAGTTTCAATCACAGTTACACCATAAGAAGAAAAATGGTTACGACGAAAGTTATGGAGTAAACATAGTGAAACCTAGTGGGGCGGCGCTGGCGGTAGACGAAAAGAATTAGAGCATATCAAAGCCTACCAGACCCAGAGCTGAGAAATATTAATTGGTCGTGAAACAACATACTGCAATAAGTCCGATGAAGCAATGAAGAAGCAATCTTACAATAGCCTGTTGCCCGTATGGGGTAAATAGCCCACCAAAGTAAGCATCAGCGTAAGGATATCGAGCAAAAGCCTGAAATGGGATGATAAATATATTAATTTAAAATGCAAGTGTCGAAGCCAAAAAAGAAAAAAAACCAATTTAATAATGACTGCTAAACATACCATTGAATGGTTATAAATTGGATGAGAAGGGCAGGACACACTGTTTGGATTGTTAAGCAAGAAAACAGGCTGCATTTGACCCTCAATGCCCTTCCCACAACTTTCATGCTGATCTGATGCATGAGAATGCAATTATGATTTTAGACCAAAATTGTTAACATGTTAAGCTTCACAACAATCTTCCCTCTTAAGTAAACTGTCTAGCGATCCCTTTCAGACCATTCAAAACTAAAGCAAAGCATATTAATGCATCAACAATGGTGAGCGATGAATTGCATCGATCAATACCAGATTCAGATGAATTGCATCGATCAATACCAGATTCAGATGAATTGCATTGAGAATTGGTCACTCCTATGACACCCACTTCCTGAAGAGATAGACCAATTGCTTGAGCCGATGTCGATTCCTGGTCTGGTAGTTGAAGTTCTAAATGCTTTGCATTATGACAGAGTTGGGAGGGGGTTTCCACTTTCGAGCTTATATTCTGGAACAAAGACTGCAATTCGCTGTTCATTTGAATTCCCACATGGTGGGCGACTAACAGATAAATGGGATAGTGAATGAAAAGAACTTACATCCGAAGTTTTCTTTGGTAAGTTTTGAATCCGAATAGCCATCTAGTTCATCAATTGTCTTGAATTTTGATGCAAAACCTGAAGATCCTTATCAGCAAACAGATTCGTTTTGTCTCACTCCAAAAATTAACTACTAAAAGTGGGGAAAAAAAGATATAATGAGCTGTGGATGTCTAAGTTACACGCAAAATAAGAATTTAAGCAACAATTTTGCAATCATCATGGAGATGAAACACTACAGACACAAGCTGAGCACATCCAAGTTAATGTCAAAAGCAAAAAAAAAAAAAAAAAATGTAAGGCTAAAATTTGCTAGCATAAAGCAAACTGAAGTAGCAACAACCCAACATAAATGAACAAAACGGATAAGGCTATCGAATGATGGCAGCCCCAAAATTGAATGTACATAGCATGATGAGACTTCAATTAAACGAACTTTAACCAAAATCACAAGCTAGATTCTCAATGTAATATTTGACAACTTATTAACATTTGAAACAAATTTTCCAAAACCATCAAAATTTTGAGGCAAGAAAAGATGAACTTATACATAAATTCAGTTAACAGTTCAAATATGGTAATAAGAGCAACCTAGTGGATCAGACCATCTGTGGAGAGTAATTGAAGAGGAATTCACTTGGCAATCATGAAGATCTTGTAGCGACTATTTGAAAGGTAACATTTTAGATGGTTATGTCGATCATCAAGAACTCATTCATCAATAAAAATTAGGTACATAAAACTCATAAATGATTCAAAAGAAAAGGCATTTACGAAAGTGACCGAAAGTAGCATTCAAATTCAGAACACAGAATTCAGAAACATGATCTAGATCTATCATCTATTGAGCGATTTGAGACATAGTTGACATCATAATCATTACATGTAAATTTTCAACAAGTAAATGAAGCAGTTTGAGCTGTTACCAGGCATGCTCAGAAAGTCAACCATGTAAATTTAATAGCATTTTTGCTCGACATGAAAGAAGTTTTGAAAACCAGATAATATATCCAAATAAGTTTCACCGCTGTGCCTCGGAAGATTGACAGTTCTACAACTAAAGCATAGACTGCAAAATCTGCCAAAGAACCAGAAAGGGTTTATGATGGTTTTCTATGAATAAAAAAGCAAAAGTTCGTAGAGATACAACTAAGGGCTTTCTAGAGACATGCAGTAGAAAATTAATACAAGAATGATCAGACATCTGAGAGCTTGGACAAAAGGGAAAATAGTTTCAATATCAGTAACTCTTCTAAACAAAAAACAATCCCTGCAACTTAAGAATCCAAGTACCTACATCATAACAAATCTTAGCTGAATAAAAATCGAAGTTCATGCACGAAATTCCCTTTTTTTTTTTTTGGATTAAGAAGAAGAAGAAGAAGAAGAAGAAGAAGAAAATGAGTTGACCGGAAATATCCTTCTAAGAGCACGAGAGAAATGGGCTGGAATATAAAACAATTCTGTACGGACAACAATGTATGTACGGAAAAGATAATGGTAAGGGTCATGAACCACTCCGATAACTACTAAAAAAAACTTAGATACATATAAAGTTAAAAAAAATGGAAAAGAAACGATGCACTAAAAAAAAGGACGAGCATAAATAACAGTAGCAACCACTTTACCAAGAACAACTTTCCCAAAGTACAACCACTTCATTATCATCATGCATATCAAGAACGGAAAAAAAAACACAGCAAATAAAACAAAACCTAACTCACACGGCAAATAATAAAATATCGGCAGATTTCAAAAAATAACAAAGAACATAAGCAAAAGGAAAGAATCAATAAAGGAAAGGAGATGAGATGAGGGAAAAAAAAAAGTAGTAATTAAAGTATCATAGGATTAAGTAAAGATAGGATAAGTTTGAATCAACTGAAACAAAAGATAATGAAAAGAAGGAAAAACCTATACTATCTGATGAGGTATGAAGAAGAAGCAAAGAATTGTTCTGTTGGGAAGAAATTAGGTATGTTCCCTCTCTTGAAACTCTCTCCAATCACTCTTCTTTCCCTTTAAATTTATACTTACATTTCTTTTTTCTCATATCAAAGAGTTGCCAGTAATGCCAAAAAAATAAATGAAAAATAAGAAAAAAAAAGTGTTAGTGATAGTATTATTTCACCCAGCACCATTAAAATCGATCTATGAGACTATGACCAACGGCTTTATTTCTCTACCTTTTACAATTTTTTTTTTTTTTTAGTTGATATATCGTTGTCTTTGCGGAGGCTACATCTACTCCCATTTAAGTTCTTTTTCGGCTTAGTTTTATTACAACCGGCCGCCCCTTCACTGTCATGTCGATATTTATAACCCACTTGGTAAGCTGGATATCTTGTTTCTGATTGGCTGGTGTTTGTTGTTGCTTTCTTCGCTCCTTATATGCGCGTGAAAGTTGATGGCATAAGTGGAAATGTCAAAGATTTAGTTTTTCTATTTTCAAAAATACATTAGCGGAAATATTACTTCCCGGTCGAAAATTAGCTGCTTTTAAAATTTTTTATTAGAGAAAGTATTTGCTAATTTCCAAAACGCCCCCTCTGTTTACAAATAGGTTTGAACGTTTTGTATTTGGCCGCCGGGTAGAGGTTAAAAAAGAAAGACACCCAACAAACGGGAAAAATTACATTCCATTATGTATTCGACTAGCATTAGGGACACCAAACAAGTGGGTGACAAGGATGGTATTTTTTAAAATATATATATTTAAAGAGATTAATAAATAAATATATAAAAATTTAAGTAAATATTTTTTAAAGTTGATATTTAGTGAAATGAATAGATAGTATTAAAGGAGCGGTGAGTCTTTAAAGAGACGTAAAGTTTTTATTTATCTTAGATGGTATAAAAGTACATAAAAATTGGTATTGGATTAGCTCATTACACTAATTTAGTCAAGAACTTTGTATTAGTATTGATGAAAAGGATAATTTTTAAAAAATATATATTTAAAGAGATTAACATAGAAATATGTAAAAAATTAGGTAAATATATTTTTTTTGAAGTTGGTAGGAATGGGTAGTTTGTTTAAATTGAGTAGTTTTAAAGAAGTAAGAGTTTTTAAGGAGAGGTGGATTTTTTTTTTTAATTTTGAATAATTTTTTAATTATAAAAGTATATGAAAATCCTTAATTTTTAATCTAGTTAGTTTTTTTTTTTTTTTTAAATCTCTCTAATTGACTTAGTGTCCGACTAATTGGTGAGACCAGCTCAGCTAAGAAATTTATATTATTATAGATGAAAAAAATGCAAAAATATGAAATTAATACCCATTTAACAAATATAAAAACATCATAATAAATTATTAAAAAAATTAGTATAATAAATACAATACATAAATAAATCTCATGACTTTATACACATATTGTATTTGTATTTAAGATTTTGACAAATTTAATAATTTGT
>JBBYHM010000019.1:3500877-3514803 GCA_038381775.1 Adansonia rubrostipa
CCCCAAAAGAGCTGGTAAGTTTTTGGGGCAGCTTTAACAGAATAATTTGTCATTATATTATATATATATATATATATTTATGTTTTCTCTTCCATTTTTTTTTTGGGGGGTAAATTACAGGTTTGAAGAGATGTGGGAAAAGTTGTAGGCTTCGGTGGTTGAACTATTTAAGACCAGGTATTAAAAGAGGTAACATATCAGCAGATGAGGAAGAGCTCATCATCAGACTTCACAAACTACTGGGGAACAGGTTTTTTGATCTTATTCTTCCATGCCTCTCTTTCGTAGAGATGTTGTTAATCTGTTTAAAGCATTTCCATGGAAAGTACTATTTCTGTTTCTCGAAGTTTGCTACATTTTGATATAGTGCTTTAATTGGTGTTTATATTTTATTAATGTAGATGGTCTTTGATAGCTGGGAGGCTTCCAGGGCGAACGGACAATGAAATAAAGAATTATTGGAACACTAACTTAGGGAAAAAGATTCAATATCGACAAGCTGCAACAGCTTCGAAACACAACGAATCTAATGGGAGAATTATGAAGAACAGCGAGGCCGCGGCGGCCCAACTGGCCCCAACATCAGCCGTGGTGGTCCGGACAAGGGCAACCAGGTGCTCCAAGGTTTTCATAAATCCGCAGTTCGAACAAAAAGTTGATCCTTTTGACAGCAACAAAGAGTCCAAGCCTTCAACAGAAGGGGACTGGGATCGTCCAACGAATCAGGTATCGGCATCTACACCAGTTGATGGCTTATTACCCATGTCTGAAAATGAAGAGACCATTAATAATTCGTCCAATTTTACGCTTGACGTAGACAAAATGGGAGAGTTTTGTCTGTCAGACGTTTTGAATTTCGAATTTTCTGATATAAGCGAACTTAATTACAGAAAAGCTTTGTCAACGTCATTAGACCAGCCTCTCATTTTCTCCGAGGAAATGCTACAAGACTGGACCAACATGGCTTCGAATCTCCAACATTCTTTGGTTCCATTGCTTGAAAATGGAGAGGAATGGCTTGTAAAATAAGATAAAGCAGAGTTACAATATGAATATGATCTGCTGCAGAGTGAATAATCCATTGCTAAAGCGAACATATACCTCCTAGCTAAAGCTTTGTTTGTCTGTTTTTCAGCTCAACTTGTTAAATTAAATCAAAGAACTATAATAAAGAGATTGTCTGTTTTGTGCTTGTCATTGAGAATCGCTTTTATTAATTGAGATCATCGATCTTACCATAATTTTACTCCACATTTATCTTAGGTTTTGTTTACATTTTGTTTAGTAAAGTGAAAAGAATTTTGAAAGAGATGAAAAATTAGAAGAGAAAAAAATGAAAAGGTAAATAATATTTATTATTAGTGTATTTGGTGGAAAAGATAGATTGTATCGTATGATTGAAAAATGAAAAGAAAATAAAAAGTATATATTTTATCACCATATATATTAAAAGTTAAAATAAAAAATAAAATTTAAAAAATATTAGGTAATTTTATAAATATATTTACTTGTCACATGTCACTTTCATTTTTTATTTTTTTAATTTAAAATTATTTATTTTTATTAATAGATATAAAAAATAATTATTTTTTATATATATTTTTTTATTTTTTTCAACTAAACATACCAAAAATTTATTTTACTTTTTTAACTTTTTCTATCTATTTTTCCACATTTTCGCCCAATTTCATAAGATGTTAAATTACTGTTGAGTTTTGGAGATGCCTTGTCCAAGACAAAGTTCATAATTTCATGTCCTTGGGAATGCGGGCATATAAATTATCAATTAGGTTTCTGTTTTGGGTTTAAATTTGATGCAACTTATAAATAAATATATTTTTTAATTAATTATATAATATTATTTTATTAATAAATAAAAATAATTTTATTTATTAATACATGGTTTCATATAATGTACTTATAATATATAGATTTATAAATTAATCGTACGTCAAGCAAAACTAAAGGTGTAAATTAAAATCGAACCCATGATTTATTTGGCTTTTTTTATTACCTATATAATCAGGTGTATATATAAATATATATATATATATATATGAAAAAAATCAAATCTTGAATTTATGGAAAACATATTAAAAAAGATTAATACATATTTAGATATTTAAGACTTAAATTTTATAAATTTTTAATGTTTAAATTAAAAACTTTAATGTTTAAATTAAAAACTTTCTTTCTGTGTATATATATATATATATATTATCGCTACATGTCAGTTTTCCCAAAAAAAAAAAAATAGTCATTGGCTATTAAAAAAAAACTTTTAGGGTCAAATCTAAACCATAATATAAAACGTGTATTGTGTTTATACTTAAAAGTTGACGGTATGATTGTAAGCAAAAAGTATCTAAGCAAAGAGTACTGAAAGCTACGTGGGGCGTTGCCCCATTAAAAAGGTAATTCTAAAGGCAACAAACCTTTCTCGCGTTGAATATGCGAGAAAATAGTTGCCAAATTTTTCTTCAATTTTACAATCGTGTAAAATAGAAATTGTCTTCTTTTTGCCACGATCAAATTATTATTATTATTATTATTATTATAATTATTATTATTATGACGATGATGATGTTTTACCATTGCTTTTGCATATATATATATATATATACACAGATTAATTAATAACTCCATCATAATTTCCATAATTATTATGTTAGAGTCACACAAATGTATATATATATATATATATATATTTAGATATACATAAGTTAATTAATCACTTCAATCCCTTTAATCAAATATAATAATAAATGCTTTCAAACATTAAAATTCAAATTTAAACTTTAATTAAATAACTTAATTAAAATAAACACGATGAGAGTTGTGTTTTATTAGATGTATCATAAATTAGATCAAGTTAAACTTGTATAAAAAATTATCCGTCTAAATTTAACTTGAATTTTTTTAAAACATATTAAAATATATTTTAAAAATTTATATTAATATTATTTATTTTAATTAATAAATTTTAAATAAAAATATTTATTTAATTTAATTTAATTTAATTTAATATGTAAATAAAATAAATAATTTAATTTATGAATAGATCATAGCACTTTTCACGTGTTTACTTACTTTTCCATTGTCAAGACAGCAAGATAACTCATATTTTGGGACAATAATTTCCCTTATGATGTATTGTCCGACGACTTCGACATTCCCTTTTGGTCTTACCTAATATTCCTTCTTACTTTTTCTTTATTGGTTAATTTGAATTATTATTATTATTTGATTTTGTTGGCAACCTCACATATGTAGGCAAAACCAATGGTACACGTTTATATGTTTATAATAGAAATTTTTGTGGTATGTCTGCCTATTTATGTACTACAGCATATGTTCCTTCAAATTTTTTTCCACAATTATCCATATAAAAGCTTGTTACGCGAGAAGATATTTCTTTAAAATTATTTGAAAAAAAAAGTTTAGATAAAATTTGAAAATATTTTTTATTATATAACTATTACATTTAATTTAAAATAAAATATTAATAGATAAAAAAATTAAAAAAAATTAAAATTTAAGCGATGTGAGATAACAATTTATATGCTTGAGGTTTACATATATTTTACAATAATTTTAATAAATTTTACATTTATTTTAATTAAAAATAAGATTTTATAACTATTTATATGAAAAATAACTAATGATCAAGATGATTAAGTAAAATTTTATAAAGAAACGTGCACTTTGAAATTTAATTTATAGTACTAATAAAAAAAGACAAATGAAAAAGGTTGAATTATGTATACACAATTCGCGTCCAAGTACAGCTAAGAAATCGTATGACCTCTTCACTTGGTCTCTTTTTCATATAGAAAAACGTTAATTTATCTTTAATGATATTAATTAAGAATTTAAAATGAATTTTTTAATTTAATAAAAAATAATAAATTAAATATAAATTTTTTTCTGAGATATTTGTCAAGCGAATTCTTTTATATATTATAAATTATTTTTGCAAAATAAGCAAAACTGGATGTTTTTCTCTGTTGTCTCTTTCATCAGCTCTTCCTTTCCCTTTTCCAGAAGTAAATGAAATATTTTAGTTTTAGATATATTTTAGGAATTAATATTAGGACAAAATTACTTTCCAGGACCTGTCTTTGTCTTAATCGGCATAGTTGTAATATGCGATTTTCTGTTTCCTTTATTAAATCAGATAATCAATTGGACCAACAGGCGACAAGTGGATCTATTTCACCTGTTAACGAGTGCACCCCCACACCTGATCTTCTCCAAATCGTTTTTCACATTTCCATTCGCTCCCTACTCCATGCTTTTTATAGTTAAAAAAAAGTTAAAATGAGGTACTACACAATAACCAGCTATTCCCTCCCCTAGAGCATGGCTAAAAATCTGGTGACACTCCCACGTGTATTTTGGTTACAAGTTTAACTTTGACTTCTTTTTTGACTTACCTATTGTTAATATTAATCTCAGAAATTTAATTATGCTAATACAAAAATAGCAATATAAATAAGTTATTTCATTCAAAATATATTAAATTTTAAAAAAATTAATTAACAATAAATAAAATATATGTTGAATTTTTAATACTTTCATCTCATTTAAATAGCATTAATAATGTTTAATCTATTTTTGAAAGTTATAATTAAACATCCATACTATAATTTATCCCATATACCATTTATTGTCCTCAAAAGGAAATCTATAACTTAGTAGTTGTCTTGTAAGATATTAATGGGGTACAAAAATATTAGATTAGCTACTGAAAATTAATACTTGGACTGATATTTATCGACAAACTTGCATTTAAGAAGTCAGTGAGACAAAAATCAGGTTTCGTTGTAAAAGAAAATTTCAAATCCCGTCTATGGGGACACTAAGCTCGGAATCTTGGACTACTAGATTTGGGGTGAGGCGCCCTAATTTTAAGGGCAACACCAATTTCAATTTGTGGGGCAGAAGGGGAAGAGCTAAGTCTTTTGGTTCCATCGTGTCTGCCATTAAAATTATTGTTTGATTTAGACTTTTGGTATTGAGGCAAACTTTTCCTTTGAAACCCTCATTTTGCAATTCTCGAACTTTCTTGCAGCAATTCTTTCGGCCTTGTTTTCAGCTTTACTCAGTCTCAATTCACTGTTTCTTTACTTCTTTCACCTTATAAATCATAATTTGTCACTACATTTAATGCTTTAAGGTATTCCAATCTTTTTTCCTTTCATCTTTCAACAACATTCCATTCCCTTATTTGCAATATTTCCTCTCATTATATAAAAAAACCCACCATAATTAGATAAATGGTCCACGTAGAATTCTTCCGTAAGTTTTTGCGGTAAGTTTTGGTCATTCACGGACCATAATTTATATTAAGATTTTGCTTATTTTAAACTTATTATATATAATAATATTTTTTAATTTAATATATTTAAAATGATAAATTTTTATTATTATATTTAATATAATAATAATATTATAAATACTATATTAATTAATCCTAATAAATAATACAATATTATACAGTATCTTCAATTATTTTCATTTGCGTCCTAAATTTCAGTGACTTAAAATCACACCTTGGATCATGCTTCATTTCGCTTTCAATTCGTTTAAGTATGACCGTGGTTTGCAAGGAATATACATATCTGTCTATCTTTGTGCGTTGCACTTAGAGAAAGTGACAGTCCTCACAGCAACGATGTGATTGTACATGGAAAAAATTTCTTAAAGGCTTTCAAGTTCCAAGTTGCATCCATGAATTCTTTTAATTATATGGGGTCCATGGCTGCGATTGGGTGTTGGATGGTTAGTTTGCATCGACGTCAACTTCAAACGGAAAGTAGTAGCTCTTAAGCCTGGCAGTAGTTTATAGAAACAAATATTTTTATAATTTAATTTAAATAATTTTTTATTAATAAATAATAATTTAAATTGAATTAAATAAATTAATTTTAAAAAAATTATTTAAACTTAATTAATATAAATTAAATATATAATTCCAACCTTAAATAAATCTAATATTACTGTCGTACTTTTTTTTCTCAAGCCGGTAAGCCAGCAGCCTAGCTAGTTTTTATGAACAAATCAAATTCAAGCACCGTAGATGAATGAAGAACCAACGTACCACTAAAAAGCAATATACATTCGGCTGGGCAAACCTCCAAATCGGAAAGAGATAAAAACTCATTTCTTTGTAGTGGGAAATTCACCAATAAAAAAAACAAGTGGGGTCTTTATAGCATCATTATGAGGTAACGAGCAAAATCCATTTTCAGCTACCAATTGGTGCAGGAAAGTCGAAGGCTAGCTTAGCTAGAGATTGTTGTACTCACATCTCTGCATCAATCTTAGCAAATTGCCAATTATAGAAAATGACTATTAATCCTTTGGTTTCTCATGGATTACTTGAACAACACACAGTTAATTATCTCTTATATTGTTATTTATGCGTTATTTATCCATATCGATAAATCTAATTTAGATTGAAGATCAACTTTTAATAACCTAAATGGATGTGACTTAAATTAGTATTTAATTAATAAAAAATAATTTTAAACTTAAACAAGATTTAAACAAAAAAATAATTTTTATTTCAATAAAGATCCAATCCGATACGATCTATGAACACAAGTTTAATTCTATCGGTGCTTTAAGTAGAAAATAACAATGTACAGCTCAAACAATAATTCCTGCATGTCTTATCTTTGAAACTTTTTGTTTCCTGGAATTTGTTTTTAGTTTTTTTTTTTTCTTTCTACTTTACTTCTTCTGACAGTATATATTTTTGTTAATAATTTGAGTCGTAGAGTAGACTATAACTTTTGTTATTATTCTACACTTCTTGAATTTTTAAAGCATTTAATGATGATTTTTCTGTTAAACTTCTCTTCCTTGTATGTTTGCATCTGTATTTACTGAAAATGGCTGACTTCTTCGGAAAGCCTTTCCTTTTTCTTTATCTCACATTTTATTGGCGTAGATTGGTAAGTGGCAAGTGGGTAACGAAAGCTTTAATGATCTCCTTGAAACTACTTTATTTTTCTTCTTCTTTGAGGGCCATAATTAGGGTTTTTTGTCAAGCAGAAGCAAAGGAGATGGGAGACCCAAGGAATCTGAGTCCGAGAGATAGAGCTCCTACGAAAAATGTCCAAAGGCCCATCTGTGAACAAACGAGCCCATAGGAGTTCCGATTTGTTTAATGTTAGTTTGTCAGAGGTAACCTTTGCTGTTTGGACCCAATAGAAGTGTAACAAATGCAAGTAAATTAAAACTCAATTCTCATTCTTATAACAATAATAAAACTCAAGTTAGAAATTCAAATTCAGTTGTCACTTATAGCATATTTGGCCAAGAGAACCTGGTCTCCCCGCATCTGGTTTAGGTTATCTTGTCTCTTGTTATCCAAAACAACCTAGAAGACGTTAACCAAATGAATTAGTTTTGCTCGATAGAAAAAAAAAAAATATCATCGACATCAGTGTGGTCAATTTTTGAAGCTACAAAAGATTCGGAACAAATTAATAAAGACTAGAGGAATACACTTGTCTTACCTTCTTCTCCAAGTTAAAATGGTCAATGACTCAAGAGGTCTTACAGACGAATTATTTAGTGGCAATATAAAAGTTATTAAATCTTTGACATTTCCGTTTTTTTTTTTTTTCCCTACAAGAAATGAACTTTGAAGTCAAATATATCAAGCAGATAATGCTACAGAACAGCTGTATACATACACACACATATATATATATATATATATATATATATATTCCTCAAGTTTTAGAACATTAAGTCCTACAAGGCTTCAAGAAGTCTCATCAGATACTGAAATGCACTTAAAACAGAGTGCTTGGCTAACTTTTGGATGGATTGCTTTGTTTTAATAACCACTTCATTGGTTTTCATCCTCCTGTATGGGGTTGCAAGACTTTCGCATTCCATTTGGTTGAAACCCAAATGGCAGGAAATGCTATTAAAGCGGCAATGAATCAGAGACAGAGCTTACAATCTGCTGGTTGGGCTAAAGCATGGTCCAAGCCTATTAATCTAAGTCACCAGATTGTTCCACGTGGTGATCCCTTTACACTTGATAATGTTCAGAAATATGGCAGGTCATAAGCTATTTCATCTTTCTTTACCCACTGTTAATAGAAGTTTTACTAGTGATCTTGTTTAGTTAATCAAGAAAGAATGTCAAATTGTTTGCAGATTCCAGAAATTTCACGAAGTAGCCAATTCAAGTGCTAGAATCAAGTTTTTCTAACTTTTTTTTCCTTCTATTTTTAATGCAGGGAAGATATCATTTAATTAGGCAGGAACAAGACCAAGGCAAATCATAAATGATCCAGAATTGATGAAGGAGGTGCTGGCCAACAAGCAAGGCCACTTCCAAAAGCCAACATTAAATCCTCTTATTCTCATTCTATCAGAAGGCTCACAACTCTCGAGGGCGAGCACTGGTCTAAACGCAGAAGGTTGATCGACCCTGCCTTTCACCCTTGAGAAACCCAAAGTTTCATTCAGGCAGCCCTTGTTTTTCACAATATTTCAACTCAATTACTTCAACATATATATATATATATATATATATATATATGTATTTGTTTAAGGCCAAGCAGGCTTAAGAACAGGATGTGGTAATTGGGTTGTTCTCAAACCCTCTATTTCAGTTAGAAATTCTTACTGTTTCCTGAATTGCTCTGTCAGGGGATGGTTCCAATATTCTCAGTCAGTTGTAAACAGGTGATAGAGCAGTGGAAGGAAATTGCTACTTCGTAATCAAGTTGCGAGATTGATGTCTGGCCTGAGCTTCAAAAGCTCACAGCTGATTCTATTTCCAGGACAGAATTTGGAAGCAGCTATGAAGAAGGGAAGAAAATCTTCCAACTCCAAAAAAAGCTAATATCATTGACTCTTGAATCAATGCAATCATTGTACATTCCAGGTTTCAGGTGCATTTCCATTCACTTGTGATATTTAATAATATTATGTGATACAACTTCTAATCTGTTGCTATTTACAGATTTGTTCTAAAAAAGAATCAGAGGAGAAAGAAATTGAACAAAGACATCACATCAATCCTAAGAAATATAATCCGAAGGAAAGAGCATGGAATGAGGATGGGACAAGCGAGGGCCGCTGACTTGCTGGGCCTGCTCTTGCAACATAATAACCAATTTGCTGTGCTAGAAAACGAAAATGAAGCAGAAGGAGGGATGACAATTGAAGATATAATAGAGGAATGCAAACAGTTCTACCTTGCCGGCCAAGAAATGACGGCGAGCTTGCTAACATGGACAATGATAGTCTTAGCTTTGCATCCAGAGTGGCAAGAAAAGGCAATAGAGGAAGTCCTAAAGGTTTGAGGGAATGAGCCCGATTTCAAAGCTATAAGCCACCTTAAGATTGTGAGTATCCGCCGACTCATAATGCAGCAGAAGCAATGATTGTTGATCAAATTGAAATTTTCTTGTAGGTAACAACGATAGTTTACGAGGTACTGAGGTTGTACCCTTCTGTCATAGCTCTATATCAACATACCAACAAAGAGGCCAAGATTAAAAAAATCTCTGTTCCAGCTGGAGTCGATATAACACTGCCCATCCTGCTCATAAGTACAGGACTTTGGGGCGACGATGCTGAAGAGTTCAAACCAGCGAGATTTTCTAAAGGAGTTTCAAAGGCATCCAAAGATCAACTGGCATTTTTGTTAAGAAATTGAGATTTTTCCTAGGTGTACTAAGAATAGTAGAATTTTTTGTAATATGACCATATTTGGTAGTTTGACAGTGCACTTGCAAGCTGTCAGCATGATGCACCAGAACCTATCATTTTGTATCTTGTTAGGTAGTAAAATCTAGAATTGGTAAACTTGCTAAATCCTAAGGGACTTGTATCAACAGCTACACCAACTGCTGCTTTGTTATATATGTACAAGAACATGCTTAAAATAAAAATTGAGAATGTTGTTTTTCTGGTGCAATGTGAACCTTGTTCTGTTCTTTTCTTTTCTGCATTAATTTGCAGCATTTTTTTTTATCAAGATTAACAATTTTTCCCGTTTGTTTGGGGTATGCTTGAAGCAAGGTAGCTTTGGCTATGATTCTACAACATTCCTCATTCGAGCTTCCACCTTCACGCTCGCATGCCCCATGCACTGTTATGACTCTTCAACCACAGCATGGAGGACAAATAATCTTACGCTAAATCTAGATGGCAAAGCTGGGCTAACATGTCGGGTATGGCGGATTCGCATTTTGGAAGTAAAATGAGTTTGAACGGGACAAGAATTACCGACTGCATGCTGCGTTTCTGTAAGAATAATGTAATAAAATGATACTATTGACATGATTTGCTCATTATATTAGTCAGTTGTTTTACTTGTTGGAAGTAATTCTTCATTAACTCTAAGCACCAAAGACATTTTAATATCTGATTGCCGAGAAGCTATACCTGAAAACTCAGATTGAAGAATATTCATTTTGTGGCAAACTGATTGATTCAGTAGTTTATTTATGTGTCGGCAATTAAGCTGGATTTGGGACCTCAGACCTCGACTGAGTATCAATTTTTTTTTTTCCTGAAGAATCAATAAGAAACAATAACCAAATAATTTTGTTTTCTCAATTTCTTCTTGTGCAAACTACTAACCGAAAACGAAGGAGCAAAAACCATCAACGATCAGCCAAACTATTAAAAACAGAATTTATATCTGGAGTTAAAACAGCACGCTTGTTAAGCTCCCCAACAACACAACAATGCTTCTCTGTAGTATTAACAGCCACAACATCCTGGGCGAACACGTTATTCGAACCTGGAGTAACCTGCATCAATTCGGGACAAAAAAGTTCAGAATAGAAAACCAACAGAAGTTTATCATGCTGTAATCTGAAACACATTATAAGTCAGAGAAGCCATCATTAACATCAAATATCTGAGTTTAAAACGTAAGCAAAAATTATACAAGAGAGCCCCTTAAGCATCCTATCTACGAGTTTTAAGTGAAACCTTGTTAACATGACAAGGTTGTTTTTCTTACAAAGTTAAGTTACTCACCTCATAAAGGACATCCCCCAAGTTCAACTTGACAGCACCACTTTTAAACACTAGCATTTTACCCATGAGACCTGCAGGTAACTCATCCAAGCCACATTTCTTCTTTACAGAACCTACAGCCACAGCTTGCTTTGATCTGCTATCAACCTCATGCCCAGCTGAGCTTCCTGTTTGCTTTATCGAAGGTAAAGTTGGTGGCAACTGAATAAAGAACATGCTTGCTTCCAAATTCTCCTCCTGGTTGCCAACCGTTAGCGAGTATCAGCATAAATAAACTAGGCACAACTTAATATTTGATTCAGTTCGTTATGATACTAACCATTAGATCAAGCTGTACTGCTGGCTTCATCGAAGTTTCATCAGAAGTTACATTCTTTGAAGCGAACTCCTCCTCATCAAGAACCGCTGTAGTTGTAAATTTAATATAAGCTACTCAAATTTCAACCTAGAAGATGTAAAGATGTTTGAACTTTTAAGCAAACCATCCATAGGATATCAACCAGTTAGGTGAATGAAAATGGATGGTACATTCCGAGTTGGCTAAGGCCACTGTCAGTACTACAATGTGGTCTATATTTACAATGTAGGTAGTTCTTTTTGCTCTTAAAATGAAGCTCACCACATACCTGGATTTCCTGAATATGGTCTCCTCATAGGAAGGGTTACAGGATAATAACTGTAATAATCCTGCAGAAGTATCCAAACAAAGAAAAACCGATAAGCCAAATATAGCATAGAATCAGAGAGGGAGCGATCAATGGAAAAATAGAAAACCAGTAAACAGGCCGAGTCATCATTGTTTGCATATCCAAACTTTATCTCTACGTAATTCCCAATCTTCATTTTTTTCTTAAGTATCTGTGTCTGACGTATATCAAATATGAGTACGAGGATATGATCTTTTAAAAATCTTTCAGATTTAGAAAAAATTAAAATACATGTCGAACACACTCCTACATCCGACACTTGTACCCATGCGCAAGTAAAATAGGCTTACATACCCATGCTTCTTTGTATTCTTTCTCCTCTCTCAAACCTGGAGTATGAACACCACCTACAGAAACATCAACACTACGTATCAGACTGAAAGTAATCCCAATCACTAGCGAGACAGCTTATATAAGGATAGCATACCATTAAAAGTTTCTCTGCTACCACGACTTGCACCTTTGGGAAGACCAAATGATTTTATTGAAGCTGATGCTCCTCCATAACCAAATGCAACTTGTGAAGATGAAACTGCATGTCAAGAAAAGTGAGTTAAGAACTCACATTTATATTGTAAAACCCAGTAATATTTTCAACTTTGTAGGGAATGCATGTAATCTTTCCAAATTCCAGTTCTTTTAATACAGCTTGCGGAGCGTATCTACCATTATACTAAAGCAACTGATCATCCAACGTTTTTTAAGTCTAAATCCAATGATTAGAGTAGAGATGTTTTCATTAATCTGGCCTCTATTTAAGGTGCTGGTTGCATCAGATTTCATAGCACATGATAGGCAAAAAATGTTGAAGAACACTGAGGCACAACTATGCCTGAAAGATGCTCTTGCACTAATGTGATCATGCAACTATTAACTGCATAAACAAGATCAAGTTTTCTCAATGAAATGCAGTCTCATGGACTAGCATTGTTCTATCCATAGGAATTTTAGGTGATGATTTATTTGTTTATTTATTTTTAGCACCATATAAAGAATACGAATGAAGGCTGAAAAACCAAAAACCGGAACCAAAATGACATCCTATTAGAATAAAGAATTTACCTTTCTTTTCAACTTTAGGCTTTGTTTTTGCAGAAGTTTGCTGTTGAGAAAAGAAAGAAAAAAGATCAAATGAAAACAACATAACAAATAATATCAATGCCAGATAAACATGAAGAAAATGGCAAACATATGTACATTTAAACGTTGCAGCAAATCCCTGGCCTGAGCAGCATCATTGTCTTCGACCACTTCACTGGAACCACATAAACAACCAAAGAAAAAAAAAAGCATGTACATACAGATTAAAAACTAAGTTTCAAAGTCAAGAAACAGGCGCCTAGCATTGCAAATCCAAGTACCAAATGATACATACGTTTTAACCTCGAGCTTTGGTGCTCGGAGAGGAGAAGCTTTCGGGGCAAATCTCATCTGGGATACCCCCCCCCAAAAAAAAGGAAAAATCGTCAGAAAGTACAGATAGAAAAATAACCAACCATTGAAGTTCAATCATGGATATTAAGATAAAGCTGTTGGAAGGAACAAACCTTCCTGGGGGCATTGGTTTTGTTATCCAGTCGTTCCATTAATTGAAGATGGTAAAAAAAAAATCTTCAAAGAAGAAAATAAAATGATTACTCGATGTTTAATATTAGCAATCTGGGTGTATGAAACAAAGGGCAAGAACTGAACTGAGTGGATAAAAACAGAAAACAAAGTGGGAAAAAAGCGGCCAACTAAAATAGCAAATCCCGTTCGTGATCCAACGTGGAGTAAAGAATCGATACGTTTAACTGAAATATAGATGGCTATGATGATCAAATCAAACTGAATGGAATGTGAAAAATGGTTAGCAGATACGTGTCAAAAACAAAATGAAATTGAAAACGTATTATAGGAACGTTGCAAATTAAAAAAAAGGAAGAAAATCGTAAGACACACTATTTATAGGGAAAGTAAATGACTTTTAAATTGATAATATTTGTTGAATTTAAAAGTGATATAACTGATACGTCTGTTTCAAAATTTAAAAAGAAAATAAAAAGCTAATAATATAAAACTATAAGAAAAATTTATGAAGATAAAAAATTATATTTGAAAATTTAAAAAAAAGATATATTTCTTGATTAATATGCAATGGATTATGTTTGATATAAATCATATTTGAAGTATGAATAGAAAAAAAAAA
>JBBYHM010000019.1:3514903-3542355 GCA_038381775.1 Adansonia rubrostipa
ATATATATATATATATTTGTTGCAGTTGGATAAATCTTTACTTTGAAAGATGTGAAAGTTAACTTTAAATAAATAAATTTTAAAAATTAGATAAAATTAATTCTATAAATAATACATTATTTATTAAATTAT
The DNA here is from genome assembly GCA_038381775.1 of Adansonia rubrostipa. Lineage (NCBI taxonomy): Eukaryota > Viridiplantae > Streptophyta > Magnoliopsida > Malvales > Malvaceae > Adansonia > Adansonia rubrostipa. The sequence continues at coordinate 3,515,036 of JBBYHM010000019.1, forward strand.
TTGATAAATAATTAAATTTGAAAAACTATTTTTTTAATTAAATATTAAATTTTTGATCAATCAAATTTAAAAATTAAAAATTACAGATCGATTGATTAAATACAATTAAATAAAAAATAATCGAACCATCATAACAAAAACTGAACGACCGGAAACGAATGGAACGAATAGTGTCGGTTTCAGTCGTTCTGTCTGACTAACAAAATTTTTACGTACCGCTAAACTTTGCTACTATTAGTTAATTAGTTTACGTTTGAAACGACATCGTTTGGAGGTTTCCCCCACTTTTTTTAGTGGAGTATAAAAATGTAAGATTAAAGGCTTTAAAGCCTGTGAGATATTTGTAAGAGTCTGACAGAAAGTCAGATGGGGTGGGGGTGTGTACGTGCGTGTGGGAACTGGGAACGGGTTGGGGGGGGGGGTATTAAAAGTGTACCTTCAGCTTGAGGCTTCGGTTGCTGATAGATAAGTGCCCACTGTGCACTGTTGAGCTGATGCTGCTGATGGGTAAAGGCTTTTAAGTAAACCAAAGCAACCCACTTACTTACCCACCCACCAGAACCTGCAGAGGAGCAGTGCAGCAGGCGGGGGGTAAGTAGGTCCTTTTCTATGCCAAAGCTTTAACCTGACCCAATCTGACTGAAACCTGACCACCTGACCTCACCTCAACTGCTCCCTTACTGCTTGGCTTGGGGGGGGGGGGGGGCTCCTTCATTCCTTTTTTTTTTTGAAGCATCCTTTTTTTTTTTTACCACACACAATTCCCTTTCATTCATTGACCAACCAGTTTTCTTGTTGCCTGATTTAATCAGTTCATTGACAATGTCTACTACAACCCAAGATTTTCTATATTGCTTTAGCCGTATCAAACGAAATGTAACTCCCCCCAAGACCAGAAGTTATAGCTTATAGTAAAAAACCCATGACTTCAACAAAATTCCTCTGATGAAACATAGATAATCAACAAATCTAAACTGGCCTGGAAGTCTGCTTTTGCGTTAACAATGGTAAACGTCGATTTCTTTTTTTTGCTTTTAGATAAAAAGCATATCACAAGTAGACACTGTGGGAAACTTCCGGTTATTATGGGTACATTACATACTGCAGTATGTAATGAGTTAGTACTACAGGTATGTGTCACGGATTCGAGACTTAAAACTCTAAGCCTATGCGAGATTTGAACCCGAGAATGTAGACTTCCATGTACGGAATTGAAGGAGATGGTAACAAAAGGCTTAGTGGTACACTGAAGTTTGTATGTATAGTTATGGCAAAGTAGGAGATGGAACATGGTAAAAAGTGGCTGACCTGCATCTCTGAAACCAAACATGTATGGAATTGGAAGATGCTTTTTCCTGTTTTTAATAGTGGAATATATTTTTTGAAAAGCCTAAAAGTAACCTAGCGAGAGAAATTCTTCGGCAGTTGCCACAGCGCTCAACTTAGATGATAAAAAGTATAGTTTGAAATTTGGAAAATGAATTTAAGAGAAAAGCATAGACCTCATCTTAACTATAATTTATGCTGGCGAAGTTCTCAATTATTATGGACCATACAAATGATGTTTTTGTCTTCTTTTCTTAATACCATAAGAGATAATTACCTTGCTTTAACCACAAATAAAGAAAGAAAAACCATTGTCTTTATTGTATAATAATGCAGAACAATAAGGGAAAATATATAATTTTCTCCCAAAACAAGGGCAGAAATGTAGAAAGCAGTTATGCAGATATCTTCTAAGGGACCATTTGGCTTCGCCAAAACTTCAAGACTGAAGTTAGGTGAACTCAGAAGCGACAAATTATAATCCTGGGAACATAGGGTCCCCCGACTATTATTACAATAAACAGCAGGAGGTTGAGTTTTAAGTGCTTGAAATTAAAAGCGACATACCCCCCACTGTTAGCTACCGGCAAATAATGTTTTGAGGAGCCATTCATGTCTTAGTATTTATGAACTGTACATTTGGAGCAGGAAAAAGAACAGGAATCAGTAAGATAGAAGTCATTGGATCCTTCATTAGAAAAAAACAAAAACACACAACCCATTTTCACCAAATTTTGTAATAAAAAACAAAAGGCAAAAGAAAAGAAAGAAATAAATAAAGGAAAGACTAATTAAACAAGTCAGAATTCACAGAAAGAAGTGACCCCCACTAAGTACATTCTTGGCCGCTAATGCTGAAACCTACCATTGGATACTCAACCATCTGCAAAAAAAAAAAAAAAAAAAAGAGGTTCTGAGACTCTTAAATTATAGGTAAACGAGTGGCTTGGAGCAAAAGAACCAGCAAAAAGTTAAAATCTATAATACCGTTGTGAGATCTAGAATTGAAAATGGAAAATTCATGTGAAGTTGAAGGGATGGATATGGAGAGCCTGGTTGTGGAAACTGATGAGCTGTTTGATGATTTATCATCCAAATCAAGCCAGGAATCCCTATGTTTCGGTGGCCATTCATCAAAGAATCGATGGACTGTCTTTTGGGGTTCTCCTTTCTCCAATTCGTTGCGCATTCCACATTTGATGTAACGATGCTCATCATCATTATCATCATCCTGCTTGTTTTGTTTTGAGTTGTGATCAGTGAGGGTTTGAAGCTGCAAGTAAGAGTACTCACTCTGTAAGCCAGAGCAGCTCCTCTGCTTTGAGGAAGATGAGCTCATTGTTAATGGTGCAAGCTGCCATGAATCATCCACAGATGAACCTGAGAAGCTCCTCATTGTCCCAGAAGGCTCGGAGAAAAAAGCATGCTCATCCACCTCTTCTTTCAGCCCATAAACATAACTGTTTCTCCTTCATAAAAACCACAACAAACAAAACTCATTAGTAAATAGTAGCAGTAGAAACATCAAAACAAGTACAGTAAAAGAAATTTCAAGGTCCATTGTAACCGAACCTGTAATCTATGTTTGTCTGGGAGTAAGAGCCAGAGTCCAAGAGACAGTGGGTGGTGTTTTCTTCAGGTGACAGGCCAGCCCCAGGTCTTGGTGCATGGGGATACAAAAAGGGATGACTGACCTGAGAATGATAAGTAGGGTAAAGAAGTTGGTGGTGCTGTTGGGACTCAGAGGGCAAGGACATGGAAGAAAGAGAAGATAAAGAAGAGTGAGTCTTGGTGATTGATGAGATGTTTGGGGTTGCTGTTGAAGGGTTTACCATTGTTGCAGTAGTAACTTCCACAGGCTTTCTTGAACGGTTTTTGCCTCTATGCATGTGTCTTTCACAGTACTTTGAATCAGGGTAAGCTTCTTTCGAGCATCTCCATTTCTTTCCATCTGTTCTCCTACACCTCCCTGGCTCTGGGTCAATTTTTCTCCCCAATCCCATCTGGAAACAATTCCATCCAACTGCCAAGTACAACAGGAACCTCATTCTTAAAGATCCAAAAGCGGGAAAAACAGCTAAAGAAAAACCAAAAACCGAAGTTTCATTAGAAAAGTTAAAGTGGGTGTAGCTTGGGGGCATTACCATGTTGAGGCTGGCAAGAGAATAGCCTTGAAGAAAGTGAAGAGTCCAAGCAGCTTCTCTTGATGGTGAAGAGGAGATCAGGCGGTATAGGGATGCCTGAGACCATGTACTTGAAGACTAGAGCTTGGTGTTCAAGCTCTTGCCACTGAGATGCAGTAAAAGGAAATCTGCTTCTTCCACTCATCATTCAAGAAGCTGAAAACTGTTTTGAAAGCAAAGCTAATAAGAAAGGTTGGGGGAGAAGAAAAAGCAGTTATCTAGACGCAAACAGTCATGAACAAGAGAGACGGAAACAGCTTTACTATCTCTGTAAGTGTGTTGGTGGGTTGGCCATTTACTTATTACTTGAGAGCTGCTGCTGCTGATGTAGACTGTGTAGAGTAGGTATATTTATTTCAGGGACCATTTCCTGGCAGAATCTTCTGTTCATGGATAAAACTAATGCTTCTGATTATAATGCTGCCATCTCCCCTGACATCCTGAGGGAGAAAGAGAGCAGTTGCTCATATTATGACTGCACCTCTCAGTTGCTTTCTGGTCCTGCAGCCAAGCTGCCAAAGTTGGCAGCTCTTGTCTCTGACAAACACTTCTGAAACCCATAAACTAAAGCTGTAGTGGATTATTATTATTATTTAACAACAGTTGGTGTCTGAACCCCAAATGCCTGCCCTCCTCAGAAGTTTGTACGGTTTTGGGCTTTTACTGCTACTAACTCTTTTACTTTTCTCTGTTCCTTTACCTCAGACCCGCCAGTATCCCCCAGGACCCTCCCCTCCCCACGTACTGTGCCATCTTTTTTTCAATTATGGGAAATTGGGAAAATGAAAATGGTTAGTTCTAGGGTTCTTTTGGGGCTTAACCGGGGCTAACTCTTCCCAATTTTTTTCTCATCTACCTTTTGTTTTTTTCAATGTTATATGTATAATTATATATTGATATTCTGACTGTTGTTTTACCTAATTCTGAAGGAAGAGGAACATGGGCTGGTTTGTCTGTTTCTTGTAAAGTAGCTAAGTCCTGCAATATCGGCGAAAATCACCTCAGGTACTATCTTAACCATTGCCATTGATTTATACCTATTTTATTAGTGGAGGGTGGTGAAAGAATACATTCTTTGCAATTGGCTTGCTTAACTCAAGGATTAATATTCTTTTAAGGAAAAACTAGTGTTATTATATCACCTCAGCTCTATAGCAGCTCCTCTTCGTTTATCACACCTATAATAGTTACAGCCAATGGATTCAGGTTCAAAAGAGAGATTTAGATTATATTTTTTTTAAAAAAAATTATAAATATTAAGATTCAATAAATTTATACACTCTGGGTGGGTTGATAGGACTATTTGGTTTGTTCGGTTGCATTGAATTCCAAGGCAGGAACTATTCTTTTAGTGTAAGTGTGGCAGGTGGGTTGTACAAAGTAGAGGACTCTTTGGCACTGTTCACAAAGTTGTCCTTTTTTATCTCCCGGAAGGTTCAGAGTTCAGACACATGCATAGCACCTTTTTTCCTAAAAGAATACCCGCTTAACCAGAGGTCCAGAACGGCCCTCCACAATTCCATATTGCGTTTCTTGGATAAGAGTAACCATCCAAAAAAAAAAAAAAATGATTAACGTAAAAATTTTCAGGTTAATGAAAAATTATTTTTTTGAAGAAAAATGGCTCACACTTTTAAACAAACTGGCCTTTAATTCTCTTTTCCTCAGCATAGTTTGGTAGAGCCCGCTTTCATTGCATCACATTGCTCCCAAAAGTAGTGACTAATGCATAATGAGAACTTTTTTTTTTAAAAATAAAATCTTTGGATCCCATAATTCAGTGAGGTAATGGAAAAATATTCACCTTTGTTGATGTTCCTGAAAAAAACATTGGCCACCAGTGTTTTTCCTTCAGGGCTCCAGTTGAGCTTCCCATGTCAAATGTTGGCCGTGGTCAACTCAACTCCAGCATGCTACTCCAGAAACAGTTTTGATAGCTTACAAATATATTTATGGCCGCTCAAGTCTTCAAAAACCCAGCAAGTTTATGACCCTAGCATTTGCCACTTTGCCAAATATTTGCTTGTTTTCCCATTCATTACTCTCTGCCACTGTAAAGCTTGAAAAAAGACTATTCACGGATTATTCCTAATTACTTTCAGAGTTCAAACTCCACTAATCCCAACCATGCGCTGCCATAGCAGAAGGTGTGTCTCAAGAGGTGAAGATACCTAGCGTAGGGACGACCCCCTGTGGCTGTGAATGTGAGTGCCATTTCAAGGCTAACAAGAATAGCTCGTTTCCTGCAGAATAGTAGTCAATTACAGACAGACAGTTAATAATGCACACCATTAAACCAAGTCTGCCGCTTTCAAAGACAGACACTGTCAGGTTTTTGCTAAACAAATGTTTGGTTGAGAGAGAGCAAAAAAACCTTAAATAATTGCTTGCCCTAGATTCGAGAATCCTGAACTCTCCTCAATTCATTGTAGGAGTTTCTACAGCACTTTTTTTGCTCTCTCCCTCTCTCTCTCTCTCTCTCCCGTTTCAACCCATTCAAAGCTTTACTTGTTGTTCCCTGTCTATGTCTATTCCTTGTACGCAGATTCACGTGTTTTATTCTCGCAATCTGACGAAAGGAATTTGGACTGCAGTTTTTCCACTGTATCAATTCTGTTGAAGTTTGTTTGTATTTAATTTGGGAAGCAATATAAGGAGGGTCGTCAACCACTCCTTAATCTACAAGAAGAACCAGTAGATGATATCGCTGGTTATGAAGTGAACCAACATGTTGAAAAACAATCGTTGGTTGGGAGAGCTGTGATGGACAGAGTTTTATCAAGATGGGGCCACTAAGAGCCACTCTGGCGAAGTGTTGGCCCCTGAGACGTTAATTGGAGGTAAACGAGCAAGAATAGAATGTTTTCTTGTTTTTCTATGAAATAGAACATGACAAGCTAAGAGTGGTAGAACACTAGTACAGGGTCCTCGGTCAGTTATAGACAGTCTTTAATGCTTAAAGGAGTGGCCAAGTGATCAAACGATTGAGGAGATTGATTTTTCTTAGAGCAAGGACTGGGCCGTATAAGTTCATAAAATGCCTCTCAATTACATTCCATATGATAAAAGGAAAATGCATTGAAGATTGCAGACAACTTTCCAGTTCTGGTGGAGTTGGATTTTGATGCTGATACGGGTCTCAATTGGTCAGAGATTTGAAGAATGAAGGTCGCTATTTCGTCAATGAGCCACTCAAAACTGGTTTTAACCGTCGTAAGAAGACAGCTCCACGCCTTTGGGTGTCTTTCAAATATGAAAGACCCCCAGATTTTTGTTACTATTGCAGCAGATTTGGCCATATTGCTAAAGATTGCTACTCCAGGGAGTATGGTAAAATGAAAAAAAATTATGGGCCAATGGCTCCAAGCAACCCGGTTGACACAAAGGAAGGAACGACAAAGCCAGCAAAGTCAAAGCTTCTGATAGGCGTCGATTGTATACAAAAGTAGCAGCTAGAACAACAAAGGTGCATATAGAGATGAGGCTCGAGATTGAGGAACGAATCATTGTTTTAGCTTCACGAGATTCATTGAAATGTTTTACCCACTTTTGAATCGGAAGAATTTGACTCCAAAAACAATGACGGTGGTAGCCGCTGACCCTGAACATCCACGAAGGAGACAAATGAGTCTTCTAGCGTATGGAACTGTCAAGGACTTGAAAAAGTCTCTGAAAGTTTGAGCTTTAAAAGAGCCCAGGTCATAATCATCGTCCTTTCACTGTATAATTAATGGAGACCAGACAAAGAAGTAGATTAGAGAGGCTCCGAAACAGAATCGGACTTTCAACTCTCATCCAGTTGAAGGCCAAGCAATAGTAAATTTATTCTCAGCCCTGTTACGTACTTGCCTTAGCGTTGCTCTCTTTCATCCCGTTTGCTTCGTGAGACATGACCAAGAATTGTTTGCCCTGAATTTGACAACACAAATAAGGATGAAAAGGAAAATTCAATCAACTCTAATTAACAATATTTCATCCAAAATTTACGCCATTTTCTAATGCATAATTTTGACCTGCATATGCTAAACTTCCAACTCTTTCTGCCATGAAACATCTGGCTCAATAAATATTTCCCATGCTTTGTTACTCAACCACGGTAGTTCTGTCGAAGAAAGTTTAATGCCACCATGCCTAATTCAAACACCCTGCTAAATCTGATCAAAATCCCATTCATTCAGTATAAACTCATTTAATTGTTATTACTTTCCATTTTTCCGGGTATCAAGTAGAAAATGGCAAGAGAAGAGGGTGAATTGGGTTGAATTTTACAAACCTGTAACATTTTTTTGCCGATGTCAATAATATAATTTTACATGATACATAACTAAACTTATGTTCAAGTTACAATACTACAATACCAAGCCATCTTTGGAAGATTGTGGTTCTATTCCTTCTGGATAAATGAGAGAACAAGATCTGTATGTACAGTGAACAGTTGCGTGTCCACGAACAGCTGGGAGGAGGGGAAAACTGTCAATATAGTGTTTTTATTTTTATTTTTTTTGAAATTTGCTATTTTAACATAACACCATTAAAAAATGAATATGAAAATAATCATCCGAAAAGATATGACAGAATATAAAAACATAAAAAATGGAGGAAAACAAGGTTCAATATACACTACAATTATTCAGAAATCAGGAAAGGTGGCAACCATCTAGAGATTAGATAAGAATCGAGGGACTCACCTTCATAAATGGTCTATCACGACTAGGGAATGAATCAATAAAACTCTCTTTTAAAAGCAATGATACCTGAACATAGAAGAAATTCAGGATTTTATCATTTGTTTTTGAACCATACAAGGTAGCAAAACATGACGTATAAATACTGCATTATACAACTCCATATTCCACCTGCCTGTCCAAAGACTAAATTCTCACACACATACACACATAAGCAGCACCAAACCCGCACAAAAATGTTTAGCTTCTGGTAGGTTAGCCAGGCCTAAAACTATAATTACATATTTTGAGAACATAAATCCTCAGAAAACATCCTCAGCCAAAATGTGGGGAAAACCCAAAATTTTTCTTGAAAGACTAGATTGGAAATGACCTAATTTTGTGCCAAGGATTTCCCCACTAGACATTTTATGTTGAATAAAATGTTGAAATATCAAATATCAATATCAATATAAATCCTATTTCCATTTTGACATTCCGTGTAAAAAGTTCATTGTACTACCTGGCAAAAATTTTTCATGGGCTTAAATGCCTGTACTTAAGCTTGTATCACATTAGTCTTTTTAACAGATCTTCTTTCTAGAGGGAATAACGCAATTAATTTAAACAAATACTCGATGTTTAATGCACATATACTCCTCCAGGCTCCAGGTGCATTTTGATCTAATTGAAATTATTACTACTTAGCATGCTGGTAATATCCATCCGACAAAAGCCTAAGTATGGTTTTGACATCCTTAGACCGCCTCACATATCCCTTTCATGCTAAACTTGTAATTTGTATCCGGTAACAGCAATATCGATGTTAGAAAATTCTAAACAATTCGGAATTGTAAATAATATACTCATTTAGTGTAGGACGAAGGCAGTACAACAACATAGTAGGTTTGTCTGGCTACTGAAGAAGCACCCAAACAAAACAGCTTCGCTGAAATATTCTAATTCAATGGAACACAAACCTTATCATTGTTGGACTGTACATTTGTAATTGTGTGTGACCGCATGTTAGCGCAAAGAGAACCCAAATATGATCTTAACACCGATAGAAAACCTTTGGCAGCTTCTATCTACAACATAAACCACATAAAAACAACAATTAGCAAACCATTTAAATGACAGCAGCACTTCATTGGATGACCTTGAAGAAGCAAATACACAATACCCAGAACAAATGAAATAAAAGATGAATCAATGATTCATCATGGATAATTTCCCAAATAAAGAGACATAGTCGAATTATAAACTTCAGAATATGGTGGTAGTCTAGTCCACAACAAAATGGTAGAAATTAGAGTTTCTAGTTATACCTCACAATACAATCAATGCATAATACAGATGAAGTTGAAAAAGTAAATTAATAACAAGTCTTGTATAAGATTGTATTATCAAACAATCAAGAAAGGCTCAGTTTCTACGAGCCATTAATTCATAGAAGGTAAATGATACCATTGTGCAAGAAACAAAGTTTGACAGAGTACACTCTGTACATGAGGTTAATCCATAATGATGATGCTCTACACATTGAAAGCAGTGTCAAACTACAATCTCACCAGTCAAGTTCAGCAGTAAGCTGTCAGGAAAGGTTCATATAATATACAATTCTACAATGCCAATAGTGAATTTTATGGAGGTCCACGAAATTTCATATGGAGTCCATGTGAATCACACTTAAGAATGTTTGAATTGCATAATTTCGCATGATACATTGTAGTTAAAGTGAACTTGTCAGTAAAAGGCCTTTCGGCTTTAAGATTTGCATGGAAAAAGCAAAACTGATATAGATGAAAAAAAGCATACCTGCACATCCGTGCACTCGTTTGCTGGTCTTTTCCTCCCCAAATAACTTTCCCCAACAAGCTTTGCATGATAAGGACTTAAGCTTGCAAACAGCTCCCTATGTTGTGGCAGTTGTGGTACCGCTGATGCCCTTATCTATCACATCATGCAATAAGAAAGTTTTAGAACAGAACAAAAGGGCTTAAATCTTAAACTAAAAGATGTCTCAAGAACAAACATCCTGTTCAAATGCACAACAGAAACGAGGTAAAGAAATATCGTGTAAAAACTTGTAAGTACTAAAAATATGCAAACTAAAAGCAAGCAATTTTCTGAATTTGCCCTTCTGTTAGCTAAGCAAGAAAACAGGCTTTTAAACATACAGATTAAATTTGAAAATGGTGTGATTAACTTCTTCCTGATGATCTGAGAAAAATAAAAGAGATCTATGAGAACTGTCATATTAGATATATGGCAGCATAAAACAAAGGGACATCAAACCACTGAAATAATAATTTCTCAAGCACACCACCCCAGAAAAATATATAAATAAATGAATAAGAGGAAATGGAGAGAAAGTACAGTATACCAATCAAACTAAAACTTCTATCTTTATTCCCAAAAGAAGCCACCATTGCAATAAAAAATTAGAATTTGTAATGAAATAACATTATTATGCCATATTGTAACTTTCATGGCTTAGAAAACAAAAATGATGTCATAGTCGTTATCAAAAAGGGAAAAAAAAAATGTCTCATGCATCTAATAAGTTACGATGCAAAGTAGACATCTGAGAAGATGCAAACCTGGTTTTTATTAGCATCAACCAGAATGACATTAGCTAACTTCGACTGCACTTCACTGCTTTTGTTCTTTACACCAACCTACAGAACATCAAGGAATTAAAAAAAAAAAAAAAAACTAATTATGACAAACTGTCAAGGGTGCATTAAAATCTGTCTTCCACTACATGATGAACTCTCAAAATTGCCATAGTTCATTGAAAACATATTTACAGGGAGAAAATTAATTCAGAAAGATTATATTACTTTCTAGATGATAACCAGAAAGAAAACCTAGTCAAGAGTCTTTATTAGTACATATACGATAATAACCAAATGTTTTCCTATTATGTAGATTCAGCTAAACAGGTTACATGGACCATTGTGCTCTACTTAATATGATATCCTCGTTAGCTCGATAAATATCTAGTCTACCCTCCTCTTCCTTTTGAAATAAGTATTATCATCCACTAAGTACATCTAATCTCCTTTGTACATATTTACAACTACGACATAAGATTTCCTTTGAAACTAAAGAACTAAAGCATGGCAACATCAAGCATTTTTTCAAGAAATGGAGAAATTAAGCAGGAGCCAAGTTTGAAAACATACAATGTAAGGAACAGGCGCATCTAAAAATTCACGCATATCATCTGGCAAAACCTGGAAATTTATGAATGTCAGTATTGAAAATATAAACAGTTTAAATATCAATTTAGAAAACCTTAAGAGATCATTAAGAGACAATACTGGCATCAAGAGGCTTTGCCATTGGTATGGACGGATCAGAGGGACAATTGATAAAACTGTAGCCGATAGGATTCCCTGCAAATAATTTCAAATCTAATATAAATACAGAGGGTCTAAATTTTTAACTATTAACCACTAAAGAGGGAACAAAAAAAAAACATGAATCATATTGTTCAAATATAAATTATAAACGTCAAGCAGAAGAACTCAAAAAGAATTGAAGTCTCCTAAATATAAAAATTATAGATCCACATCTATGCAAACTCCAAGCTACAATCTAATCATAAGCGTTCCAGTCCAATGGATGCAAACAGCCCCACAGACCATGGAAGGTGATACACTGATATTATAGTTAGGACAGTATAATTGCAACATATTCATCAGGTGTTAACGTAAAGGTTAGTAGCAGAAACCTAGTGAACCGGAAAAAGACTACTATCAATGAAGATGATACTTAATACCTACCAAATTTGAACAAACAACCACAATCTGTTTCTCCAGCAATGCCCCCGCAAAGATTGTTAATACCTGGAGGATAAGAAAAATCATTTCTGCTAACCGCTCAACAATCCATACAAGACCAAGCACAATAAAATCGCTAATGCTCGTCATAACTTAGGGAACTGTCAATTCAGACACAGATATGCGCATACAAAACCAAGATAAATGTTGTTTGGTGATTATGTCATGATGACAAATAGAACAAGGTTTAAAATATCAGGACAAATCTAAAAAATTTTTATGATTAAAATGATGGTTGTGCACTTCAAAGATTAATGAATCAAATTTTAGAATTACTAATGCAGCAGCATCACCATCCACCACTGGATATATTGGCCCACTCGGAAAGTGTAAAACCAAATTATGTCGTTAAAATTTAATGATAAAAAAGTCCTTGAGGAAAAAGAATTTACATGACATCAACAACAATCAACTTAGAGGTAAACCTAAAACAGCACATTATGCTTCTCTGAAGAGACAGGTTTATATGATTACGTGTTCAAGCCGCAGAGATCCACACATGCATGCAACAGCCCATGTTGATAGAGCGTTTGCTTCCTCTTCTGCCAAAAAGGCAGTGTGTGCCTGATAAAAGCAGACAATAGTGAGATGCAATTGAACCTCTAATTCTGAAATGAGAAGTGCAACATTATTCCATCCAATGAAACTAATAATCGTGGTTAACCTCAGCAAATTCAAGACTTGTATTGCAAGATCTCAAATCAATGGTTGAACCAGCAATACGCAAAACTTTTTCATCAGGTCTATGATATTCCAGCGGATGAAGATGCTCCAAAGGATGAAACCTAAGTTTTGAACCCCTTTCTGGGCAAGGTAACCGATAATATTCACAGAGTATCTGCAACGATCCATGATTGTTTGCCTGGAAATTGAGAGGAATCCCTTTTTTTAAGATGTCAAAAAAAAGTGTTGCATGCCATAAGGGTAAGGTTAAAAGCTTAAATTAACTTAAAAGTATGACATATCCAAACCTTGGCCCATGCAAGGATATCAAGGTGATCACTGGAATCTTCCTGACCAGAAATAGATGCCTCTTCTGTTTCTGTATCATCAACATCACTCCTCAAATTCCTGTCTTCACAAGGAGAACCTTGAAAACTGCATGGACATATAAATGCCATATTTATATCAGACAATGATGACCAAGTCACTTAACCAGAAAAGAGTGTATGCGTGTGCATAAACACGTAAATACATGTGCTTGTGAAGTTAGAGAGATGAAGAGGGAAAAAACCTCATCCAAATGATCAATGAAAAAAATGCATACCATACTAAGATTTCGTGTTATACACATAAAGCAGGTCACATAGTAACACTCATTCGCATAGTTGCAGATGTAGGAAGCGACTAATAGCATGAAAGTGCTACTTTCTGAATTATTAAAAAAATGACCAAAAGATAATACTTCTAAATGTAAAAGACACAAAAACATACTTCAGCAAAACAATATAAAACTGATTCACCATATAAATATTCATAGAAATAAGTAAGCAACTATAAAAACAGTAGCATTGCAAACATTCAACCTGCAAGAAGATTCAGAGCTTTCATACTGATAATAGCGTAGAAACGGCAAAACAGCATTTGACAAAGGTCTTTCTGCTGCTTGCTTATTTGTTGTGAAATCATCAATATCAGTATCACAATCTTCAGGATATGCACCACTAGATTCTTTTTCTCTTTTAAATGTCTCAGTTTCAGGATCAATAGGAACAACTGTATCATGATTAACAGCTTTTTCTGAGTCAAAGTCCCTCTCAAGCATTTGATGCTCCAAGCTATTCCCATCATCAGTATCTCCAGGTTTAGAATCTCCTGAACTTAACTCAGAGGTTTCGTTCATTCTGTTCTGCACATCCTCCAGAGCTCCTTGATCTGTTAACACATCATCTAGATTTGCTTCATTGCCATAACTCTCTGACAATTCTAAATCTATATCACCAATACTTTTTGTTAGCCGTTCCAACCTTTCTTCATCAAATATGCTGCACAAAAATTTTAAGGGCAAAAGAAGTCATGAAACCAGTGACATGAACTAAAACCATATTGCTAGCAGCAAATCCTCAAGATTTTATCAAGAGGGATTATCCCACAGGTTTAATGCAAAAAAACATCAAATAATTCAAGACCAAATAAAGCTATAGTTTGCCCTTAATGAAAATAATAATAAGTTAAGAGGTCCATAAGTTATCATTGATATTATTTGTTGTATCTGAAAAGCAATAAAGCACACCTATTCAGAACACCAAAGTGCAACTCAAAGAATGGAAGCCTCGAAAGAATGCAATAACATCTGCGAGTGGTCATCACATAACGACTCAAAGACGGGTAGACAGGTTGTCTATCCGAAATCAAGGAAAGCAATCCAGAGGGCTTTTGTACTATTTCTTCAACTAACACACAGCACCCGTACAAAGTGGAATTATCAGCAACCTAGAAGGCGAAAGAACAGAAGTCACAAAAAATTAAAAAATAATAAGAAATTGCCGTAATCTACAATGTCACAAGAAAGGCAATTAGAACTTACAAGGCAAATCAAAAGCAAATTAACCTTCTTATAATCAGTCGAAGATATGAGGGAAACAACGAAATGCAATCATCATTAAATACACACATGATAGAGCTATAGACAGTGATCTAGTAAACTTAAAGATCAAGTATAGCCTACAGATGGGAAAAAGATTCCCCAAAAAAAAAAAGTGTCAATTACAACCATAACAAATATTGAAATCAAATCTGTTAGCAGAGATTAGCGACAAGAACAAGGATTTTGGAATCCAAAAAAGACAGGACCAAGTCAGTTCAACAAAATTCCAGAATACGCTAGGCTCTATTAATAGCTCTGGCTGGAGCTGAACAAGCTGGAAGGATTCACATAAGTTTTACTTCTCAGTATCTATCTTTACATCTATAGAACTTTAAAATGGTGATCAACATCCAGCATGTCAAACTTCAATCACATAAGACGCAGGCAACATAACTAAAAACAGAAAACACACAATGAACAAAGAAGATTTCAACAAGAGAGAACCAAATAGCATAATATTTCAAACATTACCTGTAGCCGGAATACAAATGACAGGTCACTTTGTTTTAGGTGTTCCTGCAAGACAAATATTGTGACAGAAAATTTTAGCATTTGAAACAACGTAAACTTTCATTTTGCAACTACGCGTGCATGTGTGTGCATATGTACATTTTTAACATTAAATATTGTAATGGAACTAATGCAAATGCTAGAATTAGGTAATATATCGTATGGCTACAAGGATTACAATCCGACCTAAACTCAACATAAACTTTTCATATATGACCCACTTTTATATCAGTACAGAAAAAAGGGATTAATTTATAGTGTCAATCAAGTGATTAAAACTCAAATCATGCAGCCTGAAGCATTCAGTTAAATACATCTAGAACTCATTTTAAACAATTTTTTGTGGTAAATCTCCAAAACAAGGACGATTGAGAAGATACAAAAGCAAACAACTCTAGATAATCTATCATCAAGTGGAATAGCATTAACATTTAATATCACATTTTAGCACAAATACCTGTGAAAGAAGAATTTCATTCAGCTCACTCATTGAAGGAGTTCTCTCAACAGCGTGAACCTAAAATAGCACAAACTGAATTTAGAAATCCCAGCTTAAAGGAGCATCTATGTTGCACATACATATTTACACCGGAAAGAAACAAAAATTAAATCAACAAAAACGCTCAACAGAGCATTCATATTACAGCATAAGTTAAACTCATTTTTTGTATGACTATTTCACACCCAACTAAACACTAGAAAATAAATAAATAGAAAAGCATAAGTAGTAGTAGTAGTAGTAGTAGTAGTAGTAGTAGTAGAAGAAGAAGAAGAAGAAGGAACCATTAGCCAACCTCTACGCCTCCAGGGAAGCAAAATGAAAGAAGATCCTTGTATTTAAGTGGGAGCTGCTTTTCTGGGGGATAAACAAATAAGACCTGAAAGTAGCAGACGGAATCAATATTCAAAAACATACCCCCATCCCCCCTTCCCTCTCTCCACATGAGACCTGCCTTCAAGATATAAGAAATCACCTCTTTTATGAAGAACACCAACCTGGGGTTCAAGGTAAGGTGCGACACGAGAATTATTCTGACAACTTAGAGCACTTCGTGACTTCCCTGAACCTTCAAACTTTCTAGTGATATATTGCCTTTGAAGTGCCTGAATATCACAATTAGGAGGAAGTCCAACAACGACCATGCTCTCGAACAACCTTGATGGTTCTTTAAAAGATCTGTGATCCTGCACACTTAATAACAAAATGTTATGAAAACACACTGATATTTTTGGTTATCAGTAAAACAAAATTACAAATGTATAAGAAGTAAAATATAAGAGGTTTGTCAGACATCACATTAGGCCTCACAATATATACATTATGTGTATATATTGATGGACAATTAGACAAGGAATCACTTCACATTTTAGGAGAACTGAATGCTGCACTGAAAGACTTAAGCAAACATATATAAATAACAGCTAGATAAAACAAACATACATAAATAACAGCTAGATAAAAAAGATTACATCCCTTGGTGGATACTTGATGAGAAAAATCCATACGCAAGTATAAGTAGCATTAACAAGAACATGTCCACTTGAATTAAGTACCATACCAAATATTGCAACTGAAAGCTTGCCCATTGACGCTTTTGGCTGGTCAGAACTTCCGGATTGTAAGTTCCACTTCTCACCTCAGGGGGTTGAGAGAAGCCTTTTAACACTCTTGAAATATGATGCTGTAGCTTCTGAAATTGGCTACCGCTATTTTCATCTTTCAATGAATATACAGCAGATGGTCGTGGAGAATGAACAGCAGTTGCAGCTGCAGCAGCGGCAGCAACTGCCCTTGCAACATCCTCCGTCGTCTGCATGAAAAACGATGCACTCCATCCGGGGCTACCAGAATCTTCACTCTTAGACATCCTTAAAGCTTCTCAACTGGTAACATACACAATATGAACAAAGAATAAACATAAACAATTGCTAAAACATTGAACCTTTCATTAAAGTTGACTAAAATAACTAGCTTGATCACTTTCCGCCTTACAAGGGGAGAAGAAAATGAAAACCCATCAACAATTCATAATCGATCATCTAAAAACGATTATATATCTAATCAACAAAAACAAGTTCAAAGAATTACTGAATTCGCCCTTCGGAATCACACAAGTTATACTAATTAAACGTCTATCGGAGATGAAAAATCATTCAGTTACTTCCCTTCTATCAAAAAAAATACTTCAGCTATAACTTAGAACAAACTTTGAGAAAAAAAAGTCGAAAAGTTAAAACAAACCAAATAAATAAATTAAAACCATCAATTTTCTTGTAATAAGGTATGATAATCCAAAATACAGTAACTGGCACATTTTTTCATAAAATCTAGCAATTCAAGCATTAAAAAAAAAACCCAATCAGCAATTTAAAGAGAAATAGTGAATCCGAGAAGGTCAGAGCTTAAAAGTAACGGAGAAAAAACAAAGGAAAAAAAAAAGGAGCTTTTCAGACAAACATGGGAACTGAAAATTAACCTCGAGAAAGACATTAAACACACAAGAAAAACAAAACCCAAAAAACAACTTACCTCCAAAAAACGATTTGAAGCAGCAACAAAACGATTTTTCGCCTTTTAACTTCACGAATCAGTAAATTAAGAAAAAGAAAAAAAAACCCAAAATTAAAAAGAGAGCAAGAAAACAGAGGGTGTTTTAAGCGGCCGCGATATAAAAAAAAATCTACTTAATGTAAAAGAAAATCTTCAGTTTATTATTTTTTTTTCTTCCTGTTTTGGTAAAAGCAAAGACCAAAGGAAAGAAATAACAAAAGAGACGACGATTACCGTATTAAGTTTCTGGTAATTAATGAGGGTTTTTAAGAGCCCAAAAAGGAAAAAAACAAAACAAATAAGGCTTTTCCCTTTCCTCGTATGCGTCGTCGAAGATGACAATTTATTTTTGTAAAAACTAAAAAAAAAAAAAACAAATAAGAAGCTCTGAAGATGCAAAAAATAAAAAACGACTTAAGGAGACAATAAGCTTCAGTTTCTTTCTGTCGCTGTTCTGTCTTCCTTAGGCTTAGGTTAGGCTTAAGGAGTTTCGGAGACAAAGCTTATTTAGACAGACAGACTGAGATTATGGAAAATTAATGAAAACCCAAAATAAAGTTCTGTTGAGAAATAATTCATTTAATTTAATGAATCCAATGCAATAAAATCTTTTTCAATTTAAGCATTAGTTTTTATTAATTAATTAAATTATTTTTTAGGAAACGGTAATATTTTTTTATCTAATACCTCACGGCGTGCGATGCGCCACTGTGGGGGGGGGGGGGAAGGATTTTTTTGTTAAGATCCTTCGGATCATTTTTATAGGCTATTTGACCACGTGTACGGACGGGATCCTCGAGATAAGGTTCGTTTTGTTTAGTTCTGTTTTGACTTTTGACTGAATCCTGCTGCTACTTTATGTCTATAAAAGTAGAGTTCGTTTTAATAATCAACAGTTAAAAAAGTGGCCTTTTTTTTTTAATTTCTATTTTTTATTATATTTTAAATTATATTTTACTTTATTAATTTTATTGTTAATTTCTCAATAAATTAAAAGAAATTTTCACAAATTATGACCATTTTCTTTTCAACATGAAATTTTTTTAATCAACCAAAATATTAAAAAAATATTTTATTATATTTTTTATAATTAAATTTAAATATAAATTTTTATTTGATAAATAATAAATTAAATTAAATTAAATTTAAATAAATAATTTATCCGATCCTTACACTGATGTAATTAAAAAGGGAGGAAAATTAGGCTTTTTTTTTAATAATTAGAAGGGTGGCGTGGGGAAGTAGGCAAACAATAATTAACAGGCATGATAAGGGTTGTTAAGGGTGTTCCGCTTTTGGTCCTTCTTGTTGGTTGTTGCTTTTCTCCGTAGTAACGGAGATGATGGAGTGAGGGTGGGGACCAACGACCAAGTAGTATGGTCAAAGCCAAAGCGGCCCACATTTGCGAGTATGATTGCACCAGACAGACAGGATAGACCTGGTGTGGGCAACCACATTTTTTACTATTTTGACCCTTTGCAGTCATTTATAGTAACATTAATGGTTTTCCTATACCTTACATAGCAGTGCACCTCAATTTCTTACTCTCAAATCTTAATTACTGCATCAATTTTTATTCAATTAATTTATATAATTATTATTAAAAAATAATATTAAATAATTTTAATATTTTTTTAATCATTAAACTTGAGTTAGCATATAATATATAACAAAAAAACCTTTGATGTTTTTTGGAGAAAAAATGCGACCATGATGTCCCTATATAGTATACATAAATAGATTCTTAACCATTTATGGTTGCAACAATCTATCCTAAAACAGCATGTCAGACCTATCAAGGAGAATGGTTTAATAAAAAAGAGCTGTGTATAAAATTTCGTTAACAACAAAAAAAAATTAGTGGCAATTTCTTTTTTTTAAATATATATAAAATTTATTATTATTTAATAATAATAATGATAATCTGGAGCTAGAGAATTACTAACTAATGTTACTCCAACAAGAAGGGAAAGAAATTTGGAGTATTGTTGTGTTTAGTTACCACATTAGTCTACTTCGACAGCTACATAAATAAGTGAAAGAAGGGAGAAAATAAGAATCTCGAAGCTCCTTAAGTAAACATGTTGAATGGGCAATTAAATTTGACCGAGTTAGAGTTTGGGAACCAAAGGAAAAAAAAAACAAAGATATAATAAATATGAAGAATTTTGAGACGGTTTAGACTTGGACGGCGTTTTTATGCTTTATTTCAGTTTCTCAGTTGCTTTGGCAGGCTTCCATCTCTTTGTATTTTCTTATCTCCATTATCCGAAGTCCACAGGCCATTTGTTAATATTACGACAATGAGAAAACGATGTGGTTGAATTTTTTGACAGCCTTGGAAAGTCCTCCTGCTTTCTACCAACCCCATTCAGCCTTTCTTCTTCCTGTTTTACATTTTAAGGAAAATATAAGTAGGGTGTTGAATTTGTTTAAGAAAATCTTATTACTTTCCCAAGGAGGGAGAGAGACATACCACTGAGGGTTTATAATGAAAATTAAATATAAAAATTTGTATATACTTATCATATTTATATATATTTCATATATTTTAATTGTAACATCTTAATAATTTAATTATATAAATCTAAACATATTTATATATTTAATTTATGTAACATAAATTGTACCCAGTTTAAAGTTGTCCATCTAACGAAAATGATGATTGGAGTCCCAACCGCACTCATGAAAACGTGCGTACCAGCAGAGAACACATGAAAAAAAAAAGTACATATCCAAGTGGCCTGAAAATGAATAGGGAATCAACGCTAATTTTGCAATCATTACCACATCTGAAAGTTATATAATGAGAAAGGGTACACAGTGAATTTCGACGAACTGGAAACTCAGGTCCAATTTAGGAAGCAACTAAAATACTATCTCCAATCCAGTAATATTGGGCTTGCATTTTAGCTGGAGCCCATTTTAAGGAGCCGGTCCTATATGTATATATATAGTTTTAGTATACTATGTTTTTTCTTCGAAGGGGGTGAAATCCGCGAAGAACATAGTTGATTAGTAGGTTGACAATTAAGTATTGTAATAATAAATTAAGAAAAAGATATTTCAATTTAAACTTAAATTTAATATGTTATTTTAACGTATTTTTAATTACTAAATCAAGAAAATGTTGGTAGGTAATTATTTAAGTCTTTTTTACTGTTTTTATTATTTATTTGATGTTATACTTTCATGACCCTTGTAATTAATCCTCTTATATGGATAAGATTTATGATATTGCCAAAAAAATAAAAATAAAGATGAAGTATGAATTAGGATAAAATTTACGTTTTTTTATTAGTCAAAATTTAATTGTGGTTTTTTATTATTTTACATTTATTATTAATAAAAAAATTAAAAATTATATTTTAAAGTCTTTTGAGTGCAATAGTTTTTAATAATTTGTTCTGTAATATTTAATTAATTAAGGGCCAATGATAAACGTCCTAAACACTAGAGTCAAGGCGAACTCAGCTCAAGAAAATCAAGCATGGCCGTTTAAGCCAGCGCATGAAAGTTGAAACTCATGCGAAGAAAAGAAAAGCAGCCACAACACGTTCACGGTCCATCACCTCTGCCAATCTGAGAATTTTCAACTCTGTAACCATCTAATGACATCCTTACCGTCCAATGTCCTAGCATATCTTCATAGTCTTTCTCTCTAAATTTCCTTGAAGCTCATGCGAAGAAAAGAAAAGCACGTTCACGGTCTATCACCTCTTCCAATCTGAGAATTTTCAACTCTGTAACCATCTAAACACATCCTTACCGTCCAATGTCCTAGCATATGTTCATAGTCTTTCTCTCTAAATTTTCTTTATATCAAGTATGGGGGTTCAGTTTTTATCCAATAAATCAATAAAAATTACTATCTGTAAGTGTGGGTTTTCCTTAATTTCTCAATTGGTGTATACCGTCAATAAGTTCATCATCATCATCAGATCAAGTTTGTAGAAAAAAGTAACAATGGTGGAAACTCGATCTCAAGGAGGAACCCCTACGCTGTTCTCTCCTTACAAGATGGGCAAGTTCAATCTTTCTCACAGGTTTGTCTGGCCTCCAACTTTGACTATTTTGTCTGTTGTTCAGTTTGTCTTTTTAGCATCAAATTCCGCGATCCAAGGGAGGGCCTTAGATCCTTGTCTTTAGGGCACTTTCGTTCCAGACATGTTTCCACCACGATCTCCTGGATTCTGTAAATCCGAGAGAAATAAGGAAGGCTAATGTTGTGATTTTTATCTCTCTCTCTCTCTCTCTCTCTCTCTCTCTCTCTCTATATATATATATATATATATATATATTCTAATGATGATATTGCGTCCTTGAATTTAAGAGAAAGTTTGACGGTTGTGTCTGATGGCAGGGTGGTGCTGGCGCCTATGACGAGATGCAGGGCGTTGAATGGAGTTCCAAGGCCGGCGCTTGCTGAATATTACGCGCAGAGATCAACCCCGGGCGGCTTTCTCATCACCGAAGGGACATTGATCTCTAACACTGCACTAGGGTAATTTCGTGATTCAATTTTGATAATGAAAGCTCATACGGATCACTCGCATTATTCCAGCAACAGTGGCTGCTGGTCCCATTGAACTATGTAGACGTATCCTGCTACCGTCCTAAAGTTCATTTGAAATCCTTTTTCACAATTATTTTTTTATGGTTTTTACTCTTATCTATGGATGTCTTAAGAGCATTTCTTTTAACTATAGTATTTGATGTTTGCAATGTTGAAGCAGGTTTCCGCATGTTCCTGGAATATACAATGAAGAACAGGTGGAGGCATGGAAGAAGATTGTGAATGCTGTTCATGCCAAAGGAGCCATCATCTTCTGTCAACTGTGGCACGTTGGCCGAGCATCTCATTCAGGTAACTTCCCCAATCCCTTGCTACCCTTTTGCAGTTCAATCAGAATAATTCTTAATATCATTCATTCGTATACTACATAGTGGGATTACATTAACTGTTATTCACCGTGCATTGATTTTCCCCTTCTGCTTTTTTCGATGTTGAGCATTTATTCACTAGTTTTATTTGGTTATTGACTAATGAAATAGTTTATCAACCTGGAGGAGCGGCACCAATATCATCAACAAACAAGCCTATCTCAAAGAGGTGGGGAATTGTTATGCCAGATGGGAGCTATGGCACATACGCAAAGCCTAGAGCTTTGGAAATCTCAGAAATACAAGAGGTTGTAGATCATTACCGCCAGGCGGCCTTGAATGCCATTCGAGCAGGTTAGGTTAAATATTCGTCTTCAATTTCTTTAGGTTACGATACAATGTCCTGAAGCAGTATTTATTTCAATTTACGGGTTTGATGGAGGTCTGTAGACAAAGTCATTGTATTATTTGTAATCACACTAGCTGAAACACTAGTGTGACATATGACCTTGACTTCTGTTGATGTTCATGCATACTAGTAGAAAGATCGAGCTGTTCAATCTTGCCATATATTTTGTCAGCATTGATTAATATCTTGAAAAGCTGTGGCAAACAGCTTGGAATTTTAACATTGTTCCCTTCCCATTGGACAGAGAAGGATTTACTTCTGAATGACGACATTCTGAGCCGTATTTAGGAATTGGGATTGTGATAGAATTGATCTGTTAATTAGCATATAAAAATACCATCATATTTTATTTTGAGCTATTTTTTACCTTTTCCAGTTTACTTTTTTTTTTTTTTTTTCAATAAAAAGTGTGTATAATTTTTCTTATCACTACATGTTTAAAGCATATAAAATCATTAATACTTGCAGGTTTTGATGGAGTTGAGATCCATGGAGCGCATGGCTATCTCATCGACCAATTCTTAAAGGATTGGATCAATGATCGCACAGATGAGTACGGTGGATCATTGGCAAACCGCTGCAAATTCTTAATGCAAATTGTTCAAGCAATGGCTTCAGCCATTGGTACAGATAGAGTTGCCATCAGAATTTCGCCTGCAATTGATCACCTCGATGCAACAGACTCAAATCCACTCAACCTAGGCTTGGCAGTGGTTGAGAGACTTAACAAGCTCCAGCTACAGCTGGGATCAAAACTCACTTATCTTCATGTCACTCAGCCTCGTTATCATGCTTACAGGGAAACGGAATCAGGCAAGCATGGGAGTGAATACGAGGAAGCTTATTTAATGAGGACCCTGAAGCAGACTTATCAGGGAACTTTCATGCGTAGTGGTGGGTTCAATAGGGAGCTGGGAATGCAAGCTGTGGCGGAGGGTGATGCGGATCTGGTATCATATGGCCGTCTTTTCATCTCAAATCCTGACCTAGTCTTGAGGTTGAAGGTTAATGCACCATTAAATAGGTATATTAGGAAGACATTTTATACTCACGATCCTGTCATCGGATATACAGATTATCCATTCCTCAGTGAAGACAAAGGTACCCAAGGACAGTCACGCCTTTGATATGTGGCATAAAAGCTGAATGAGCTGATACTTATAAAAAATTTGTTGTGAAAACCTATGCTTCTTTATGCGTAAACTAATTTTCGATTTAGCTGATGCAAGATGCGCACGTTATGTGCCAATGTAATCTATAATATATAGTTGGCTAACCTTGTTTTAGCTTTGTCTCACTTTGAGAAAGCTCTAGGTGAATCTTAAAAAAAAGGTAGCTACCTTATTTCCAACGAAAGTGTTAAATGTGGAATAAACAGGCTTCGTGTAAAGTCCAAAATATGGCTTGTTAGAAAAAAGATGCCCAAAATGTTGCTCCACCTCCAGCTCGTTTTAGGTTCTCATTGAACAATGCAAGAGAAGAAAAGAAAATTAACTGCTACCGCTATGTAAGCGGCTGGGCCTGATTGTCCACTTCGAGCAATAAAAACTGAATGCAGTAAATCGTACTCAGTCCAAGTATCCTGGTCTCATGAATCTCACGTGTCAGAGCCGGCTCGGCATTACAATGTGACAATGAAAAAGGTGAGTCATTGTTGGAGCGGGGAAGAATAATACCCTTGAAGGGAAGGCATGAATCTCACATCCACTATGTACTAGAATTCAGCTTGAAATATAAATGTTCATATCATTTTCAATATGTGAAGTACCTCTTTGAGTTCCAATGAACCGAAAAAGATACCAAGTTTACGTTTAATGATCTGCTGTCTAGGGCCCCAGGCAAAGGATACACACGGATCTGAAGGGGAAATCCCTCTTATAATAAGAATCCGAGAAATCAGAACGTCAACCACTAGGTTGCTATCTTGGGTAGGTAAGAACTAAGCAGCTCCCAAAGTGAGCCAAAATACACGAGAGGTAAATCTTTCTATTTTTTATCCTTGTAAATGTTGTACTAGTGGCTAAACGAATTGGCTGGCACTAGTGAGGACAGAGCATTCGGGCGTTGGGGGAGGAGAGAAGTGCTAAATAAGCAAATCTTCAGAGAATGAGGTTGTCTTTTTCTTTGGTGCCCTTAAAATGATCTCAAAAGACAAAACTACTAGGGCGTCAAGAGACGTGGCTAATTGTAAGTAGACTGCAGAACAGTGAACTGGAGGCTGTTTGACGGTTGGAAAGGTCATGAAGTGCTGCCATCAAACTGGAAATCAGCAATGCAGGAGTTAGATTCATAGTCATCGTCAATGTAGATACAATAGATTTTGTAATCCCCCAGAAATTTTCTTGACATATTTTGCATATAAAATTAAGTTTCAACTTATGTTGACGCTTAAGTTGCCCAGCTAGTCGAAACCCTTCTACTAGTTTTGTCTTTATGCTAATGTAATTACCTTAAGTGTTTGACATTGGTTGAGAGCTGGCCAAGCTCATTATCTACGGTGAAAATTTTGACAGGAAGATCGGATCATGAAATCCAAAGGAAAATACAAACAGTAATAAGAGTATCCCATTTTTCCAGCTGGAAAATAGATGGCTATTGGCCTGGCTCTTACTCTTCAGTCATTGTCAAAACCTTATCGCTGCTGCCACTTTTGGGGAACCGGCTCGTACGCTTCATGCATTAGGAACCGCTAGCTTTTCTCGTAGATAGATTAGATATTTACCCTCAGCTGGAAGATTCTTATTTTGTTCCTTGATTCTTGTTGGCCTAAGCTTGAGACAATATTACTATCAGCTCATTTTAAAAAGTTACATCGCAAATAGAAAACCAATCGAATTATGTGGACTTTCAAGTAGATCAGATGTATTAGAACTATGGGAAATGTCAAATGTGGCTTGAAATGCTGAAAAATAGCCGAAAAAATATATATTGAGAGGGAGGTTTCTGCATATTGTACTTGCAAATAACTAAAGCTTAAATTGTGCCTATAGTTTCTAATAGCTTCAGGTGAGGGCCCTGAAAGGGCATCATCAAATGGGATTACTGAGAGATGAGAGGAGATAAGATAACCCTGCTTCACCTCAAGCTGCTGCCTGCTTGGTTGCAGATGGTGTTAGATGCTGTCACTTTCCTGCTTGATCTGCCTAGGTCCATGAAAAATGCTTACCAACTAAATCTTCAAATTTACAGTCTGAAATTTGGTTGTTTTGCATTTCTAAAGATCTTGCATCGTTAAGGTAAAGATCTGAGAGACAAACTTTTAAGACTTTTTTGAATGTAATCTAGATGCCTTCTAAGACAAGCAATTTGCAAGGTCCACATATTTTCTTTCTTCCATGGATAGAATCTAAGGTGATGAGGAGACTTGCAGCGACTCTTATTAGCTGTCAAAAATGTCTTCTATTGCCCTAACTTCACTCCCTTCTAGCATGCCCCTGAAGCCAAAGGACCAGCTTTCTGATGTCTCTTCATACTCTTTTCAAATCTCCACCCTGTAAACAATGATCTTGATTTTCCCATGCCAATTAAGCCTTGATAACGGGCTATATGGATGTGTTATTTTCTTAATATATTGAGAACTTCAAATTTGCTGTTTGCAAATATGTGTTTGCATAGAAAATAAAGCAGCAGGTCGCCTTCAGAGACTCCCTCAAGTTATGCAGGATGAGTACTAATGTTACAATTTGTTACCATCAATCTAGCAATTTTTTTTTTTGTTTTGGACATGATGGAAGCCGCAACTTGAGAATAAAGAAAGGGATTGTGGATGCTGGAATTAGAACACCAGACCCATGCTGAGTGTGGCTGCATAAATCATTGAGCTAAGCTTCTGGTTCATTCTAGCTTCTTTTACAGCAACTGTTGATGGATACACCAAGGGGTTTTCATTTAAGGAAGAAAACGCTTGCTGTAATCGAAAAGTTAACGATACGCACGCATTCAATGCAAATTCCTGTTTCATTATTGCTAGCAGATGGTCAAAAGTTTATACGAAGACGCATGGTCATGCCTGAAACCTGTTTGTATTATAAAAGAGCTAATATCTAAATTGGACCTGAACTATACACCCTCCAACAATTTGGTACTTAAAGGTGAAAAATTCGCACCTAAACTCTATTTTCTTCAAGCTAGCTAATGCGGTTACATAAAATGCTGACTTACGTTAGGTCTATCAGTGCCAAGTGTTGATCAACCATGCCACATCAGTATTTTATGTATATAATTCAGAGTGAGACGTGAGTCAAAATCACTATTGGATTTCAAAATTACAGCTGAAAGCTCGGTCAAGAAATGATATTTACCCGCAATAATTAGATGCAAAAGATATTTCTTTGGGTTCTCCTGCTCCTGGTTTT
>JBBYHM010000019.1:3544429-3558887 GCA_038381775.1 Adansonia rubrostipa
TTAAAAAACAATACGAGCAAAGAGTGACTGCTCCTCACCTCAGCACTTCTTGCATGTGCAACTATCACAATCAAGAGGATGCCTTTGCTTTCCCAGTAATTTATGGGGTGGGCCCCAGAGAATGCGACTAACATAGTTCCATCGTCCGGTGTCATCTCATTTTCTTTGGTCCAAAATGGTCCAACATCTTCTGGACCATGCATAGGTTGCTGTAAAAGCATGTCACGTTACTCGCTGCTGCTGGCTATATCAGCTAAGCTTTGGGCAGCAATTCTTTTCAATTCATTCGCAACTCTTAATAGAGAGGTACTCTGCTCTTCCAAAGTAACAAAGGAAAGTTGAAAACATTTCAAAGGTTTATTTCTCATTTCAAATCGTCTGCAACTAGTTAAGCCTTTAACAAGTTGCATTGCATAAGGTGCGGAATTAGCGAATGGGATCTCTCACTATCAGCCAAAAGAATTGCCAAAAACAGAAAAAAAAAAAAAAAGAAAAAAAAAATCAAGAACCACAAAGCACGACATGAACCAAGTATCCTGCGAAATAAGTCACCATGCCACTCTTAAGCAAAGATCACGGTACTATAACCATCACCCTCTAAACAGCAAGAAAAATAACACAAGGAATGGTGAGGAGGGTAGAGAGATTGCTGCTTAGGAAGAGAATGTATTTTACTTCGCCTGTTATACAATAAAGCATTCTCACCAATATTATCTCAAAGCAAACAAGGGATGATAACAGTACAGCAGGAATTACTTCTCTAAATGCATGGTCACCGACTGATGGTATATCTAGCACTACAAGTACAAGCATTAGATAAACCAGTCAGCAACCAGTGACAATATGCCAGACCGATACCATAAACCTTTTGGAAACTTTCCAGTTCCATCCTTTTGAAGTGAAACTCCAGTTAAATTCAGCGCAGTTTGTTGTCCTTGTTGCCACTGTGAACAGCCAAACCAGCTATGTTAGGAGTTGCAGTAACAAACTGTAGATCAGACAAGGAGAAAGACCGGCAAGGAGGGTTTGTTTGAATAGTCGATGATGAAGATGATGATGATGATGGTCCGATGGTAGTTGACTTCTGAAATTGTGGATGCAGAGGTGGAAGACAACCAGATGGCAATGATGTGATTGAGTTGCAGTCAGTGCTGCTCATAGTAGTTCCAAGAGCCACCGTGCTTCGATTGGGGTTGGCTAGTCTCTTTGATATGTCACCTCCATTGTTTCTCAATGGATTGTCGCGTAAACTACAGGCTAATAAGTTCTTGCGTTTCCTATTATAGGGATCTTCTGGCTTTGCAAAATCTTTAACAGAGGAAGCAGCAGCAGCATCAGCTAGACTTGTGAAGGACTTTGCTTTGCCATTATAAAACTTGGATATGCCTTTCCTGAAATAAAGCAAAACCACAAAAACTAAGAAATTGAAGCAACCAAACAATAACCGTGCACAACCATAAATATTTTCCTGTTATCCAAGCAATGCTTACAAAAAAAAAAAAAAAATGAAGCGCATGGCCTTTGGTTTATAGTTGGTAATATTGCAATTGCAAACTCCCTTGAAATGTTTTAGCGGGCGTTAGATGATCAAATAAGTGCAACTTCCGGTAGTAATTGGTGGTCAAATATTTAACCCTAAGTTTAACTTAATTAGTTCATACAATTATTTTTAAAACACGTCATTCAACATATCTGAATTCGATTTTTAGCATCCGTAAACCTTTCTCTATCTAAAGGTTATGGCCTCCTTTATAAAAAAAAAAGAAAGTGATTATATATTTTAATTTAAAAGTGCATCATCAGATTATCACTTAAGCAAGTAAATAAGAGTAGCCCAGTAATTAATTCTTGAATCTAACTATTATCAAACACACATTTTTTTTCTCCATTTAGTATGCATTAAATGCTTCTTACCTTCCAATTAACATTCTAAGAAGCTGGCACCAGCACTTCCCCCATTCAACTATTTAATGGTTACAATAAAGGAAAAACACTGATATACGTTAAACCCAGTTCAACTCTCTTGAAGAAATGGAAACTCATTAAATTTCACTTTATGGTACAAATTAGGCAATTATAAATAGATATTTCTAATGAATTCTAAAAATTAATATTTACAAAATTAAAAGGAAAAAAAAATCTCAAACTAAACCCTAGCCATTCCTCTAAACTTACTTGCAAAATTTTAGTTAAAGCCATCAAGAAAGAACCAAGATTAGATCAAAACTCAGAAAGGGACCCCAAAAAGAAAAAAAAAAGAACCCTAAATTTCAAGGGTTCTTTTCTTTTTAATCTTAAAAATGTTTTACCTCAAAGGCAAAACCTCCTCTAGAGCATCCATGGTATCCAAAGGTCCTTTAAGCTGGCTTTGCACTTCACCCTCCGTCGAGTCTTCGCTATCCGATGGTGAATCACAGGAAACGTCGCTGTTCCTTCCGATCGACGAAGAACTGCAAGACCCCAAATCATCATCGTCTCTCTCCTCGCTTTTCTCCTCCGGCGAATCATAGTCGACGGTTAAACGCTGCATCCCGTGGATACATCCTGAGGGTCTGATTGAATCACTATTATCACTATTCCTTCGAAAAGCAAGCGACATCGTCTTGGCGAAAAAGAAAAAGAGCAGAGAAGAAAGTAAGGGAGTGTAAAAGCAATGGGTATTATTAATATCTGGTGAACTGCACATGGGCAGGCGATATTTCCGCCATTGTTGATAACAGAGAGAGAGAGAAAATTTTTAAAAAAAAAGTCACTAATTTAAATTTTCTATATTATTTTACTAAAAAAATCCTTATCCTGACAGGAAAAATGGAAAATCTTTTTATTTTTATGTTCTTTCGTTGGAAACTGTAGAGAGAAAGAAAGAAAATAATTAAGAAGATTATCCGGATGAAGCCATTTATTTTGTTTTCTTTGTACTAATTAAGAAAGAAAGAAAGAAATGTGGGGCAGGACAGGACTACAAAGGCTACGATGATTCGTGATTGTCCTAGATTTTGGTTGACTCACGTGGACGGTTGAGATTGATTTTTGATCAATCTGATGTTTCAATCATGTGTGGTTAATGATGAGAACGTTTTTTTTTTTTTTCAAGTTAAAATGAGTGAATTACATAATTCAGCATTAATTTTAGGAAAAAAAATCATAAATCTGTGCCGTTGATTACGGAAGAATTTTTTTTTTTGTTGTTTAATGAAGACTTTCACTTTTTAATAATAAAGATTACTTATATAAATTATGAAAAACAAATGCATAAGTTATTCAAAAATTAAAAATAAATATTGAAATTGACTATAAATTTAAAAATAATCATAAAAATATTATTTGAATATGTTTTATTATATAATTTATATTATAAAAATATTTTATAAATAATATTTTAATTATTTTTTTATTTTATCATAATTCACGTTCAGATATTATAATTTCTCCGGTAATTTCATATTAGTGTGATTTATTTTATCTAAATAATAATAAAAACAAATTATTTTGGATTTTGTCTCGTTGCTTTTTGGAAGTAGATTCGGTGACAGTGTAGAGAAGAAACAAGTGGCGATCATGCGATTCAGGACGGCGACACGTCGCCTTTCGCGCTTTGGTCTGTGATCTTTGCTCCTCGGATTTTCTTGTCTTTTTCTTATGTGTGCCACTGTCAGTCAGTTGTCTTCGTATTTCGAGCATTGCTTTAGAGAGAAAATATTAAGCAATAATAATTGCTAAAAAGTTAAAACTGATATTAGAAAAACAAAAAAACATGTCAGTTAATGTAAAATTTTTAAAAATAATAATTAAATAATTTTTAATTAATAATTATAAACATTTATTAATAGAATCAATTAAAAAATTTTAAATTAAAACAGTATCAATACCAAATTATTTTCAGTACTTAAAGATTGTTCCTTCATGCAAAGATTTTTGCTGACACTAATTAAAATCCATTTTTAAGATTGTTATATTTAATAATATTTTTATTAAAACATTGAAAATAATAAATAAAATTATTGATTATTATATTTAACATAATATTATATAAAAAATTTAAAGAAAATTTAAGATTTTTAGGCTTTATAAGTTGAGAAAAATAAGTACATTAAAATATAAAATAATTAAAACTATATATGATAATTTTTTAATTTTTTTATTAAAAAAATATATATGATATAATGGCATAATAAGTAAAAATCTAGAGCAGATGCGGGCCTCTCATTAGACAGCTTCCACCTCTTTGTCAAGAAGTAAAAAAGGCTTCTACCTTTTCAAATGAAAAAGGTCATTGGCATCCTTGCAGGCCCAATGGCCATGGCTTAAGCAATGGACTAATTGAGAACCTCAATGGGTCTAAAGTTCGGGAGAAAAAAGCCCAAGTCTTTGAAACCCATGTCTTGTTTTGCGAGTCGACAGTTAGACTTCTCTTGACGGGGTGGTGAGCCAGCGGCCTAGCAAATCTAACACCTGCAAAACCCTAGTGTACTGCCATTCCTTTTTGCATCTAGCACAGCGTTTCCCCCGTTTTCATCGAAATACCTCCATTTACATCAAACAACTTTAAAATCTGTTTTGTTCTTCCCATTATCTTATTTTCTTATTTTCTTATATCAGATTTTTTTTAGTCATCCGTATTTTTGTTTCTTAATGTCAATCGGCCTCCTGCTCCGGTGATCATCCAATAATCTATTTTAGTTACTGAATGCTTGAGATTTATCAAGGGTTTTGGCTCGTTTTCTGGTGAAACATTTTACCAATTTGTTTGAGCTGTGGATCGTTTTGCTATGGTACCGTTCTTGGATTTCTCATCATCTCCATGAAGAGTAGAGAGTTCAATCAAAAACCCAATTTTGAATCTGGGGTCCCCAGTAAAAAATTTGGTCATTTTCAAGAAGAGAATTTTGGGTATCTAATTAGGCCTAGATATGGTTTGGGGTTACATATGACCCTTTTTTCATTCACATCTCGTGCCTCAAGGGTTCGACCCGCCTCCAAGATTTTCATTCCTCAGTGTCACAGTCAGTTTCACGGAGGATCTCACCCGCAAGGCTATAAAGAGGTAAAGGTAGTTCAAAAGCACGATGCTTGGTTTGTTAAGGTTGTTTGCACTCTCTTTGTTTATTCACAACCTTTGAATGATGGATGTTTGGGTTATTTGAGCAAGAACTTGACGCCCTTTATTGAATTTCAAGTTGTTAAATGGTTAAACAATCCGGCAATTGGGTTGAAGTTTTTCGAGTTCAGTAGATTGAATTTTAATATTAGTCATTCTTTTTGGACCTATAATTTGCTTATGAGGTCATTTTGTCATATGGGTCTACTTGACTCGGCTAAATTAGTTTTTGATTATATGAGGATTGATGGGCATTTCCCTGATAGTAATATGGTAGGATTTATGATTTCGGCTTTCGGGAAGGCAGGTGAGTTTGGTTTGGCAAAGAAAATGCTTGCTGAGGTTCAGTCTGATGAAGTGGGGATCAGCATTTTTACTTTAAACAACTTTTTGAATATGATGGTTAAGCAAAATAAAATAGAAGAGGCAGTTATCTTATATAAAGAGAACTTAGGATCAAACTTTTCCCCGGATATTTGGACGTTTAATACTCTAATTCGTGGCCTGTGCAGAGTTGGGCAGGTGGATCAAGCTTTTGAGTTTTTTAACGATATGAGGAGTTTTGGTTGTTTTCCTGATATTGTTACGTATAACACCATTATAAATGGGTTATGTAGGGCAAATGAGGTAGATAGAGGTCACAAGTTATTGAATGAAATTCGATCAAGAGATGATTGTTCACAAGATGTTGTGACTTACACGTCAGTCATATCTGGTTATTGCAAGTTGGGTAAGATGGGGGAGGCTTCTGCTCTTTTTAATGAGATGATTAATTCGGGAACTGTGCCTAGTGTTGTCACTTTTAATGTTCTGATTGATGGCTTTGGCAAGGTTGGAGATATGCTTTCTGCTAAATACATGTATGAGCAGATGGTTTCTTTTGGTTGCGTTGCTGATGTTGTTACCTTCACTTCCATGATCGATGGATACTGTCGCATTGGAGATGTGAACCAGGGTCTGCAGCTTTGGAGTGCAATGAGAGAAAGAAATATATCTCCAAATGTTTATACTTTTGCTATTACCATTAATGCTCTATGCAAGGAAAATAGAGTACATGAGGCTCGTGAATTTTTGCGGGGGTTGAAATGTACAAATATTGTTCCAAAACCATTTATCTTCAACCCTGTGATTGATGGGTTCTGCAAGGCCGGAAATTTGGATGAGGCCAATCTGATAGTAGTGGAGATGCAAGAGAAGAAGTGCTATCCTGATAAAGTGACGTATACTATTCTTATTATCGGGCACTGCATGAAAGGAAGAATGCTTGAAGCAATTAGCATTTTCAATGAAATGTTATCAGTTGGTTGTACCCCTGATGATGTCACTGTACATTCTTTGGTGTCTTGCCTTTTGAAGGCTGGGATGCCTAACGAAGCCTCCCGTATTACAACAAGGGCATCACGGGACATGAAGTTGGCAAGTTCAACATCCTTGGATAACAATGATCCTTTGAGGATGAATAGAGTTGTGCCTGTTGCTGCTTAAGAGAAAAGCTCCCAGTGGCTGAACTTGGTGTCATACCGAGATGTTGAGAAGGCTCTTCGTCATTCATCAAGCATCCAATTAAGCATATCCAGCTTGAAGCACAAATGACCTTCCACTTAGTAAGAATTTTTGTTTTCTTTTATCCAGATCAGAAAATTTGATCATGCAATTTAACATACTTGTAAATTGATGTTGGTTCAGTTTGATCTTTATGAAATTGATTGTTTCTCTTTCTCTCTACAAAGTTAGATTAGACTTTATATTTCTCTTGAAATAGAATTGGTCTCCTGCTGGCAAGTCACTTGGTTCATTTGCCCTGTCTGTCATAAGGTTAAAGTGACGTTCATAAATAATGCAAATGATGCTCTATATTGTATTACTCAAACTGGGGTATAAGTGTCGGATACAGATATATGTCTAATATGGGTATGTTCAATTTTTTTTTAAAGTTTTTTCATGTATTTGGAGGGTCCTCGGAGGGGGATATTCCCTTATCCATGTCCAAAAATGTGTCGGACATGGGTGCCAGATATACATACTTAAAGAAAAATGAAGAATCAGAGCAACATAAGCCCTATACATGTAGAAAGTAAGAAGATATTCAAGTTTATGCTGAAACAACTTTAATCACTGGGCAGTTCAACACCCTTCTTAGTGGTTCATTCATTTTGTTTTTCTTTTTAATCAACAAAGCTCATTAATTGTAGTAGTATTTCGTTTTTAATGATACCAGGGCTTATTATCAAAGGGAAAATAATGTGATCCTCTAAGCAGGTGGATTTTTCCTGTTTGGATATGTGCATCTTAAGTTGGGTTAAGTAGGAATTATGTTGTCAAGGAAGTTGATGCTGACGTAATCTGATTCCTAGTCCCTTTCAGTTCAATTATGCTGCAAACTTACAAATAGTAAATGCTATTTAGAAGACAAAGGAGAAAATTAGTAAATTACTTCAACCATTTTGCATCAATTGATAAAATCTAAAGGGTTGGTCCTTAAGATTATTTGTCAGGTGATCGAGGACAGGCTCACAACCCTTGAGTGATACGTATTTTTTCTTTTGAGTTCATGATCATAGTTAAAGTGGATGTAAAATATGAAACATCTGTTGTTAAACCTTATTTGGAGGACTTGAAGGATTGATGTCAAGTTGCGTTTATTTACTTCATTTTTTTAGTCGTAACACATCTTTCTTGTTCTATGGGCTTGCAGGATAGCAGATAAGTATTTTTCCAGGTATTGGTGGAAGCGTCAATGGCATTCTGTCGTTGCCTTTTACATTTTATGAGGGTGTTAATCTGAATTTGGTAGGAGAACATCACCAATGAATGTTTGGCTTCAAATGCTGGATGATGCTATAGAAAACTGGCATTACGCTAAATGAGTTGGTAAGTACCGTCCTTTGTCCTTGCAGTTCCGTATGGTGTTCCATGTCAAATGAATTCCAAACACAATAACGGAAAATTAAGCAATTTCGTGTTTACAGGAAGGAACATGAGAAAGATCAATTTCATGTTTAGATTTTGTTTTTTTCCCCTTATTTAACTGGAGAAATTCATTATTCTTCGGTTTTTTAATACTTGCATTCTGCATGCTACATGCAATGTTTAGCCTGTACATATCTTTAGAAAATTTCGAGGATGACTTAAATTTTATCCGTTTGATTTATGTATTTCACAGACATGCTGATCATCAATAAAGGGATTTCAATTAGCTTATGCTAAAATTTCTTACAAGGTTTTTCTGTCTCAACTGGTACATGATTACATTCTTGTATTCCAGCATAATCTTTATCCTGTAGGAATCGGCACCAAATTCTTGGGAAGTTAAGGTCCCAAAGCCTGTTCTTCAAAGTGTTAGATATTTGGCAAAACCTTGAAAAAGAGCCAATATGGAAGGATATAAATTGATTTTTCATTGTTGGCAAGTTATTACAAAACAAGCATTTAAACGATGAAAATTTACATTATGTCTTTGTCGTGTACAATATATTGGAATCTTAATTAGGATGCAACATCCTTGGATCATTACCAGAAGGCTTAATTAAGATAGTTCTTCAATCAGATCAAGCAACAACAGGGTAAGATGCACATGTTGCCACACCTGCAGCAAAATTGGAGTTACGAGTATATAAAAGGAATTGAATGCCAGATATACATTGTTTATAGTTCAAGATTTCAGTCTTGAATTCTTGGCTTTTTCATCATAATTCAGAAAAGATATCCATTATATCATTTCCAGTTGACTGATTTTTATCTTTTTCATTATACGGGTGGCCTTTAAAGAATAGTAAATTCTTAACATCTGAGAGATATTCAATGAGGTTGACAGGCTTACCGCACATGTTTTTACCCATCTCAATCTTGAAGTAGCCATTGTCACCCCATTCAGCTCCCCATGAGTTCTTAATGAGCCAATACGGAACGCCATTTTCAACTCCATATCCAACTGCAAGAACGGCATGGTTCACATCCTGCCAAATAAGCCCCCGTTGTCGTAAGAAAACATTTTTGTAATTTGACAAGATAAATGATCAACACAGATCGTTTTCTAGCCACCTAAACAACTTTTTCCCAACTCCAAGCAATGGAATATTTGTGATAAAGATGAAACTTACCACGGAAGTGCTGCCACATCTGTCACTGGTGTAAACGCCATTCTTGTAGAAACGAAAACCAGTGACAACTTCAAATGCCACACTAACTGGCCGAACCATGGCAACTGCATGCTTTAATTCATCTTCAGAACCCTGTGTTTGATTGTACGGATTAGGGAATTCCAATGGAATATAATAATTTGTACATTTAGATTCGCAAGGCATTTGTTTGGACTTTGGATCTGATTGAATTCCAATATTTAGCTAGTGTCAGCAAATTAGAGCAGTCAGTCACAGCTATGTAGAGCACTGAAAAACAATCATGAACCAACAATAGAGACAAACACAATCCTTGAAGTTGACATCGTACAGGTTTGGATTTATCCAATACTCAAATTGAACTAGACGTATAACCGATGATCCAAAACAAGTACGACACAAATAGCCAACACCAACCCATATAAACCAGTCAAATACACCCAAGAGCAAGTAATTAGTCATCCAATTTCGGCTTCAAGAACGTGATCATATTAACCGCAATACACAAAAAACCAGAAGATAAATGCTCTATGAACTTACTTACCAAGGTAATATTGACAGAGTCGATGACTTGGACACCAACATTTTCAGATGAGAATTTGCATGGACCGTCTTTGGCTGTGTAAGGGTATGCCTCCTCCGTATCAAGGCCACCATTATATTTGATATATTCAAAGGCTTGGGACGGCAACCCACCATTGCAACCAAAATTATTAAAGGCTCCAGCACAGTCCACGAGCTGCTGCTCGGAAAGAGAGATCCCTTTCCCAAATGCCTGATGGTAAGCTGCCTCAAGAGCTCCAGTAGTACTGCAATATGCAAACGCATAGGGTCAAAACTTAAAAATTTTACAAGCTGACCTTAGCAGCTTTGTTAAAAAGAAGCATTTTCTAATCGTAACCGAAACCTAACCTGAATGTCCAACAAGATCCACAGGAACCCTGATCTTTCACCGGGCTGACTATGCCCGATTCCCTCCAGTCTTTCTGCAGATATCATATATCAGAAGAGTCACCATTAATCCCGGCCAGCATTCTTATTTCATAGAGCGTTCATCGCAGAAAATATTGGCTCATAGATTTTGGGCTATAAGTTTAGTTATAAATGCTGCCATAATATCACCAATTCTCCGTAGCTAAATCGAAAAATTTAAGTTTAACACCAAGTAGCTTTAGAGAACAGCAGCCAAGTCTTGGCACTCCAATAAACTCCACCTTACCATCTTTCACAACTGGTAACATGGTGAAATCGTTACTGATTACTGGGTTGATTAAGCAAGTTTAGTGTCCAGTGAGTAATAATAAAATATTGTTAAGAAAAAAACCCTTCATCTTCGTATTTTTGTTTAATAGAATGTACCAATTCAGGAAGGACGACATCAGTGAGTTGGTGATTGCCCTTTGTGGTAGCAGAGCAGTTTTGAGCAGCCCCCAACCTGTGTTTCTGAAACTCTTCCCATGTTAAATCAGCAAATTCTGCATAGTTTGAATCAAATAAAAAAAAAATCAGAATCAGCTCATAATAAACTGAAAACAAAATCGAGTATAAATTAGCCAAGTTTTAGTTTGAACATATCAGGCGGAAGTGCAATAATCAAGATCATTAGTTCACAGTTTCATCCAGTTAAAGTAAGTTCAGATCCTCTAATGTTACCGTGTCAGGCTACAGTTCAACTGTAACCAAACATGCTGGAACCTCAACTGAACTAAATCGGATCATAGTTAAGAAAGTCAGGGTATTCCTCTAGTAACAAAAATGGGTTAGTGTCGGAATCAGATCAGACACCCTTGATTTCATCAGCAGAGCATAGATATAAACCGAAATAAACTTAAAATTAAAAAAAAAAAAAAAAGCAACGTACGATTAACAGATAGAGTATAAGGCAATCCCTTCTTATTAGTGGATCTGATTAAATCCAAATTGTCTTTGAAAATCTGAAACCGTAGCTTCATCTCCTCTACGTTCTCGTACCTCTTCCCATGCCTACCCACCCCCCCAACAAAAAAACCCAAAAAAATTCATTTCATTTCAATTTCCTTTTTAAAAAAAAAAAAATTCCATGGAAAACAAAAGTTAGAATTAAGATAACGTCTGATGATGAAACGATGAATTACTTGTAAGCAAAACGGGCGAACGAGATAGAATGACGAGTGTGACCGATGACACGAAGGACAGAGGACTCGAAGCCGCGAAGGCCATCGGATACCATCTGAATGGGGTTGGAGTCCTGGAAAGTTGATGCTGCGGCGGCGCAGCATAGCAGCAGGATGATCGAGGACACCAACGTTAAGCGACCCATGATTATGTTTTTTCCTTTTGGTTCTCGCTCTCTGCCTGGTCAGTTTCTCTGTTTCTAGGGACGTTACGCTACTTTTTTGGAGAGAAATTTAAAGCAGGGGATAGGTACTTCATAGGCTGGTGATTCGGAGTAATAGGATTGGCGGATCTTGACAAGCCCGTTTGCCGGTAACCCGTCCGCCCGTATTAAAGTAAAGTTTTTAGTAATTTAAGTCCAAACCAGTCCTCATTAACGGAATAATAGGATTTGCGGATCTAGACGTGCTCGTTTGCTTGTAAGCGGCCCGCCCGTATTAACGGCGTAAGTAATTTAAGTTGATTTCGTTATATAATTAAATTTTTATTTAAATTTAATTATAAATATTAATATAAAAATAATTTTTATTTTTAATATTATTTTTAATAATTATATAAGCTTTTGAATTGATTTAGTCTATTTTGACTCATAAATACTTTTAGATTGATCTAAATTCCCAATAAGGTAAATAAAATAAATATTAATAAATAATTTTTAGGTAAAAAAAAGAAAATTATGGTTTATTTTAAAAGTAATAATGTTTTAATTCAATTCAAAAAAAAATTACAGTTAATATATATTCTTCTATTTTTCTTAAAAAAGAGAATAGAATTGAATAACATCTATAATCGAACCAAATTCTACATGTTCGGATCAATATGAGGTCAATTTTTTAAATCTAAAAAATACTTTTTCATAATTTTTTAAGTCTTTTTTATTAATTTAAAAAATAAAAACTAATTAAAAATTAATCTCAATTTGATTCAATAATTATATTTTTTAATTTAAAAATAAAAAATTATGTCAAATCATATATATTTAATTATAATTAAAATTAAAATTAAATCAAATATTACGATTCAAAAATTTATTTTGATTTTGTCGGGCAATAGTTTGTTTGTATGGGCAAAATCAAAACCTTGTTCAAATGTTACCCACCTATCTATTTATCTACCGTACTTATATGTATTTCCTTCGTGTCCAAATATCAAAACTTGCAACGGCTTTGTTTCTTGTTTCCTTTAAACTTGTATAAAACTGTTAAACTTAATTAGTGGAATGGAATACCTATCTTGAAGAATTCTACTAGCTAGGATCCTACAAAATCCAATTCCACCAGTCTATTTTATATT
Source organism: Adansonia rubrostipa (assembly GCA_038381775.1). Classification (NCBI taxonomy): domain Eukaryota; kingdom Viridiplantae; phylum Streptophyta; class Magnoliopsida; order Malvales; family Malvaceae; genus Adansonia; species Adansonia rubrostipa. The sequence continues at coordinate 3,557,093 of JBBYHM010000019.1, forward strand.
GATCTCATCCCAAATATCCTTTTTTTTCCTTAACAAAGGAAACCCAAAGCTCCATATTTAAAACAAAAAGAATAATTTCGAGTAAATAAAAATGGTAACTGAAAAGGAAAAAGAATTAAAAAGGAAAAAGTCTTGAATATTTGGGAAGCACCCCCATCGATTCTCGTGATAATGTTAGGTTAGGTTTGGGTTCGTAACCAAAAATTAACAAAGCTTTGATTGTTGATGCTTTCTTTTGCACTGTTTTTTAGATATTTAAGTTATCTGCGAAGAAACTTTGATATACGTCCATCCATCTCAACCATCACTCTCCAAACTCAGCTACAAGAGAGCATACAATTCAAATAGGCTACAAAAATAAATAAATAAATCTTGAATGATATGGTCCAACCTTTTCCTGTCCGCTTCCTCTTTAATTTTTTTTTTTCTTTTTAAATAATTAAAGAAATAATCAGCTATCCCCATCCCCAACCCGGTCTATGAGTAAAAATATGAGAAAGAAGGTATGGCCATGGAAGGCCTACGCCAAATATTGCGGAGCAGATATTTTTGTCGACATTATGGATACGAGCTGTCGAGGCTTATTATTTGGAATGTTTTGTTTTATTTGACTTTTGTGAAAATGGTCACATATTATAAATAACAAAAAAATTATAATTATAGACATTAATTTTTAAATTTAAACCGTATGAATTAATTAAGTGTTGAATTTGAATTATTTTGATTGGGTAATATACCTTATGTCATCTTTTGCTCTATTAGCAGTCTGATTGGGGTGCTTATTTTTATTGTCAGTGTCCATAAGTGTACATAAATACGAAATATACATATCGATACATAAGTTATCATATGTAGATATACAATATATACATATATTGCACGATTGATCTAAAGTGGTAGAGGAGAAATTGTTCTTATAATGCCCATTGAAGAGAAAGAAAATATAATTGTTGGCATGTGCAAACCGAACCAGCCCGAGCCTGGGCTTCGGTTAAAGATCCAATAGGCCTTAACCTTTTAAAGCCCAACCTGTTAGTATTTAAAGCTAAACTAAATTTCATTTAGTCTGGATAAGATATTCCTATTCAGTTTTAAATTTTAAATGGTTATCCTAATTTAAAATTTAAAAAAGATCGATTTTAAGGGATTTAGGAAATAATTACAAACCGTTCAATTTTTGGGGTTTTTTTTTATGAAAAGAACTTTGAAGCTAGAGAAAGTTTTTTGGAAAAAAAATTCTTTGTTAATTATGTGTTCATAGCCATTGTCATCATCAAGAGAGATAACATTTTTTTTGATTCATTAGGTTACAATCAACTATGCTTTCAATATACAACGTGATTAAAAACGCTTAACAAATGAGTTACAAATATTGTCAAGCACCAAAAAAGAAGGCAAATTTGATCTCAAGATCAAAGATTTCAAACTTTGACTCGACTAGTTCTTCGAATTCGATATAACCAAAATTTTAATATTTTTTTTGCCTTATTAATTTATTTTATTTATTTTGAATATATACATAAAATCGTTTGTTCATATACGTAAAATCATTCACGCCTAACAGTTAGTATTAATAGTAGTAAGGATTAAAAACCACCCATATTAAAAGCTTAACTTAATCTTATCATCATCATCATCATTATTTCTTTTTGCATGCAAATAATGTTAGCTTCATTCTTCAAGTTATATTTAGCTGTATGCCAGTTTGGAACTTCTAACTTATTCTATATATTTTTTAACTCTTCTTTTTATCGACCATTATTTCCAAGATGAGTTCATGTGCAATGTTTTATAG
>JBBYHM010000019.1:3585363-3598783 GCA_038381775.1 Adansonia rubrostipa
TTAATATGCAATCCAATTCTTGCAATTATCGTTAGGTAAGGGCGGGGTTTTAGGATCTGTCAAGTTTTATTTAGGATTTGGACGTTGGGCTGTGTCTGTCAATAATCAAACTTTGCAATTTCTGCCCTGTCGAAGAGGGCCTATCAAGCGTATTAGTAGCTTGCAATTTGTCGTTTGAGATACTGCTGAATCAAACGCATGGCTACTTTTTGATCAATTTTTGTTTTGTCTTTTTAAGTTTTTTTTAGACTGAAACTCGTAAGAAATTCTATTCTGAAAGCTTGTGCATTATTCAAGCTTTATATATGTAGAGAATAAAAGCAAACAATATGTTGAAAATATACACATTTGTTATTTCCTTTTACATCCTAACGAGGAATGAGGACGCAGAAAAAAATGAAGTCTAAATCTGTACAGCTTTCTGGTCATGTATTGAAGGATAATCGAGCGAAGCCCATCTGGCAATATACACATTTGTTATTTCCATTCCGACCCTGCTTGGACCGAACAGATTTTGGAGACATTTAAACCTGATTTCTCCGATAGTTTGAACTTCACTTATTTAGTGATTTATATATTCATTTTAGTGATTTATATATTTATATCCGAAAATGTATTGCATTGAATATATGTATTTTAAAAAAATATAAAATCCATATAAAATCGGATTGCACATATACAACTTATTTTGCAATTACATACAAACATGTATATATATCAACAATATTACATGACTATTCTGAGTTCATATTGTGCTTTCTTCCGAAACCAAAGGGGAAGAAAGAAAAAAATGACAAAGACTACATCCTAATCATTTGGAAAAAAAAAAAAAAAAAAACTCTTACGCTTCTCTAGATTTCTTATCCTAACTTTTAAACAAAACGAAAATGCAATTGTTTCAAGGAAAAAAAATGAAGATAAAATATAAAAGATAAAATTGCTATGCACAAGCGTCCATTTGGGATTGATCTTCTATGCCCTTTCTCTGTTCCTTCGATGGGGAAACGTCGAAGAGCGTGGATCTTGATCGATTTAAGTTACCTCTTCTATCCTAGTATTGACTTCGTTCATGTTTAACCTTTGATCAGGATTACTTTCAGTGCAAGCAGCTCCGATTTTGAGGAGTTGCAACATCTGACTAACCGAACCTGTTTCGTTTGCAATCTCAGGATCAAGCAATTCTTCCATTTGGTTCTCAGATATTGATATTTGTACCAATTGCACGATATCAATCCCACCCTTGCCATTGCTTAGATATTGAGAAGGAAATTTCCCTGTCATGATTTCCAGGATGACAATTCCTAGACAATAAATGTCTGATTTGGCGGAGACTTGTTGGTACTGAAGATATTCTGGGGATTTGTAAGCAAACAATCCTTGGGGAGCATTGCTGGGGTTTCTCAGTTGTTGAAAGGCATAATCATTTAGTAATGGATCATAATTTTCAGTTAAAAGAATATTGCTGGATTTGAGATTTCCATGGGGGACCTCGTATGTTGCAAACTCAGTATGAATGAAACTGAGTCCTCGAGCGATCCCTTTGATGATCTTCAAACGAGTCGGCCAATTTAAATTAGCTTGATTTCCTCGATTACCTATAACACCATGTTTTTAAAGTTAGAAATTAATGGGAAAGAAAAAAAAATGAAAAATCAAACCTATAACCTAATCTTTTAGAATGCTATCATATGATCCAATAACTTGGAACTTAAATTCAAATGACATAAAAAAATATGATAGTCATACCATGCAAGACGTGCAACAAGCTGCCCTTAGGCATGTACTCTGAAACAATTAGCTTCTCCTCTCGCCTAAAATGGTAGGCCAATGGCGTCAAGATATTAGGGTGCTTCAATTTCCCGAACCGTCTCATTGCAACATCGAAGCCATCTTTTTCCAACCTATTCATCTCACTCATTCTCTTCACCACCACGGCCAATCCATTTGCCATCAAAGCTTTATATGCAGAGCCCAATCCGCCATTTCCAAGCACCTCTGCAGCTGCCTTCATCAAATCTTGCAACCTGAAGGCACCTTTCTCATCATTCACCATGACCAAGTCAGTCATCCCATTCTTGGCGGCCTTTTGCGACGATGTCAAGCCTCTATTCGAGCCAGAATTACTCCTCCGGCTTGAAGACTTTGCAGACTTTCCGTGGGTGGATTCGGGCACGTGGACTAGCACCGCCTCCTCTCTTAGAGATTCCCTACTACTTGGAATGCTGAAATTATCATCCCTCGTACGCCTTGCGGAAATGATGAAGACGATCACAAAACACAATACAATAACTAGGGTTGAGGCGGCAATGATTCCCTTGGCAATTGATTCGTATCCTTGGTTTTGGCCGGACGGATTTGAAGCTCCTGATTTTTGAACTTCTTCGCAATCCGTCGCCAGTGGTTTCCCACAAAGTCCTGCGTTTCCTTCGAATGTAGAGGCATTGAACTTGGAAAAACTTTCAGGAATTTCACCTTCCAACTTGTTGCGCGTTAGGTTAAGGGATGTAAGTGCATTTGGATATTTCGGTGATGGGATTGGTCCTGAAAACTGATTGCCCTCTAGATGAAGTTCTACGAGATGAGGTAGTTGCATTAAGGACTCGGGAATGTTTCCTGTCAACTCGTTTTCATTTAGCCAAACTTTCTTCAAAGATCCCATCCGTGCAAAATAATCATTCGGTATTTCACCGGTAAACTGATTGTAAGATAAGTATAGAGCCCTTAAAGCGCCGAGTTTATTGAATTCCGGAATTGGGCCTGTGAAGGAGTTCCTCACTAAGCTGATGGATCTCAAGTCACGAAGTTGAAGCAAAGCTTGAATGTCGACTACTCCCGAAAGGCGTAAGCCCGTCAAATGCAGGCCAACAATGGCCTCTCCAGAACAGATGACGCCGACCCATTTTTTCAGGCAAGGAGAGGACCCTGGAACCCAACTATTCAAATTACCTTGTGTAAAAGATTTCTTGAGCTTAATAAGAGAATCTGTATCAGATTGAGGGAAACAAAGGTTGGGAAAAGAAAGGGTCACTAGAAGGGATAGGAAAGGGAGGACTAAGCGAACAGCGGCCATTGCTGACCGGAAATAGTAGAGATCCGGACAGAAACCAGCCGCTGCTCGGAGAGATCATGTGGTTATCTGAGCCTTTGTTTGGCTTGTTCTGTTTGCTTTTGCTTAATTCGGGGTTGACAAAAAGCTGGCGTGCCATGCTGGTAAGAGTATGCGGCTTTGCGATACCCAAGGAATTGAATGATGCAAACTAGATTGCAAGTTATATTAGATTCTAATAATAGAATTGGGATTTTAGAGGTTTGAGATTGGAGAGAGTTTATGGGATTGAAAGGGCTAGAAAGCCAGTAGTGCAACTTCTCTTGACCTTGTCAATGTCAACGCATGGCTTTGCCATCAATGGGGTGGCACCATTAGAGAGTTCGCTTCAACCTCGAATGGGAGGAAACTCTATGTTGAGTTATGCTATAGAATCTAAAATGTCAGCTTTCGCAAAAAGACATCTCTTCCTGAAAACTCAGAAGTGACTACGAGTAATAACCAATATCAAATAGGAAAAAGAAAAGTAGATTAAAAGTGTTGGTATTGAAAAAGCCGATTCGTTAATATAATTATTTTTAAAATAATATTTAATAAGTTTAAATTTTAAATATTAATATATATAATTTTTTGTTTCCTCTTCGGCTACGATTTTTTTTTTTTTGTAAAAAATATTTGTAGGCTTTTGCTAATATAGTAGATTGTTTGAGCTCATATAATTTGTTTTTTAGCAGCCTGACCATTAAAACTGTGACTAATTTACTGATGTAGTCAAAGCAACAATAAGGCAACACCATAGAAAGCTATTGTATTTTTTTTGAAATAAAAAAGCATGGTGATGATTGGATAGCCAAAAGAATCAAAGTCCTTGCATTTTACTTTCATTCATGCTGCCCAATTATCTAATCTCAAATGAACATCAACGTGTTGTAAAAGCCTGCAGATCGACAAACATGTAATGTCATATATCAATCTAGCTTTATTTGACGAAATTTTTATCAGTAAAAATTCATATTGTATAACAAAATTTACTCAGTCGAATAAGTTAATTTGACTTCAAACAGGAAGAAAAGCAGTGCCGAGAAAAATGTAAAAACGCTGCAGTGACCGGGGTCTGCAAGATGAGCCATCAAGTTCTCAATCTTGATGAAGATCGTAATAAGATGTTACGATTATTATTTTACAATTTTAATTTTTATTACCATCGATATTTACTATAATTGATCATAATATATAGTATCCATTACGTCGAAATATGAAATCATTAGCTTTGATGATTATATCTCACCTACTGGTTTTAAAATTCCCTTCGCCAACTGGACAGATCGCTACACTTGAACTATATATTCACCCACCAAACATGGTGTACATTGCTTCAGGTTGCCGTGAAAGAGACCTCATATTTCAGTTCTTTAAGGTCCTACGTGATGAATCTGTAATGAAATTACATTTCATTTAATTGTTCACCATTTCTCCCCTCTTTTTTTTTTTTAAGAAAAAATATCTTTGAATAGATGCACAAGCAAACATGCAAGTTGAAAAGCGAACAATCTTACATGGGTGCCTTTCCCTTTACTTTAGGTTTAGGATCAAGGCCTTTTCTTCATCTTTCCCTTTATTATTGTTCTTGTTACTTGCTCCTCACTATGTCATGCAAATACGAATACTTAAAAATTTCAGTACAAAATAAATATATTCACTTTGATCAATATTTAGTAATTAATACGTTATATATATATATATATTTTGAATTCAGTAAAATGTGTATAAAAATGCAAATATATATATATATATATTTAAATAATATCTGTCACTTCTAAATGCGCAGCTGCGGGCCTGATTTCCTTTTTAAAAAAATCGTTCTGCTTGTCTCGTTCTTGCCTCCCATCGGAAAGGAAAAATCTCCGTAGGATGAATGCGAAATTCGTAGCTTGGATCTGGTTTCACCGGATCCCCAACTTAAAAAGATCTTGAGATTATGGATTCGCTTTCTCACCTTAACCAGTACAATCTTCCCTTGAAATGTACTCCTCCATATCCAAACAACAAATCCACCACCAGCTACTGATTATTAACATCTCACCCAAAAAAAACCACCTTTTTGCCCTTTTCACTCTTCTTGTTAAAAAAGATCCTCCTTTTCTGTTGTTCCAAACCTCAACTGCCAAAAGAACTGTTTCTTGAACCAAATTTCTCCTAACCCAAAAATACCCAGAAATGCTGGAGACATTACCGGTTGGGCGGTTTCAGTCACCGCAACAACAACCAAGGCTGGAACTTAAGAGATGGGTTCCAGCATTCCTTTCTTCGCATAAAACTCTCTTTACTGTCCTCTGGATCGCGGCTTTCGGTTCGGTTTTTTTATGGCAGCGCAATGTTGTTGGGACTGGGTTCTCGGTATTAGCCAAAGCTAGGCCGTTTCCCAAGACGCGGCCTATTCCCAAGACGCGGCCTTTTGCTTTTAATTTGACTGATTTTGGTGGGGTCGGGGATGGGGTCGCGGATGAGACGGCGGCGTTCGAGAGGGCTGTCTTGGCGATCTCGAAGCTTGGGAAGAGAGGTGGTGCGCAGCTCAATGTGCCGCCTGGGAAGTGGCTTACGGCGCCGTTTAATCTTACTAGTCATATGACTTTGTTTCTAGCTGAAGATGCTGAGATTCTTGGAATCGAGGTTGGTGTTTTTCAATTTCTTTTTGTTTTCAACTAAATATCATGTAAAATGGTGATTCTTTTTCTTAAATCGATCTTCTTCCTGAACTTATGAGCTTATAAATATGTCTAAAATTGGCACAAAGTGAATCGCAATTTTAGTTGGTTAACTAAACAAGCCAAGTCAAGCAAGGCTTTTTTTTTTTTTTTTAATAATCAAGACAAGATTGAGTTTTTTGCACTAATTATGTAACATGTTAAGTTGTTATAGGTTCTGAATTATGATGAAAGGGGACAAATAATTGGTGTGAACATTTATTATGACCAAATTTAGGGAATTTTATTCGTTTTCATGCATATATAATGGTGTTAGTTTAAGTAATTTCTCATTGTTGAAGTTATTTATTTGGTCGTTTTTTGATTAAAATTTGGATTTGGTGGCTTCATCATGTGGTTATTGTTAACAATTATAATGTCTATTGCTAATTTTGGATGTACTCTTTTCTGGTATTATTCAGGACGAGAAACGATGGCCATTGATGGCCCCATTACCTTCATACGGGCATGGAAGAGAGCGTCATGGACCTCGGCATGGGAGTTTAATCCATGGCGAAAACCTCAAAGATGTTGTTATAACCGGTTAGCTTGCTCCCTTTTTCTTTCCTTGTAATGAGGATGAACTGCTAATGAATTGGTCGTCAGTTTATCATTTCCTGCATCTGATATAAATTGTAATGCCACTTGCCAAATTGATGAAACGATAGAGAAATTTGACTGGCTGCTAGTGATACATGTAATCTAGATTTGATTCACTCAACTGTTGACTCTAAAATCTTAGGAGCTAGGTGAGTCTCTTGTATAGTGTGAGTCTGATAAAACGAAGGCTGAGACCTTTTTTCTGCATAATCATTCATTGCTGGCTGAGTCTGAATTTATCCTTTGTGCTTACAAATCAACAGGGCATAATGGTACCATAAATGGACAGGGTCAATCATGGTGGAAGAAGTATCGCCAAAAGCTACTCAACCACACCAGGGGTCCACTTGTGCAGATAATGTGGTCAAGTGACATTATAATCTCAGATATAACTTTACGTGATTCTCCATTTTGGACTTTTCATCCATATGACTGCAAGAATGTAACAGTCAGGAATGTTACCATCCTGGCTCCCGTGTTTGAAGCCCCAAATACTGATGGAATTGATCCTGGTTAGTAATCCCCAATTATAAAATTTGAACTTTTTTCTATGAGAATTTTTGGTAGCTAAGGCTCCTTACTCTTTTGGGTAGAACGTGAGCTTTCTCTCTCTCCCTCTCTCTACACACACAAAAACACATATACATCACTGATATAGAATCCTATTAATTGTCTGTACATTTTTGTGATTTGGCCAACTTACTGAGCAAGCTTGGTTGATAATCCTGTAGAATGAATTCAAGGCTGTAAATATGTCATTGATGGTACAATTTATGGTTTGTTGGAACTGCACAGAAGCAGGAATCCAAGAATTAGGTGTAGAATGTATGAATTAGTATGTATGCTGGACTGAATTCTATGAAATATGTGGACAAATTGCAACAAATTATTTTGTCTTTTATCTCCTTTTCCCCTTTCCTTTCTGACTTATACAAAGAAAATTAACATTGTGTATGCATCTTCGTGAATGAAGCGAACATCATATTTCAGGCCAGCTCAAATCTACACCCGTGTACACTACATTTCAGCTTGTTGATTTTCTGTGGGAAAAAAAAGAGATTAATTCATGATAAATGTAAGTAATTGCAAGTCATTTATGTCACAAACAGATTCATGTGAGGATGTGGTAATAGAGGATTGCTACATAAGTGTTGGGGATGATGCACTTGCTATAAAGAGTGGCTGGGATCAATATGGCATAGCTTATGGACGACCCTCTAGGAACATTCTTATCCGAAACCTCATTGTTCGCTCTATGGTCAGGTGAAGTTTCTTAAATTAGTTTTCTTCCATCTTCATGAATATTTTACTTCCTGATTGTTTTCAAAAAAAAAAAAAAAGAGTTTCAAGTAGCATGCATGCGCAACAATCTTTGCAAACTTTTTACGCAAATACTTTCAGGCAAATCATTGAAGTTTCTAGTTTTTTTCTATTCATTTGTCCTTTACCTTCTTTTGCATCACTGGAGTTTTTAGTTGTTTAGCTGTGCATACCACCTTCACTGATGTACCAAGGGAACAGCTCTGGCTTTTGAGTCATACCGATTCTGAAATGGCTTGAAACCTTGCTTTTTAATAAGAGAAACTAATTAAATTTTTAGATACTTTATCCAAACTATGAATTATTTTAGTTCCTTTTTCGTATTAAACAACTAGGATGGACACAAACCATCTCCCCGTGATTCATTGTTTTCATAAGCCAATAACTCTATGGTCTGCGCAATCATCTGTTAACCACCACATGTAACATTAGTAGGTTTCATTCACAGACGCTTGTCAGAATATTTGATGGTTTATGTTGTTAATAATTTTGTATTGAAAGATAGAAACAAGAGTCAACTTTTTTTAATAACTTGAATTTTGTGTTAAACCGATTGTGATCGTATTATTTAGCATTAGAATTTTGCAACATGTTTAAACGCAAGGGAGAAATCATGACTTTGATATGGAGACAATCCCTAACATTTATTTACCAAAAAAAAAAAATGGTATTTAGGTGATGCAATCTTGAAGATGTATTAAGTGCAACAATTGTCTTCCATTTAGGTTGAAGCAGGTCAAACTGTTACTGCATGACAGTGGTTTTCTTGTAATCCCTCTTTCTTCCAACTTTTTTGCCTGAATAGGAAGCTAGGAAATGTAATATCCTTTAGTGCCTTCTCAAGGAAGGCTCCGCTAAAGTTGTAGTATCCTATGTTACTCAGACTCAGATGTGAGTGTCAGATATTGGTATGTTTAATTATTTTCTAAGTTTTTTCATGTATTTGGAGGATCTTTGAAGGGTCATATGGTGTCATATCCATATCCACATATGTGTCGGATACGGGTATTTCAAGAAAAATGAAGAGCTAGAGCAACGTAGGTAGTTTCAGCTTTTATTACTATTTGGGAGTAAACAGTCGGACATACGTAATAACGAGCTTTTAATGGAAAATTAATGCCATCTAGAATGGGCGTTGTTTATTTTTATCTGCCCCAATTGTCTTTGCATTTGGTTAGTACACATCTTCACTGTTCAGATACTGACTAAAATCTGCCTTGGCTGAACCATTTCACAGTGCTGGCGTATCAATAGGCAGTGAGATGTCTGGTGGGGTATCTAATGTAACTGTGGAGAACCTCCTTGTCTGGAGTTCCAGGCGTGCAGTTCGAATCAAGACTGCTGCTGGAAGAGGCGGTTATGTCAGAGATATAACCTATCGAAATCTGACATTTGATAATGCCCGAGTTGGAATTGTTATCAAGACGGACTATAATGAGCATCCTGATGATGATTTCGACCGAAAGGCCCTCCCAATATTAAGGGACATAAGCTTCACCGGGATACACGGTCAAGGAGTCCGTGTACCTGTTAGAATACATGGTAGCGAAGATATTCCTGTCAGAAACTTGACTTTTAGAGATATGTCTGTGGGGATAACATATAAGAAGAAGCATATATTCCAGTGTGCCTATGTTCAAGGCCGCGTAATCGGGACCATCTTCCCTGCTCCTTGCGAAAACCTTGATAGATACGATGAAGAAGAAAGACTTGTAAAGAGCTCTGCAGCCCAGAATGTAACAGATATAGATTATGACATATGAGAAGATGGCGGTTCACAGTCAGCTAGCCAGCCATTCTTTTCTGCGATTAAAGCTTAAGGGCTTAAAAACTGTTAGTCTGCTTGTACGAGGTAATTTTGCAAAAACAATGCTGGAGCAAAGAAGCATTTTTATTTCTTTTCATGCCCCTTTTGGCTCCACTTTTACAACTCTGCTTGATTCACTGAGTTGTGTACAGAAAAAATTTTAAAGTAGTATATACTTTATATACATTTTCATCAGTGTACTGAAATTCAAATTCATATTAATGCTTTTTTCTTACCATTTTTCGCAATAAAAAGGCGATTGAATGCTGATATTCAGAGCAATTTGTATTAATTCAGTTTGCAATTTGATATTGATAAGTAGTAATGGGGTAATTTATTTACATTAAATTAAACTGGTCCCTAGCTAGTTTGGTGTGACCAAACATTAGACTTCTGTAAATCCAACAAGTCGAATTATCCTTGCATGTGACCGCAAAGACAAATCCAAAATTTACTTTGGTCTGCTCTGGTCTGGTCACCATCAAATCCCATTATACAAAGTTCATAATACAAATTAATAATTCAACTCTCCGGAACGTACGTTTTGGTAAGGGGTCATTTTCCAAGTCATTGAAGTGTTTAACCCATACCAAACCCAGAATCAAAAGCAGAACCAATTTATTTGTCTCTCGGTCTATTTTGTCGACTTCGCTAAAAAAACCCACAATTTTATATTATTAAAACATATGGTACATTATTATACTTATAATTAAAGTTATATACTCCAATGTACGATTTTTTTTTTTAATTTTTGTTTGACAGTTTTTAATGTTTCTGCAATGACATGGTAGTTTCAAGACATGTTATCGGGGTTGGCTCTTGGTGCACTTCAATGATTTGCTGGATTGGTTGGTTGGTGTCTAGCAATAAGAAACATTTTAATCATTGCATGATAATATAGAAAATGTGCAATACACGTTTTTATATTGGCAATCGAAGAAGTTGCTTTATTTCCTATAATTAACTGTGGATATGAGACTTATTTAAGATTGGGTAGATCGTTTGCTTTGACTGGTCTGATTCGATTTAGGTTTAGGGTAGTAATTTTTTTATTTAAGTTGATTTATCTGGCCCAAGACACTGATTATTAAATAAAATATAAATTAAAAATAATTTTTTAAATATTTTACTATTTTTCACAATAAATTTAGACTATCAAATCAGGTTAAATTCGAGTTTTATCTTAGATTTTAAATTTTTGGCCTGACTTATAAACATGTTTAGTTTAAAAATAAGAGAAGATTGAATAAAAAAATGAATCAATAAATTTAAAATTTAACCTAATTAATTTATATAATTATTTTTAAAATATAATATTTAAAAAATTTAAAGTTGAAATTCATGTATTTGTTATCTTTGACATTCAGCAATTCCTCATTGAAATTTGATAATCCAAGCATGTTACATGTGTTTACATATCCTATGCCGGATTGCCAACAGTTGGCCTCTTTAAGTTTCATATTGATGGACCACTAGATCGGGACAAAGATTATACGTCTCAGGAGCAATGGTTGGTCGGCAGTTGAAGTTCACCATCGTATCAAATCAAACTCACTAATTTCAGTTTCTCCTACAGCGACTGCCTTAAATTTCTTACATGCCCACATGCCTAACCGTGAAAGCCTTTAAGGGGACACCATATAATTTTAACAAAGTTTTTTTTTTTTTTCTATTGCAACATCCAATAAAGAGTCGAGTTTAAATTTAAAAATAAAATAAAATAAAACTCATTTATATCATCTAGATAGGTCAACAACAACTTAAAATTAATTAATATCAAGATGAATAATCTTACCAATCCAACCAACATACCATTAAGGCTTTTTTCACCCACTTTTTAGACAAGTGAAATTGTCATTCACTCACTCGTTTATAACCATGTTATTGGCACAAATGAAATGTGACTATAACATTAATCTCACCTGACCAGTGGACCAGCCCACCCTCAATTGCTTGCTTGTGTGCAGCATTGATTTGGCAAATCCAATTTGGGTGTGTATTAGGTAGGTAAATGATCAAAGTAATTTGATTAGGAAAGATTTATGGTCCAAATCTTTTTGAAATTATGAGGAAAGATTTGTGCCATTCTTACCATAATTTGATGGCAAAACTAGTGGGTAGTGAGATGACATGCAAACCACTAAAACTCACATGACAAAGAAATCAATAATCATTAAGGAAAAGAAACACAAAATTAAGAGCTTGTAAATTGTAATTAAGAATATATATATATATATATACACACACACACATATATACCGTACATGCACCCCACACAAAAAACATCATTAAAAATCATTGGTTATCTGTCTATTCGTACACTTTTTTTATTAAAATAAATTTAAATTAATTTATTCAAATATCTTTATAAAATAATATTTAATAAATTTAATATTTAAATTTTAATATTTAAAATTATTTTTTATATTCTTAAACTATGATATTTTAAGAGAGAAACCACATGGAAAGGTTTTCAAAAAAAATTGAGCCTAAGTGAATGAGATTTACGAACTTCTTTCAAAAGAAAAACTTGTGTGCTTTTTGTGTTTGATCAAAGTATACTTTGCCATGACAAAACTTTTTGTGTTTGATCAAAGTATTTGTTGTAATAAAACAAAAGTCGAGACCTCAAAATAAATTTAAATTTAAATTTAATAAAATGTATATTTAAATATTTTGATTGGATATAAGTCTTCATATTTTATTTAAAAATAATATTCAAAATTCTTTTATAAAAAATATAAGTGAACTTTAATTTATGACAACAAAAAAAGGGTTGACAAATGCTTTATGGCCAAATCAACCGAGGCACAACCATTGAGATGAACAAGAATTTGGATAAAATTTGTACACGTAGTTAAATCTTTTTTTAAAAAAAATAGAAAAAGAAAAGAAAATTTTGAAGAAAAAGGATCATGTTTGCGGCTAGCAAATGACGAAAACCATGTGATGGAAAAAAAAATTTAAGGAGGGATAGAGAGAGCTCACGGTTTTAGCATGAGAGCAGTAGTCCCTTAGTAATACCCCAACTCAAGGAAAAAAAAAAAACAAAAGAAAGAAAAAAAGTTTCGTATTGGTATGGTGCTGTAATTTTCCTGAAATGGAAGGGTGTTTCAGCAGTAAGAATCCGCCACGTGTAACTTTTTGTGAGCCGGTGCGCCGTGCATGTGCACCCAACCACCACCAAGTCTTATCTTTCTCTCTCATCGCATTTTCACGCGAGTTTGACTCCTCGCTTTTTTTTTTTTTTTATCATTTCAAAATTATTTAAGCGAATAGATAGATTGAGTGTCACAAATTAATAAAATATTAATTTAATTAATATATTTATTTAAATAAAACAAATTAAATTTATAAAATATGATTGAAAGTGTTTTAATTTTTGAGGAAAAAAAACCAAAATGGGTAAGAAAATAAATTTTTTTTAGTAGTAGCAAGTTTTAAGTTAGAAATTATTCACCCTAAAATAAGAAATACTATGTTGTAAATTCCCAAAAAAAAAAAGCATAATAAAGTCATCACCAACTTGTTACTTTGTTAATTGTTATTGATAAGAGTATTTGTACCACATTATTTATGCACGTATATATTATATCTTTATGTCATTTTTTTTTTTTTTACTTAAAGGAGAAAAAGGGAAGAGAAAACATTTAAGCTAATTTAATATGGATATTATGGTATCATTTTATTATCTAAGTTTTTATTTTATTATTACAAAAGAGGTTTAAGATAAGATATCAAAAAGAGTTACGGATCTGAACTCTAATTTTATTAAATAAAATATTTTAAAAATAATTATATTAATTAATTTAGTTCAATGCTGAGTTTTTTGTTATCTACGCATATGAAAGTGAATGAGTTCAATTGTATCATTACCACTTGTAGTATGGTTGGCTGGTAAGA
>JBBYHM010000019.1:3610465-3626577 GCA_038381775.1 Adansonia rubrostipa
ATATGTATTGTTTATATGACAAAAATTACATAATATATAAAATAAATATATATAATGTAATAGTAAAATGGGTTGGGTCAGGTTCGAGCTTTGAAAGTTGGACTTAAGGCCCGGTCTATTTTTTAATCAGTTTTAATTTTTTTGTCCAAGCCCATTTTTCGAGCGTTAATATTTTTATCTAAACCCTTTCAAATATCGGACGGGCTTTCGGACTTGGGCGGATAGCCCGGCCCTTGAGCAGGTCTACTTTACTTTTATAGATATAGATTTCTGTGTTCTGATAAAGATTTATTGAAATTTCCATCATTTTGTTTTGGCTTTATACAGGGAAGTGGCTTGGAAGTAGACAGATCAGATGTAACTGGGCTTCTAAAAATGCCACTCCCAATGATGACAAACCAGGTTCAGATGACAAAAGCATTGTAGAGCTGACAAATGGAATATCTGGTGAGATCATCCTTGAGCATTGAAGTCACTACGTACGATCTAGTGCCAGATATTTTTGGTTTCCCTTAGCTTCATTTTTTTCCGTAATAACCATCGGTTATTTCTTTCTGAAATTTTGACTGCATTCTATCTGTAATTTGAAACATCCAACTTGGTCTCAGCCTTTTGGTTTTCTGGCCTTTGTTGGAGCACTGCCGCAATATGGATGTTTTATATATTACTTTTTAGTTTCAGGAGTATTGCAATTTGCATGCTTCTTCCGCTGTTGTTAAATTTTCTTGTTTTTGAGTCTTTTAAGTCGATGTGGTATGATGACGTGGAGTAGGGCATTTAAATACTCCTTCCCATTCTATTAGGGCTCTCAATAGTATTGTGCTTGATGCAGAAGAAGGTCAAGAGAAGATTAATGATGATGCTCCTGGGAACAATCCTCAGTATACCACTGTTTATGTGGGCAATCTTGCTCCAGAGGTAAGTATTAGTTTTTTTCAATCTTAAGTTTGTTTGTTCTTCCTTTAGTCCAAACTTTTGGGTGTGTAAAATAATGAGGTCGGTGTGACCAATCGTACTGCTCGATTAAGATTCATGGGCCATGGCCAATATTCCCTTGCACATCAGTTTTTTGCTATCTCATAGATGGAAGGTTGTTGGTTTCTTTAATTCTGGCGGTGGTTCTCAAAAACCGAAAAAAAAAAATTGCAGGTTACATCAGTGGATCTCCACATGTATTTCCATGCTATAGGAGCGGGAACTATTGAAGATGTTCGTGTGCAACGTGATAAAGGTTTTGGCTTCGTGAGATACAGTTCGCATGCTGAAGCAGCTTTGGCCATACAGATGGGAAATGCTCGAATTCTATGTGGTAAACCAATTAAGGTATGTCTCTTTGCAAAACCCCATGTATGATTTTTCCGTTGTTACTTCTGATTTTGAATGTTATGGATTCAGCTAGATATCATACTTTAGTTGATAAATTGCTTTCACCAATGTCACTCATCTAATGTTTTGACTCACCAAAGGCCGTCTGCTCATTCTGGTTGTGGAACTATTGATACGAGTTATATTGCTGGATTTGCTTCTAGATTTGGTGGCTGGCGCTTATGGTCAGTGCAAATTTTATGTTATTGTGGCATGACCTTTCAAATGATTTAATACTGCAGTGCTCATGGGGTAGCAAACCTGCTGCACCGGGAACAAGCTCTGCCCCTCTGCCTCCACCAGCTGCTGCACATATACCTGGTTTTTCGGCTGCGGACCTTGCTGCCTATGAGCGACATATAGCATTGACTAAATATGGGGGTGCACAGGTAATGAATATGATGCATCCACAGGGTCAGCATGCCCTTAAGCAGGCGACGATGGGAATGGGTGCTGCCGGAGCTAGCCAGGCAGTCTATGATGGTGGATACCAAAATGTTGCGACAACCCAGCAGCTTATGTATTACCAGTAAATGATGGGTCCATGCCAGCTTCTATATTATAGCTTCACTGGGAGGAATAAGCATTTGGAGAACTGTAGGATGCTGTTACATATTTTTCATTTTCAATTTTTTTTTTTTTTGTTTTGTTACTTTGGCTATGCTGTGAATACCTTAAACATGTATGGATGATTATTCACAATTTGAGATAATATTGGAGACCGTTGGATATGACAGCAAAGGTTCCATCCTTTAGGGTGTATATGGATTCAATGGCACCCTCAAGTCTTGGCAAAGAACACGATTCATCTGTACAACAAAGCCAATTACATGACAGCGTTTTTCTAAAGAATCATCTTCTTTCAAGATTTCTGAATATAAATTCAAAAAAGGTTAGCTGGGGAAGCTAATGTGTGCACTGAAGTTTTGTCTTGAATTTGTTTTGAGACTTAGTATTTCAGAAATATTTTAAAATGGATTTTTTTTATATGCAAATTTGTATGAAGTATCAAGCACATTTCCAAGTCGTTGTGTTGTTGCACAAGGATCTCAGCACGTTGATTAAATTTGATTGAAAAGGAGATCATTTCCAGGTTTCAAAATGGAGAATCATGGTTGGCATCTGTGTGGGAAAACAATCAGGGGATTTGGATTGAAATTGGCATATCATGCAGTGGAAAATAAAAAGGTAGTCAAAGAACAGCCATGGATCCAAGTTTGGATTTGGAAGCAATGTTAATCCCCCATGGGGTGAACTGATCTTGCGGTTACTTCAAGATAGAGTTTTGTCCAAAGCTCTACTCACAGTCGAAGCCGCAATGGAAAAGGTAGTTAACGTTCAAAATCAATAATGCTCTGTTTTTTTAACTTACAATCTTAAAAACGAAGAAATCTATTCTGTTAGGTAGTTCAACGGATGTTGCTTCTGATTGGTTTGAATCCCATTGCCTTCGTGTTATAAGACAGAATTGTTAAATTACCATGTCACGAGTTCCTTTTCGACTAAAATTGGACAACAGCAATAAAAATTAGTAATCTACCGATGAGAACTTATATAAACAAAATTTTAAAAAAAATAATTATGCATTAATACGACAATCTCAATGGAACATTGAGCAGGTGTTTATGGCTCAAATTGTGCCAATATATAATATATAATATTAATATTACATATATATATATATATAAATATTTATCTAAATTCGACTCAATTTTAAATAAAAATTTTAAATTTTGATATTTTTTTTAAAATATAATTTTTATTTATTTTAATATTTTAATATATTTTTACTAAATTCTTATAGATATTTATTTTTTAATATTAAATTATAGTATTATATATTTAATTTTTATAACATATATAAAATAATATTAATTAATTAAAAAACAAATTTAATCAAACTTAAATCTTACAGATTTAACTTTTCTCTTAAATTTATTTACCAAATTAATACTTTTATTTAAATCCTTATCATTGTCGGAGGAGGATAGTCCAAAGGGACAACAAGGCTCTCAAACAATTTATAACATAGGTCGCTGTCAGAACTTTTGCACATCTCTGTCTTCTAGCCGCACAAGTTCATTACACTGCCATTTATTCAATTTTTCTTTAAAAAAAATCGATTTGAAAGGGAAAAAAAAACACTATGAAAAATTAGTTAACAGAAACTTCTCATCAGCTTTTCATCTACAAACATATAAAATCTTTACCTATCTAATTCTGCATAGCATTAACGTAAGACCTGGGAATGAACCAGTTTGTTTCGACTAATATTTAAAAAAAAAAAAAGGAAAAAAAGAAACCTCGTAGAGCTAGAAAGTCCAAACACCAGGCGAGTGATAATAAGCACGGCCCGACCTCTCTCCAACTTCCCCACCGCCAAAACAACACTCTGCGTAAGAATTCCCAGCCGCAGCCGCCACTGCCGCTTCTTCTTCAGCAACCCTACGCGCGTGCCTGATAGCCGCTTCCTTGATTTGAGCCGTCGTCAAGTCAGTGGCGTCCGCTATATCCGGAGGATTGTCTGGAAAGTTAAGCTTTCCCGAAGTCCCACGCAGACAAAAAACGGCGGCGTCGTAAGCTCTCGCTGCTTCTTCCGCTGTCTTGTAAGAACCCAACCATATTCTTCCTCTGCTGTTCGGTTGCCGTACTTCGGCTACCCATTTCCCCCACTTCCTCATCCGTACACCCTTGTAACGGCTGTTATTGTCGTGGTTAACGCCGTCATCCCTCTCCCTTATCGGCCTCACCATTTTCTTCTCCTTCCTTAATGTGTTTTTTCCTTTAATTTTGTTGGAATATACTATATTACAGTTATTCTTAAATAAAAAAAACCAAAGGGGAGATTTGAAATGAGGAGAAAAAAATGGGAGACGGCAGGAGGAGGGAGCGCGTGGACATTTGAGGAACTGCCACGTAAAAGATTGAGGAAATGCCTCCAACATGAGACTCGTCGTGGAAGCTTGTAGACCGTTGGATTCTGACCGGCAACACGTGGGAGTGAATTTATTTATTTTATTACATTGTGTCGGAATGGACACGTGGAGGTTGTAGCAAACTAGGCAAAGTTCCCTTAACTTTGCTTATGGTTTCAGTTTGCACAACAAAGGTCAAATTAAAGTGAATGTTTACCTAGTTGTACATGGATTTTGTTAAGACTTCAAAGATACTTAATATATTATTTATGATAAGATTTAAAAGGCAATTCATGTCTTATACTTTACAAGGAAATGAAAATTTTTTATTTTTGTTCAACCAATTAAATCATTTAATTTATTTAAATAAAATTTTAAATATTTTATTTTTAAAAGGTTAAAAATTCTAATCCCATTAATATTTTTAAAAAATTTAAAATCTTCAAACATATATTAAAGTTTTCTTTAAAAAATTTAATATAATATATAAATTAATTAAATCAATGATTTTTGACTTAATCGATTCAATCAACTTCAATCTGATTTTATATCCTATGATAAAAGATTGTAGCTTTGAGATAATTTAACATGCATCGTCGACTTTAGATTCTTATTAAATCTTATGAGCGTAAACAAAAAAGTACATAGCATAAGAATAAAGTCCAACGGCAATTCGTTTTTTTTTTTCCCTTTTTAGTTGCATCTCTTTACTTATAGTAACCCATTATAAACATGTGGTTGCAATTTCGTCAGCCAAAGTGATGCATTCATAATAATTTTACAGTAAAAAAAAAAAAAATCTACCACAGTAATTATTCATTTAACTTAACGAATTTACTACAGAATTAATTACACAAAAAATATACGATGATTTACTTTGCATTTTTCTTATCGATTAAAATGATTGTAATTTGATTTTTTTTTTTTTTTTGTAATCTTGAGAATGCGAAAAAAGGATGGACCGAACAAAAATTGGCCCATCCAAATCCAAATAAACAGGATACGGATCCAAATCTGGATACTAAAATGGCCAGATTTAGGTCGATCTGTTTTAGAAATTCCAAAGAAACGATTCTGGAACTAAAATCCCATCAAAATAATACTCTTCACATTCGATGTTGGGCACCGATGATCTGAGAAAATCACTTGAAAAATCATCAAATTCAGGGAATATCATCTCACTATCCGAAGCGTAATTACCCGAACCGATTGCTACAAGATCCAAAAACGACCCGTCCACGGGCAACTCACCGTCCAATTTTGCTGTCCCGTCTGAAATTGAGGGTGATGGGGACTCCGTTTGAAGCCCAGAGTTTGACTGCTCCGAATGGGTGCACGGAGGGTCCGAGTTCGCAAAGCGTGCAGCAGCGGCTTGGACTTGGGGCGGCGTCAAAGACCTAGGGAAGTTGAACTTAGCGGAGCGGCCGCGTAAGCAAAAAAGAGCGGCGTCGAAAGCACGGGCTGCTTTCTGGGCGGTATCATAAGATCCCAACCAAATCCTTTCCCTAATGTTGGGCAGTCTAATTTCGGACACCCACTTCCCCCATTTTCGCTTTTGGACACACTTGAATCGGAAATCGCTTCTCCCAGCCTTGGCCGCGGATTTCTCGCTCATGTTTTTCACCATTCTTTTCCTTTTCAAAGAATTCTCTTTTTCTTTATCGTTCTGTCTTAGAAATTGTTTGCATTCAAGTAAATATGGTTTTGCTTTGCAAAGGATTTGAGAATTTGAGAAATAGAGGAATCTGCGGCGCTGATATATAGAAGGGGAAACGATACTCTGACTGAGAGAGAGTGATGAGTCAAAGAAAGAAAGAGAGGCGCGTTAATAGGGAGTCTGGGGGCCGCAAAGCGTCAGATGATGGACACGTGGTGACTCTTTGAAGGCCTTATTACGTTGTGACGCGGGGAGGGTTTCCGGTGGCCGGGTAGATGTTTCTACCACGTGCGCCTTGTATTACACGTGCCTAAATTCCACAACTGCAACGACAACTATTATTTATTTATTATTATTTATTCATTATTATTATTTAAAAAAATGTTTAAGCAGAGAATAGCTTATGGATTCAAGAACCCATTAACGATTATTTAATTATAATTTAAACACTGATTAATATTTCTTATAATTTATTAAACCTTTTACAACCATAAACAAGTCGCTGCATCAAATCGCACAATGCCTGTAGGTAGTAGTAGTAGTAGTAGTAGTAGTAGTAGTAGTAGTAATACTGGGCCAGAAAATTAATTTCTATGATAAATTACAATTTGATCATTTTAAGTGTTATCACATCACATAATGCTATGATGTAGTCATAACAAAGGATAAATTTTCTGAGATCTTTCATGCGTTGGACATAGGCAGAGGACACATCACCGTCGAATATTATACAGCCCTTCGTTGCCGAGAGCCTGAAGGCAAAAGACTTTGCTTTCCTACATTAAATCTGCCCCTACTTGAAGTTTGGCTAAATTGGTAGCCAATGGGCCCATTGCTGAAGCATGCAGCCAGACAGGGTGGAGTCCCTCATGCCCGGATTACAGCTATTGGCGATCCTGATTTGAAATATGCTTGTGTTGGTGCTTTTGAAAGACACTTTTGCATGGCAGTATTGAAAAGTTCAATATTCCAGATGAGTTCTCCATGGAGTGCCAGTTTTTTCGCACAAGATATATCACAAGGGACAAGCTTGATATCGAGGACTGGGGAGGTTCTGGCTGTCAACTTTCTGCTGCAACCCGATCGCAGTCATGACCAGAGCTTTGATATGAAAAACCAAGGATGGAGTTCTGCAAATGATAAGAGTCATTTTCCCCCAAGGTTACGACATTGGTAAAGCCCCTTTCCTCCCTAGGTTCATAGAGACTGGATTACTCCTTGGCAATGTTTTGAGTCCATACCTGGCAAGTGGCAATGGATATTGTAAAATGATGCTCCATGGATATATCATACATCCATTCCCTTTGAGAGAAATTTGTCAACTTAAGGTCTAAGCTGTTGGTAAATATAAGATATACTTATTTCTCACACATTAATCACAGTATTCTCTAAATTAGCAGGGGAAAAAGGGTGGAAGGAAGCATTAGCTGCAACATTAACAAAAATTTATGCTAATTGTGTGTAATAGCTACAAGCAAACTACACATCTTTCTGATAATGTGCTCTACATCATAGCATTTACAGGAGGGAATCAGCTCTCCGAATATGGTTATATTATACATCAACGGTCCCATGCCTCTAGCTCCCTTCTGCAACTTACCTCCCCATAGATCTACCAACAAAGGGCAAAGTCAAAAAGTGGATGCTTAAGACATGATCCTTCTGCAAAACTTCATTGCAGTGTTTTTAAAATTTAGCACCAACGAATTAGCACACTTTCTAAAAAGTTCAATCACTCAGGGTAATCACTTCTTTTGGAAGGACTTGAATAAATTGTATCTCTTGACTGAATATACATACACCAGATTCATCCTTGAGCGCGAGGAAAATTCCGGTGGATGAAGATATATCTATCTGTTT
This sequence comes from Adansonia rubrostipa, assembly GCA_038381775.1. Classification (NCBI taxonomy): domain Eukaryota; kingdom Viridiplantae; phylum Streptophyta; class Magnoliopsida; order Malvales; family Malvaceae; genus Adansonia; species Adansonia rubrostipa. The sequence goes on from JBBYHM010000019.1 coordinate 3,618,263, forward strand.
TTGTGTCTGAATTTTGAAACTTTTATCTGTTAAATGAGACCACTGAGGCATCATCATAATGTCCCCGCCATGCATTTCCGCTGTCAGTCCTGCTGCAAGTATGATTGGCAACTGTCACATTTCCAAGATCACCATCCAAGCTCATCTGCTGTACTTCAGCTGATGACAGTATCTTTATGCTCTGAACACAACTTACAAATTCTCTGCAAAAAATTAGAAATTCCAAAGTTAAGTATGAACAGATAGACAAAAACTAAAAAAATTCAAACCGGGCTTCTTCACTCACTCCCAAGGATCATCACCAACAAGTAATATGTCATTTTCATGATCCACATAAACTAATTTCCATTCAGAACTTTGTGGATCTTCCAGCTGCCCCTCAATACCAAACATGCTGGCTAGATCATGCCTAAGTTCATCATACCCTTTGTAGCGGGTCACATCAATTGATCTTCCTACAGAGCCACGCTTTTGCACCTTCACGAGTTCAAACCAGCACCAAGCGTATAAATTTGTCAGCAAAAGATATAGAGAATTTGATCATATTATAATCATAAAAGGCTTTAACAAGTACCACAACTGCCAATTTCTCTAAAAATTAGTAGGACATAAAGCAGGTCAAGGATTTGTAAATTAGGATTACAAGATGCAAAAGAATAATGCAAGACTGAAGGTGAAATATTTGAGTGAGAAATTTTCAATTGCATCAGTCACAGAAAGTTTTCCATAACTTTTGGGCAAATATCAGAAAAATGCCAAAACTTTACAGAGGTAAACAATATACAACAGCTTTCTCAGATGTAAGGTGAAAACGAGAAAAGCCAAATAAATTTTCTACAACATGATGATTTAGCATAAACAAAACTGCCCTTATGACATACATGTATCATAGACTGAGAAATAAAAAGATACTCATGTTTAGAGCTCAGAAGCTATCTAATTGCGAGGTTGCAATATCTGATTACACCAAATATATGTTGTCCCAACTTTCGAGGTTCAAAAACAAGGTAGAATTACAAGGTTTAAAACTGAGGTTGCGAGAAATTTAGTTCCGGTTTGTCTTTTTAAGTGATGCCAAAAAGACTCCCCTCTGCCCAAGCACCAATAGGAAATGTGAAAAAGATCTACCATTTCTTTCAAGAAATTATAACGTATCTAGAACAAAGAGAATAAATGAGGTAACAAACATAACCATAATTAGTGGGGTTAGATACCTTTGTGTATGTTCGCATGCGTTGACTTTGGTTGGCCCACAATCCGCCATTTAAAACTCCTGTCTCATTGATGGCAACATCATTTGAGCACCCAGTCTTGAAAGGTATGTTTGGCACACCAAATGACTGAGAGCTTATTGCAGCAGTAGACAACTCTGTGTCAATATCTCTTGGATTCCCACCATAATTAGAAAGCAGGTTTTGAAGATCCTTTTGGGAGTCATATCCCCTCGTTAGCAAAGTGTCAGGTGCCAATCCATCAATATTAGCTGTAAAAGGAATATTGTTATGAGAATGTGACTGGACATCACCTTCCAGAAAGGTGGGGAGAGAGAAATTATGCTGGATGGCGCCTGCATCCAGGCAGTATGATGTTCCAGAAGAGGATGCTTCTAATTGATCTGTCACAGAGCTTTTATACTTTGATTGATCTAGTCCTTTACAGGTGGGTAGCTTATGCTTGACTCGGATATCAGGCTTGCCATGGAGCTCTTGAACCAGTGTACATGCTGGCTCAGCAATTGGATCTGTCACCAATATGGATGGTACCTGCTGACTTCTGTTTAGAAAGTTTGACGGAGAAACCTGACAATTATTGGCAGAAGGTAAGGTTGGACATGGTGGAGCATCTCCATCTGTAAGACCAGAATGGCTTCTCATTGCCATAAGTGGCTTGTTCTGACTTTGGGGCTGGCTCACCAAAAGCTGTTGAGGTTGTACAAGCATTGATGTTGAGAAGCCATTGCTGCCAAGTGGCTGTGATTGGCTCTGAGAAAGAGGCAACTGCTGCAATGGTTGGTTTCGTTGATGAGTTGGCTGTTGCTGCCCCATTGGAGGCTGCAACAGTGATCCGGCAGACGAGAGTAATTGTTGAGATGACTGCTGCTGCTGTTGCTGTTGCTGTTGCTGAAATTTCTGTAATAGTTGTAATTGAAGCTGTTGCTCTGAAACGCCCTGCTGTGACAATTGCTGGATCTGCGGCTGCTGCTGTGTCTTCTGGGACAGGATTTGCTGCAACTGTGTCTGTTGCTGCTGCCTCTTTATGAGGTTAGGTTGCTGCTCTATCTGTTGCTGAACCTGTGTTTCTTGTGGTAATGATGTCAAAGGATAGGAAGTCTTATTAGGAGAGAGGATAGTTTGGCTTGAGTGGCTATTGCTTGTTAGTAATTGTTGCCGCTGAAGCTGAGAGTAAACAGCTGGCTGATGCAAATTTTGATTTGGGATCTGGTTAGAAGCAATACTTCCATTATTAACTTGAGCTGGTAGGAACGCTTGTTGTTGCAGCTGCTGCTGCTGTTGTGGCTGTTGTCCTTCTTGTTCGTGGAGGGGCTGCTGCTGCTTTGGAGGTGGCAGCGTCTGAGGCTGCTGTTGATGAAGAAGATGCTGTGGCGGCTGTTGTGGCTGCAATTGCTCTTGGGATTGCTGCCGCTGCTGAGGCTGATTTAAAGGAGCCTGCAATAACTGCTGAGGCCATGTCATAGGTGGCTGAGGCAACTGGTTGGCTTGGTTAGGAGTTGCTTTATTAAATTGCATATTTGATGCAGGTAATACTGGAGCTTGAAAATTCAATAATTTGGAAGGATCATCAGTGCTAAGGTTATTATGCATCGGATTCAAAGAAACCATTGATGGAAAGAATCCTGATTGAGCAGCTGGAAACCGATTATTTTGTTGCATGCTCATCCACTGAACTAAACTCAAACCAGGGAAGACTGAACTAGGGGCATCTTTCATACCAAAGTCATCTCCAAGCCAAGGCATAGCTCTCTTGAAAGCATTCTCTATATCAGACTCATCATCTACAAATGCAATTTCAAAGAGAACTAAGGTCCTGAATTTTTCCATTTTTTGTCCAAGTTTACAGCAAGATACATCTAATAAGTATGATTTACCTGGCATCCCTGGTTGCTTGGTAAACCTGGGCCTAAAAAAAGGGGGTGGACATATGTAGAAAGGAGATACAACAGGCTCAATTTCCCAAATTGAAACTCGCCTGGGCCTTTCACTAGCCGTAGATTCATCCCATCCAACCTATTGAGAATATAAAAGTAAATTGCCAAAACAGAAAATTATATGGCTTTTCTCCTTTTGTAACAATATCTTGACTTCAAAATAAATTGAGCAGGTATTACTTTAAAACCGTATGTATGGTCTGGCAGGAAAGATTCCTGGACCAATGAGCACGTCAGTTTAAATGTTTACAGTCAAATAACAATACCAACAAGACATATGGGGAGATATCCATCATCAAGCTTACTTACATGTAAGCCCTGGCAGGGGAGGATTTATTATGAAGGAAACAAGAAGATGTAACATACTATTTGCTTATGTTAATAATGTGATTCCACTAAAATCATACCAGGCATTTTCTGGAATACAAATGCAAAAGTACAATAAAGGCCAACATTTGTATTCATGAATGTCATTATGTCCAAAGAATACCTGAAGATTGTGCCACTGTGAATTTTTCCATCGCACAGGATCCAGGTCACTGATACCAGTAATTGTACCCATGTATCTGCGAACTCCAGACTCCTCAGTCTCAAACATCATTCTAAACCGCATGCCAAGAGAAACTTGGGTATACATGGCTTTGTTATATTTTGCTAAGGGTATGACAAACTCAGAAGGGCTTGCCCTATAAAAATTAATAAAATATTTTGAGACCTTATATTAACATTTTTTTTTTTTTGAAAACGAAAATTGATGATCACATAGCAATACCTTGGGTTGTAGAATATAGTAAATGGGCTATTATTTGCTGCAGCATGAGCTGCAGCGGCAAGGATCCCTATATGCATGCTATCACTAGAAATCACTGATGAAGCAAGAGCCGGCTGCTGTCTATTTGCACGCCTTACACCCAAGAGAAGCTGTGACTTCTCATCTCTACATTTAAGCAAAGAATTTCAGTTAAGCAGCCAAATGGACAATGACCTAGTTGATTCTATCAAAAACATGTATTTATATGAATCATACCTAATGAAAAGAACAGAATCACCAGCAAAGAGTCTTTTTGTGCTAACAAAGACACTCCATCCAGTAGTCAGAAGGTGCCTCTTCGGCTGACCTGCAAAGAAGCCATTATGCATATGGATATATTATCCCGTTTCTGGTATCTATAAAATTAAATTCACAAAGTACCATAATATGTTGAACAAAATGATGTGACTTACTAGTATCACCTTAAAGTATTAGTAATAAAGATTAAATAAAATTTAACTGAGATCCAAAACTATCAGTTGTTTATCATAAATGCTTAAGGAAAGAAAGAAATAACGTACCTACCTGCCTCCTACTTCCCCAAAAAAAAAAAAACCGAGTTTCTTTGAGTAGCAAGAAAGTTAATAAATATATTCTGGAAACATTGATAAGAAGAAAGTAACGATTGCTTGCAGCATAAAACACTTTGATCAAGCCACAGTCTTATTTATAATACCAGTCTCCTGCTTACAAAAGGGTAGGAGAAAATACCTCGATAGATATGTCTAAAAGTCCATGCATTTTCATGTAGATCTCTAGCTACCAGCTCTTGGGCAGGTGGTTGCATCGAAAAATCCTACCAAATATCATCATTTAATCTTACAAAAATAGACACAAAATCTTTACATCACACCTCTCAAATCTTGAAATGTAAATCTAAATATTGAAAGTTTCTACACACCAGAGGAGGGAAGATCTTCTCAGCTGCTCGACGAGGGACAGAAAATCCACCATGTGTGCTAGTGTCACTAGCTGTAAGATTCTTGCAAAAGAACTCAGCAGGCTGTCTACTTTGCCTGAGGCCCATGTCAGATGCCAGTAGTGCTTCCTTGTCATACTGTACAGAATCGCTATAAAGATTCTTCCTATACTTTACTAAATGTAAAATTTGAAGAGAAAAAAAAATGGAGGCAATTCTCCGATATCCATTAATTAATTCTCAAATTTAATAGCTGACCTACTTTGTCTACAGGTTGAAGAGTCATCTGGGCATAGACCTCATCAGTTTCAGGATCAGCCTGAATCAAAATTTAAATAATTCAATAAGTTAGCAGTTTCATAAGATCACATAACTTTCATTGCATTTTTTTGTCATTTGACCATTACAAAGTTATCTTCTTGCATATATCATCCAGGATCCCAATTCATATTTCAGTATAGCTCAGCATCAAATTAAACTTCCTGGAAGAAGTCCGTACAAACACGTATGCAAGTTAACTATATCTGGATGAGCACATGGATGCACCAAGTACCTAAGCCAGCAAATGACTCAGCAAGTAATGTAATGCAGAAAATTCGTTTAGGAACAACATATTTCCTTTCAATGACTTTAAAGAGGGGAAAAAAACTTGGGATAACGGTGGCTTGCTTTTTCTTACATGCAATGTGACATTATGAAGCATGCAAATCAACTTGGACGGAAGGTTAGGGTAACTTGGTATGAAATCAGTCTCCTTTTGCATTGATGCTGCAACCTGAAAAAAAAAAATTTATTAATTACAGAAAATTTCACAGCTGACCAGATTCAGAAACAATTATTCCTTCGGAATGAATGATGAAAGCGACTCACTTGCTCGCTGTGGCCTTGAGGAAAATAAACCACCAGACTTCCAATTGGTGGCAATGAAACAAGTGGTCCAGCACAAGCATGCCATAATTCTGAATTGATACTCTTCCTATCCCCTGCTTCCCAAAACCAACCAGAACATTATCAAACAACCCTCAAAACCACGAAAAGCCATAAAAATTTATTTAAAGCATCAACTACCGAAAAGTTCTCAATATTCATATTCTTTAAAACTTTAAAAAAATAGACAAGGCAACAATTAACTTTATAGTAAAATCCCCAACTTCCTGGTATCAAAAATAATTCTACTTCTCCCAGATAGCAATCTCACCACAAAAAAAAAGTTGTAATGAATATTCTTATGCAACAATGAAGGCTTTATGGACTCAACAAAAAAAAAAAAAAAATTGTTGTCGAATATTTTCCTTCTTCTTTCGCTCCTTGTTTAACCTCCAATTTGCAAAATGATAAATGATCCCCCAAACGCAAACCTTCCTCATTAAATTAGGAAAGTTGCCACTCGGTTATAATAACTTTTAACTTTTAGTCTTGTTTCTTGCTTCTTTCCATTTTTATCAAAGTGGGATATGATTTCTTAAAAAAGATATGCCATTTTTACATGAAAAAATGTAGAGCATTAAAACAAAACCCAAAAAAAAAAAAAAAATTATAACAATTTCTTTAAACCAACAACAATATTTAGAGGCATCTGGATAATATGGGGAAAAAAACAAATCCATAAAAAAACTAACTATGTACAGATAATTAAGAAAATCTCTCACTGCTCGAAACCCAAAGGATATTTTGACCCAAGGGAAAAGAAAAAAGACTGAAACAGAGTTAAAAGAAATCAGTAAGAAAAGATCGAACCTTCTGCAGGATTTGCCAAAAATCCATTCGGTGGAGCCTTCATGCTTACTAATTTGAATCAATTAAAAAAATAGGAACTTTTTTGAAACAAATCCAATCACTTCGTTTGCTCCAGAGATCAACTTTCTTCACCACAAAGTTACTTCCACGCTTTTAGAAACCACAACGCTTCATAAAAAAAAAAAACATTTTTGCAGCATACCATCGTCGGAAAACTACTACAAACGCGGTTACGGAGACGCCACTTCTTCCAGTCACATTCAAATCCCAAAGAAACTAAACCCTAACTAGAAGGGAAAAGCAAACGCCAAAACTTTGTTCGTTGCTCAGCCATTTTTCCCCTCATTAGTTTCGTGACAAGCTTTGATTCGCTCCGTATCACATGAACCGTTTTCTTTTCCAAAAAAAAAAAAAGAAATCAGATTCCGTCGATGAATCGGTTTAAAGAAGCCAAACAGTAGAGTAGTAACTGCATGGAATTGGAACGTTAACAGCCGGTTCAAAAACTCCCTCCTCACTTGAAGCTCACCGCCTCGCCGTTTTAGTTTCAGAAACCGACAAGAAGAAAAGGAAACTTTATGAGATTAAGGAGAAGGAAACAGAGTTGTCGGAAGGAAATCAAAGCGCCGAAACAAAGCAGAGCTAAAAACAGCTTTCTTCTCCCTTTATAGCCGAGATATATAAAATATAAAATGGACGGAAGCAAAGGCAATAAAATATGGTAAATAAAAAAGAAAATAAAAGAAAAAGGAATTTTATTTTTCTTTTTCTTTCCTAATTTTTTTCAAAATGCAACCGTTGCGCGTGTGACTTCGAGCGTGGTGTTATGCTTAGCAGACAGTTAAAATTGTTACCAAATTTTCACTGCGGGGAAATATATTATTTCACCAATTGGATTCCGAAAATTTTGGGAGGGGGTGCGTGCGTGCAATTAATTTTGATAATTTATATATTTTATTATATTATAATTTTATTTAAAATTTTTAAATTTTTATTAATTTAATATTTTTATAATTTATATTAAATAAATTTTAAAATATAAATTATAAAAATATATTTTTATAATATAATATTATTTTTTAATTATATATATTATATTCATATAATAATATTAAATATTATTAAATCAACGTACAGCCTTACGGGTAAATAAATAAAATAAAAATGTTGAGGGTGAATTTTCTTTTTCCTTTTTATTTGTTTTTACTTTTGGAAGTAACTTTTTTATTTGGAGTCGGGGGGATTACGATCGGATGCGTGCCAGATATGGAAATATTCTCACACTTTGATGCCTCTAAAACTTGCCCCCTTTTTTATATATTTGTTGTCAGCAGTGGATTGGGCGTCTTTGTTGTGTTTGGGGCCTACCAACTGAAAACATCATTTTGATCGTAATCACGGTTCCCTCACGTCATGACTGAAATTACAAATATATATATTTCTTTATCTTAATTTCAATGCAAGAATTTATATTACATTTATATATTTTATTATTTTATAATTTTTTAAATATTTTATATTTATTTAAATTTTAATATTTGAATAATTTATATTATATAAATTAATGTTATTTTTTATTATAATTTATTTTAATTATTTTGTAGAATATTCATGTTCATTTAATTGATCATGAGTAATATTGTCAACTCAATATTCCATGTTTTAGAGATTTTATATTGTAT
>JBBYHM010000019.1:3637114-3657109 GCA_038381775.1 Adansonia rubrostipa
AACGACTCATTAATCCCATCCATAAGTTAACAATAAGCTAGTCCTAGGCTAAACAGCATCTGATATTTTGGACAAGTACGTATGACTATGAATGAAATTATTGGAATTTGGTCGTCTCCATAACATAAGAATTTAAGCATTGAATCAAGGTGATAGCGGAATTTGTGATGAGTCGAGAATTTTTTTTGTCTGGGCATGCAGGTTTCATTTCTTTCTGGCGCGAAGGCCGCAATTCAAAGCAGCTAAGTTATGACAGGACCAAAAGTGACCGGCCCAGAGTCACCCTTCGCCCATCGGATCTTGGGTTAAACCCAATAGATTGTTGGGCGTATTTTTTTGTTTATTTTTAAATTTATGATATCGTTTGTTTATATATATATATATATATACAAAATAATTCTTCGTTAGCATTAATGACCATGATTGGGTAGAACAGTTAATCCGCCATACTCCCGCCCTTACATTATCGGTCTCGCCTTGTCAAAGAACAATACCGAAACGGCTAGACGCGTTTTGCATTTTGCTCTTCTTCTTCGGCTTGGGTTTCACCGTTGCAAACTGCAAATACTCGATTAATCTTATGTCAGGTACGCTATAATCTCGATTTGCCAATTTGGTTTAAAGCTAAATTTCCTTTCTGGGTTTTGTGTTTTTAAGATGGGAACCGGAGATGAAGTAGTAGAAATCGAGAGCTTAGAGAGAAGTTTGCTATCGGAATCCGTTACCGGAGAAGAGGAGACGGCGGCAGACGACGAACCGGTTCTTTACACTGCGTCGTTCGAAGAGATGGAAGAGGATTTCGTCAAATACCAAACGGCTCAGTGGGTTTTATACTCGTTGGTTTTAGTATTAGCTTGGGGTATTGGGTTGTTCATGCTTTTATACATTCCCGTTCGAAGATACATTCTCCGTAAAGATTTTCGATCCCGAAAGCTCTATCTCACTCAAAACTCCATCGTTTACAAAGTAAATTTTTAACCCTTTTTCTCTTTTTCTAATCGTTTCCTTATTAAACCCTGCATGCTTTGATCACAATTTACAAACATTGGTTAAGTTGCTATTTTTGGAAATAATATTCACGAGAAAGGAAGTAAATGCATTGACAAAATACGCATTTGCTAACGTTTTCTTTTTGGCAATTCAGGTTACAAGGCCAGTGCCAATTCCATGCTTTGGGGTTTTAAAGAAAGAGAAGCATGTTCTATTACCTTCAGTTGCAGACGTTGTAATTGAACAAGGTGGAAAAGAATTTTATGTACTTTAACTGTTTTTGACAAAAGGGTCAATCTTTATTTATGTACTTTATTTTATTTTATTATTATTATTAATTTTTTTTGCATTTGCATTTAGGATATTTGCAGTCTTTATGTGGTGTTTACTCACTTAGAATTGAGAATGTTGGTGTGAGAAGGCCACCCAGTGATGATGTACAAATTGTAGGCATCACTAACCCGAGTGCTTTTAGGAAGGTATATAGATTCTTAATTATCAAAACCATTTATGTAGTTGCTCATTTCTTAGAAGTGGATGCTGATCTATTTTCCTTTCTATACTCGTGTTAAGGCTGTTTTGACACGCCTTTCAAATATGAGGACGGAAGTTTTCTCCCGAAAAGTTTCTGCAATCGAAGATTCTCCAAATTTAAGGATGCATTCACCAGCTGCTAAGGTAATCTGTTTTGTTTCTCTAATTAGTGGGGTTTAAGTATGATAATGCTTTTCTAATATAAGCCTAGAAGATCCATTAAGACGCTTTTTATCTTAAAAAGTCAGCCCTCCATCTTAATATAATGTTTAACAAAAAATTTGTATATTAGGTTTAATGTTCCTGTTATTTCTTTTCTTATTGCAGCTTTCTCCATCAAGGTATCTTAAGCATGATGCTATTCCTCCTTCAGGGGATCTTGCATTATTAAAAAAACTAGAAGAGGTTGGGAGTTCTGTGAAGGTAAAGCAAGGATTACATGTTTAGTGTCTTTGACAGTGCTTATGCATCTGCTTTTAAGACCTTGATTTGATTTTGACTGCAGAGAGTTCAAACTTTGATCGAGGAACAACATGGTCAAGCATCGGAACCTGCTGATTGAGGTCAGTATATTGAAATGCCGAATGAAATACTAACTTCTTAATTCTGATGTTTTCTTTGTTCAACATTTACCATGCTTCTGATTTGTGATTGAATATGTATATTGTGGCAAAATTAACCTTAGTATCTTATAGTAGTCGTGAATTTTAGTTTTCTCTTTCCCTCCTTTGCTTATTGAACTTCTCGTCACTGATTTTGTACATTCAAAAGAAGGCAGAATTTATCGTGAAATGAACATTTTCAGTCAGTGATTCATACTAAGTTGTCAGCAATTATATTTCTTCCTTTTGGCACGTTGATTTTCATGTTTCTGAGTACACTCACACTTGCCCATTTTGTCATGTTTATTGGCTAGCAACCTTGTCGCTGCTGCTTAAAGAATGATGTTTTGGGCAGTAAATGAGAAAGATATGAGCTCACGAAGTTTGAAATAACTAAATGTATTTGCCTTTATTGCCCAGTAGTAGTAGCCATGCAAATAGACAAAATAGCTAATATGTTAAACTCTCAGTATACTTTTTTTCAGTTGGGTTCAGGCATTAGGCCCATCACCCATATTCTCTCTAAGTACCTTTGACCTGTGAATGGGATGCAATCACCGCTGTTACTCCAAAATTATAGCGTATGTACCATTACCTAGAAAGCAGATATCCATCTTCAAAGACAATTACTTGATTAAAGGCCGTAACACATTGAAACAATAGAGTTGCGCTTGGTGCATTTCGCACTCATTTATTGCGCGTATTGAAGTCTCTTAAGTGGCTTTAGAAGTTGAGGTGGTTCTGAAATCTGATTGGTTGTGTACATGTTAACCAACCGTGCATTGGCAGTCTGCTAGCACCTCTCTCTCTCTCTCGCTCTCTCTCTCTCTCTCGCTCCCCCCCCCCTGCTTTTGATGAAAAGCATTTGCAAGCCAAAAATCGGGTATTACATGTATGAGCAATTATTACAACAATTGAGCGTTCTTGAATTATCCGGATAACCTTAGCAACTTTAGTTCTAAGAGAGCCACATTCAAACTCACTTCTTGGAAAACTTGGGCCCCGGGGGCACTCTATGTTTAATATGTGGCCTTCAGTATGAGTTGACATGGAATTTGTATTTCAATTCGTTATGTATCATATCTGATCTACGTCTTTCTCATAATGTGTCCTGAATCTGATGTTACTGAAAACAGCAGTGCTGGGTACAGAGCAAACTAAGCAGCATTTAAGGTGTCGTAGGAGTTGGGAATTGAGAACACATTTGTACCTTTGTTCTGAGCTATGTTACTCGAACTCAGGTGTGAATGTCAGGTACATGTATGTTTTATTTTCTCTAGTTTTTTCATGTGTTGGAGGGTCTTTAATTGGAGGGTTATATCCTCGTACCTATCTGAATATGTATCAGACATAGGTAGGTTTTGAGATGCCATTTATTGCGTAAAGCCCTACAAATCTTCATGACGTCAAGTTTTGAGTGAGATTTACTTACATTTTTCTGGTCATCGTTCGTGAGGCTACAACCATCATCCTGCTGGTTATATGGTTGTCCATAATTGAATCTGTATTTTCTCGTATGACAATACATCTTCGTCATATATTCTGGTCAGTTTATACTTCATTTTCTTTGTAAATTCATTTGTTCTCATTCTAGTTCTTGTAGTTGTATGATACTGCTGTCTTAATTATTATAATTATTGTTTAATATTCTTCTTTTACTAGGAATATAATCTCGTGATGATAGTCGAGTTTTTAGTAAATTGATCTAAAAGTTTTTTATACAAAGAAAATATCAAGAATGCGTATGAGAATATATATATATATATATATACATATATGAAAATCATGTATTTTTTCAATTAGTGTATATATGCCGAATAATAAATTATTCGTTAAAATAGTAAAAAAAAAGCATATGAATTTTGTCATAATTGTGTAGGTAAGTTTTTACATTTTTATTGCACCCAATTTTCCTTTTAATTTGGACTCAAATAAACCATAAACCGTAATATTTAATTTATATTTAAATAAACTATTAATATTTAATTTATACTAAAATAAACTTTAAATATAAATCAATTTATATAAAATTAATTTGGATACTGAGAATTTATTTGAGTGTAATACAATTAGAGGACTTAAAAAGTGAAACAGTTAAAAGGGACTTGTTAATATTTTAGCCGAAATTATTTTATGCAAGTCACTTGCATTCGTCTCAATTTTACCAACAAATTTGCTCAGAGGACTTGAGGGCCATTAACGGTCTTAAATAGATTCACCGAGAAGGAAAAATTGCATTACTATTTATGCCAACTACAGTGACAAATAATATTTCACCATGTAGGCAAACATGATAGTCAATGAAGTCAAAAAGCAGAGCATCTCTGAAACATGTATCCAAGCCAAGCAAGCATTTTAGAAGTAGGACAAGAAGACACTATACCTCGGACTTGGCTCAAAGGAAGTAAAGTATAATCAACTCATAGGACTTGTAAGAAAAATGGAAACGTATGTCGAGATCAGGCGTTTTCAACCCGCTGATGCTGTGATTGTAGACAGAGCAACATAATATAGATATTCTTCAAATGCCGCAAGTCACTTTCAATTTGAAAAGCATCATCAGAATCTTGGTTCCACCTGAGATGCGAAGATGATTGAAGAGCTGATCTTGTTTTATGCCACCGATCAAGCAAGTCTAGTACTAGTGGCTTACTTTCTAACCGGTCAAACAAGTGTTCAGGCAAGATCGGATCTGCTCTCTGCATTTTCTTGGACCTAAAGCAAAGCAAAAAGTCTGATTGTGTCTGCTTAAATTAAAATAAACCGAAAGGAAATCGCAAAGATGAAGGATATTTACTAGACAGTGAACATATGCTCTCCACCAGATAGACTAATTGAATCCTCCACTCCCCAAGTTAAACACCAACACACCAGGAGGCCCCCTTCCACAAATTTCCCCTCGTGTTCTCAACCCGCCCAGAAGTAAAACGGCTGATCTGATGATTGGATCATGAGAAAATAGCATATCTCTTTCAAGTTTCAACATCATTTGAATGAGAAATAGCATAATATGATTTGAGTTTGAGCCTCAGCTTGCCGATCAAATTGTCAACATTTTTTTAGCATCAATATTTGTCAATAGCTGTCATCATACGCGACCATTACATTTTGCCGAATAGAATAAGACTGCACAAAATCTTCCAGGAAACCTACATAACTTAAAATCGGTGCATCTAGATCGCATTATATATATGCATATATATGTTAGTCTTATGAACATAAAAACAATATAAATTATTAAATGAATCAAAATCTTAAATACAAACACAATATATGCATTAAATGTATCATGTCAATCATATTTATTATATTATTTTTATATTTATTAAATGTATGATATTTATATGTTGTTATTGTATTATGTCAAATTATTAGATCTGTTTTATCTTACAATTGTAAGATTTTTAATTTTATTATGATTTGGGTTTAATTAATAAACATATGTATATTATATTATATTATGAAGACATTTTGTTAAGATCATTGATAGAAGTGGACTAGTGGAGCATGCATGCAATTGTACTAATTAAGCAATTATGTGTTTAGCACTTGAATGGCTGTGAGTCAACATACATGACCAAGAATTAGTCCGCCAATAATCTAAACAAAGGATTAGGTAGTTTGCCATAAATTTGGAGAGGGGCTACTACTACTCAAACAACGATTAATATTTTAGCCCAATGGTCTTGTGAACGTGTCATCATCCTACTGATTATATCTCAAGAACGGCATATGGGTTGACTGATGTATCGTAATTGTTTCCATGGGATCCTTCTCTCTTGTATCTTAGACTTCGTTTTCGATTGCACAGTTTGGTCCGACATTGAATTTATTTTTTTCCCTTTCCTTACAGACCGTTCTATTATATCATTTTATGCTAATATTATATATAAGTAGCAAATATTGCATACAGCTTGCAAAAACAATAACAAAAAACATAATAAGCCAGTTAAATCACAACCATCCATCAATTATCATCATCAAGGATTCAACGGTGCCTATGACGACTTTCATCAAGTCTATTGATCATGTACAAAGCATTACTGGTAACCTTAGCCACATTTGTGATCTTCCTCTTCACGTCGGATTTCACCTTTCCGTCAACTCCTTCAAACCCATCAAGACACGTGTCCTCATTCGTCAGAGCCGCACTTACCCATGTCTGCGCATTGCTCATCTGGAACTCGAACGTCTCCCCTCTCAAGTGCTTCAACTCCCTCAGGGTCTTGCTCAACTCGTCCATCGACTCCGCTATTTGCTCCTTGCAGTCGCTCAGTGCAGCCCGTTCCCTTTTGCTCTTCCTCGCCGTCACACTCGTTATCAAGTAGGCTGACACCTTACGGGCACGGGACAGACTGACTTTGACAGCAGCTTGGGCTAAGTCGCGTGGGGTGTTGGCAGGGCCAGAGTAGGTAGACAGGGTGCGAAGGCAGAGGGTTGGATAGCTGGCGTGTGCGCATGACGAAAGGACCAGATCATGAGATGCACCATGCTTTGATGTGGCTGCGGCGCCGGCGGCAGAGGAGAAGAGGAAAGGGAGGATGGTTAGAAGAAAGAAGAGGACCTTCGCCATAGTTGAGTGCTGTTAAGTGAGTGTTAAAGAGTTCAAATCAAAGTTATGTGCTTCACCATTTCGGAGAGCTGGATTTTATAGGGGGAGAGTGAACGTTGTGGTGGAAAGCAGGCAATTATAATTAACTTAATGACTAAATTACCCTCAAAATTGTTTCGACATTACTTGTAATATAATAACTTCATTTCGGCACGATGTGAAGGGTAGAGTCGGCAATCTGGAGATGAAAATTGTGTAGGAGTTGATGCAAGTGCAAGAGAAAGAAAAACAAGACGTCGGCAAATAATTAATTAGAGACTACAACCGCAACCGCAACCACATCCAACATTGCTATTTATTGGCCTCTCTCCACCCAATGAAGCCAAGAGTTTCAATCCTAATCCCATCCACTGATAATCAAGTGGAATTCCAGTTCGATAGTGGGCTAAAATCTTGGGTTTTCAGGTCACATTTGTTATATTAAGATGGCAGACAACAAGATTAAACCTTAAAAAACAATATTAAGAATGTTATCTTTATTTACCTAAAAGTTTTTTAGATTTTGTTTAAGATTGTGATAGAGACTTTTAATTGTTTCCGTAATAATAATGTTTTTAACCAATGCATCGAAAATAATGAATAAAATTACTAATTATTATTAACATAAACAACAGTTGTTAGTGAAGCTTAATTTTTTTTTTATATGTACTTAAAATTAAGTATTGGAACAAACAACTTGATGGTTGTTTTGGTCGATAAGATCTTTTAAGGCTTGTCTCAAGAATCTAGAATTGGATCTTAATTAGATGTGGCAAGGAGGATAAGAAATGTGAAATTGGAAACTTCACGATCTTTAGTACCGATATTAGATGGATGGTTGAGAAATGTGAATAGTTTCTTGATCTTCAAAAGTCCATGCACGTGGAACTAATACAACCCAAGAGGCCTGACAAAAAAAAAAGGTTTTTAAATTATTGAATGTAAATTAATAAAGATAAAAGGCCTCTTGGTCCCAAGGATATGAAAGTTTTTGATGCTGTGTTTCGGCTCTGAAGCACGGCATGTGCGAGAAACAGTGTAGCAGATTTGTCATATGGTTGCCACATGGCCCACCACCATTAAATAAATTATCCTATTTATGTTCACATAATTCAAACACATTCTTCATCCATCTTTAAACCTTTTGAATATCCAGACATAAAATCAGCTGGCTCCTCTAAGGAAACAGTTTGCAATTATGTTACATTATATATATTTCTAATTCTAACATGAAGCATTAATCAGAAGGAAATGATTTCTATTAACTAGTTGAGGATTAGATTGTCATTTCATAAGATAAGGATTTTTTTTTATTGAAGTATTTTTTTTTCAAATGATAAAACTATAAGAATAACCTCCAAAACAAACAATTGCACATCGATATAGTCTGACCTTTATAGTAAAGCATCCATTAATTCATTTGAGTAGAATGTTTAGCTATATAACTAAAGACAGTAAAGAAATAGTTCGTATTTTTTCTTCACACCATTAATCTCGCTATCCTATATTCCTATTTTACATAAAACATGAGTTGGGCAAGCTCTGGTTTATATTGGAGCTGGGCCACGTTACCGTGCAAGTTTTTGGATTAATGGCTTTGTCCATGTGAAGCTGAGTTGCAATCAGTGAACCAGAGTGTGGGAATTGACAATGGTAGGGTTTGCATGACAGCACAAGTTGGGTGGCCGGGCTTCCATCTAAAAATGTCACATTTGCTAGTTGCGAGTTGGGACCCTAAACCGCTCGTTTATCTAGCTTCTTTATCCGGCCAATGGAAAAACCCTACAATATTCTGCATTGTGGTTAAAGAATCCTTTATTCTGGAATGGCTTTCATTGTGTCTGGCTATTTTTCATTTTTTTAATCAATTTTCCCACTTCGTAAAACTGTACATTGCATCATCTTCCACTCCCCCAGCACGACAGATGCTATAGTTAGCTTCTGAAAGCTAGCACCATCCATTTTCCTGCAACTGCGGGAAAGCTTTCTTTGTTAACATCACTTCACAACCCAGTTTTTACTTCGGGGGTTCAGAGGACAAAAAAATTAGCTGTTGACTGCTGCTTTCAGTTCCATAGCAGACTGAAGAAATTGTGATTGTTAAACTAAATTTTTAACTTCCATGCTAATCCCCTGTCGTGGAAATTAGCAATAGAATAACGCCACCTGCCTACCAGTTAGTCCATAAAAACTAATACTATGGTTGAGAATCCAGGATTGTTTTCAATAATTATCCATATAATTGAATTTTTAAAGTCAGGATCGATCATAATGTGATAGGGAAAGGTATATCTAATGCTCTCGTTTTATTGCTTTGAAAAGGTCCGGACTAGAAAGAGAATAGGCCATTTTGGAGGCATCATCAGGCTAGTGGCTGATGTTTTCTGATTACTTCTAGGTGGGGCTGATAAAGCCAACAAATCTACGACCTCTTAGCTGGAAACCATTCCTGATTTTTGCTTCTTCATTGAAGTTAAAAAAGGCAAAAATTGGGATCTTGAACTTCAGCGGTTGGCATGCATTTGGGAATTTGAAATAACAGATATGTTGGCATGCATTTGGGATTTGAAATAACAGATATATCCTCAGGAATACCTCCAATCTTTAAATCACCAAATTTGAAGTGCTTAGAAATGAAACTGAATTAATTAATTAATTATCTCGAACATGCATTATTCATGGTAAAAACTGAATAGATTTATATTTGATGTATTGATATTATATAAATCATTGAATCACAAGATATTATTTTATTAAAAATAAAATTATTTTTATTTATTTTTAAAAAAATTTTATGGGATGGTATTGTCTAATTTACTAATAACATTGATAAACCCAAACTAAATGAACACTTTTCGGTTTTAATTTTATATTATATTAGATTATTAGTATATTATTAGAGTATGCTGGGATTACTGTCCCTTCGTTTTGTTTTTCTCTCTAACCAAGAATTGGATGTAGGGCAAACTATCTACAGGCAGTATTTTCCCGTTCTTCTGGGTTCATCAACAAGCATATGTATATATAGTTTGTCCTGTATATAATTAGTATAGTACTAAGTAATTTATAAGTCACGAGACATATTTGAGATGCATGCACGAAACTTCATGATTTTTATCGCATCCCAGAGTACCTACTCCAGCTAATCTTAGTTTTAATTATGCTACACGAAGACAATTAATTAATTTTTAATTTGATCCTAATCAAGTAATCAACTCTCATAATTGAAATAAACTAATAATTTAGAGTTTTAATAGTAATATTTAGTTTAGAGATGGAGCACAAATTACTGTGTAAATTTGTATAAATTGTCAATTATTTTAGTCTTGAATCAGCCATGTGCTTTTAAATGTCACATATTTTATACTTCTTCCCACCCCCCCTTTTTATCTTTCCGTCTTTAGTAACAAATAAAAAAGAGCCAAACACCCTTTTGATGACATATATAAAGGCAACACTATTTCTCCAATGCAAATTGACCAATATTAATAATTGGCGGTAGTTATTAATTAAGGTGAGAAAAATGGGCGATGGGTAATCGAGATTCTACAGCTTAAGAAAAGCTAGCCAAGCAATGAAGCAAATTATGTTTATTAGACATTAGAAAATCTCATCATTTAAAGCTCTCAATTATAATACAAAGATGAACGCATATGAATTAATCATAAATGTTAAATACGAATATTTGAAAAAAATAAAATTTTTGAATAAATTGACCGTGATGAGCAAAAGGTGAAGAACTCGCCATTTGTAAGTCATAAAGAAGATGAAGCCACACACCATTTCGAGTCACAAATTAGCTAAAAACAAGAACTATACCTAAATAATTATGCAAAGAAGAGCATGAAATTTAAGGTAACTTTAAAAGCTTTTACTTGGCTTTTTCAATGGTTGTTACTTTCCAACAAATATGTTTAGATTTACATGTTTCGACAACCTTAAACCAAAAGTCATTAAGACAATTAAAAAAAACATTATACCAAATTAACTAAATTTAATTCCTAGAAAACACCAAACTACCATACAGCACAGCTTGGGCTGTACCTTTGTCTCCTACATGATTCATCCCATAACCTAACAACGTTGCCGTTTATCGCCGTCAAATCCTGATAACGATACCACCCTGTCTCCCCTTTTCTCAAGCTCAACACTCTTTCCCAACTCTCCCACCACTCCCCCGCCCCGCAACTTCTTTCCTTACAATAGCCTCCGCTATTACTCCATTCCGTCGTCTCCGTCATTTCAACGTCGTCGACGTCACTCTCTCCTCCATCATCCTCGTAATAAACAGTCAACTTGGACTTCCCTCCTTTCATCACCCCATCATCGCGAACTAATCTCTGCGAAGCACTCGTTTCCGTGACGGAAGCTGGAGCTGAAATCAAAGCTGAAGTGGTGGTCGGCTTTTCTTCATCTTCGGGAACTGGACGATCAATAATGGATGTCGACAGCTTTTGGTCATGAGTTTTGACGGAACATGATGAGATGGCGGCGCCAGCGGCTCTAATCCTCCAAAAACTAACCGCAGCCGTGATAACAGCGACCCATGTCCATAGATTATTAACAATCGTGAAAATCCCAATACTTACATAGTTAAATGCTAAGGCTTCGAGCGGAGAATCCAACAACTGGTTCATGTTTTTTTTTTTTGGAGGGGACGGGTGTCTCTCCTTCTCTAGAACTCAGCTGTCTGAAGATTTTCTAGTTTTGGTTTAGTTCCTATGGTTTGCAAGAAAAACAAATCTCAGGTCTACAAATGGTGAGGGCTAGGAATGGGATAGAGAAATATGAGCCGTTGGATGGGCAAGTTGAGGGTAGGATCTTGATGGAGATGCTGAGAATCGGGAGCTAAAGATGCTAATATGCTAAGGTAGATCCAATTATTATATGCCGAATTTTATGTTGATCTTTTTAGTGTGACACGTGTGACTTCATGAGTGGTTATTTATTTTCGTCCCTTGTCGTTCTCTTGATGTTGACTACTGGTCTATTTAAGCATCAGAATATATAAGGCCGAGAATAAGAGAATGACAGAGGGAGAGAGAGGAAGGGAGGACGTAACTGTGGGGTGACGCTGAGACACGTGGGGACAGATTAATGGCTTAATAAAAAATCCACTGCGGCACGTTTACCTTGCATAATTGCCTTTTTTTTTTTTTTTAATTTTTATTTTACTGCCTTTTGTAAATGTGAGGGTTAGGTCAGTTAAGCTTGTGGTTTTGGTAAGGCTGGCGGTTGGTAGAGAATGGGTTCGGCGCAAAAATAATAATTCATTTTACAAATTAAGAATACATCTTATTTCTAAGTTTTTAGTGTGTATATATATATATATATATATATGTATGTATAAGAGGTTTTACAAATTCTGACAACTAAGCTCTAAAGTATATTTATGGTCACATTCACATGCTCATAAATATGAAAGTTTAATTTTGTACGGGAAGATCAAATTAATTGTACATAATTTGTTGTTAAGGTTACGTTAATCTCGAAATCTTCTTTTCTTTTTTATAAATAAAATTGTCCCCTACGATTTTTCTTAAATTATTCACACTTTAATTAAATTATTCACCAACCTTTAAGATTGAATTTAGTGCAACGTCCCATCAAATAAAAAATTTTTTGAAATGTATTTTTCTATAATATCTTTCGTTAATTACTATAAACTTGATTATTAGTCAACCTTTCATATTTTAAATCAAGTTATTTTTTTTTCCTTTTGTTACAAAATCCAATCGCAGCCATAAAAGAAAAAAAGAAAATGTTTTCGAGTAAATTTACACATGAGGAAATGGGAAAACTTGATAAATAATGACCGGACTCTTCAAAATCCAAGTGCGGTCGAAGGTGGGCCCAAGACTTAGAAAAGTAGTAGTTAAGAGGCAATCAATTATCGGTGGCATGAAACTAAAAATAAATGAAAAGGTCGTTGAGACTGTGAATACAAAGGCGAGGGAAGAATGGGCTTTGAACCATCAATACCAATAATTTTGGTTTCAATCGTACCGGGGAGAAAGGTAATTAAGTAATTAACGAGACATACATAACAGAACCCAGAGTCTAACGTTGCCTTGATTTCAGATTGTGTGCCTTACCTAGCACTGACAAAAGAAAAAAAATATTAACCAACTTCATTCAATATTTGTTAAAATGATATTTACAAAAATATATATAATTAATATAATATTTTTTAAATTAAATGTATTTTTTTAAAAAAATAATAATTAAATAATTTTTAATTGATGTTAGTAAAAATATATTAATTAAATAAAAATAAATAGAATTTGGAAATAAATAGTGGAGCTACATTTGTACACCACATCGTGATGCTCGGAAGTAGAAATGCAAATGTTTTGGTCGTGATAATAGAATAAAATTAATTTAATATAATATAACAAGATGATTACAGCCACTTGAGACACAATGTTGACACACAGAATATTAGAATTCAAAACTTCCAAACATCATTAATGAGGTGCTTGGAAACTGTGGAATGGCATTTGAATTGGAGGGATAGGTGTTGAAAATACTTCGAGATTTGTCATTTCCTACTTTTCGCACCCACCAATTCTACTATCTCTCCGTGGTCCTTTTTGGGATGAAACAGAAGAGGACTATGATTTTCAACAATGGATTTTTCATTCCAATTCTTCGTTTATTCTGAATTGCCAAATTAGATTTGGACCGTTCATTTTCATAAAATTTTGCATCTCGGCTTGGCTGCCGCCGGGACTAGAATGCGAGCCACCGATCACAAACAGTTGACGGAAAAAGTCAGACAGGCTCCTGACAAAATTCAAGGCCAGGTGAGGGGAGGGGGAAGAAGGTTTTTCGTGTGGTCTTAAATCTTAATTCATTTATTTGGTATCTATTAACGTGTTCAAACAGTTCCTTCCCTTTCTCAATGTCATTATGTGCATAAAAAAAAATAAAATTCAAAATATGAAAATTAATTAACAAAATCAAAAGTCTTGTCTATAGGAGAATTTAGGCTCTTAAGATTGAAGAAATGTGTAAGGCTTCAAGCTAGAGAATAAGGGATTAGCCAGCGACGTATATTGGAAAGCCGCCACCCATATTTGGACCGAGTACTAATTATTGCATGTTTTTTTCAGCTAACTTCAAGTACTTGTTCCAATGGATCAATAATATTAATTCCGGTCTCATTAAAAACAATCATAAAAATAAGATTAAAGATGGGTAATGATAAAATTAAAATTAATGATGAATATATGTATAGACAATGAAAATAGTGTTAACGGTACATTATATTCTATATAGAAGACCTAATTGTCTTTAAAGGCCTAATCCTCCCTTAACTTTGTCAAATCTACACTTATTCATATCATGTTTTCTTTTCTTCCTGGAAATCAATACAAAATTAGGTTCTCCAAGACTATTACTTTTATTCTTCAGTTAGAATAATTTTGGTTTTTTTTTGCTCCCCAATAATTCTCCAATTTTCAGGTCCTGGGCTGTGAATGCATGTTAGCTAGGCCTCATGATATACGTGTAAAGTACTTAGATTGTTGGTTAATTGTCTTGTCTAATACGGCCATATATTTGTTATTTCCAAATCAAGGTTTTTACTTGTCATAGTCAAAAATGGAGTGAAGTGTTGCTAGTCGCAAAGTTAAGCAACTTTGAATTAATCAAGCTACTATAACTTAACCTTCAGCAGTTCTGCCGTTGTAATTGAAAAGAGGCAAAGCTCTTGTTTTTGGTCACCTAATGGCAAATAGTACCTAGTTTCGTTTAAATAATAAGATCGGCCCCTTCTCAATTTAATATTATTATATATTGGGAACTAGAAATTAAAATCCCAAATTTCCACATCTTAAATGAGGTTATTAAGTGTAATAAAAATTGAATTAAAGTTGGAACTTTGAATCAAAGTATCCTTTGATTCTTTTACCAAGGACAGGGAATAGTTTGAAGCAATAAATAGCCAGTTTTCGGTAGAAAAGAATAAAAGGTTTATTTGATAAATTTTCGAAAAACGTGTACTTTTCAATTTTCCAAGCCTCTCTATAAAATGTGTAAAATGTTGTCTCCGTGGTCCTAACATTCCCATACAAGCTTCCTTCTAAATTTCCAGGGCTTTTTCCACCACTTTCTGCAATTGTAATTCAAGTTTGGTTCATGTCCATTGTCAAAATTTGAAGAATGGGTAAAAAGAAATTATATATTTAATTTACATTCTTGCATGAATGTGTCTTCAAGTTTAAATGTTGTATATTGCGAACTGAAACTTCCCCAATTTCAGATAAATTGGTAGATTTGTGAAAGAAAAATAGATTTTCTGAGAAACTGTGAGTATCCTTGAGCGTCAGAGAGAAGTGTATTAACTCTAACGACTACTAATAATTATAATATAACAATATATAATCCTTGTTTTGTTTAATTAGGAAAATGTTGTTTGCAAACTAAGCAAAATTCAAGTGTATGTGATGCCTAAGGTGAAATTTATTAAATTATTAATTAAAAATAATTAGATGAAATTAAAATTGTTGGCCAAAAAAATAAAGAAACCAACTGATCTATTACTATTAGTATATTCTAAACAAAAATAAATAAATAAATAAATAAATAACGAAAAATGAGTACTTGTAATTTGTAAGTCATGACATCAGTAAACTTATCAAGAATTGAAACTTTGATAATTGAAATTGAAAACTTGAAATATTTTGTTTTTGTTGCAAAGGTACAATAAAAGGGTAAGATTGTTCATGATTACAGATACTAATTATGAATATAAAAAGTAAATGCATGACTAAATTATTTTTTTTGGTATAATGAAAGCAATAACTTTATAATGATAAATTGAGAGAGGGGAGGAAATTTTTTGACTCAAACTCCAATTCAATATGCCACTTTAATGCACTTTTAATCAATAAGCAAAAAGAATATTGGCTATGTAACCAAATTATTGATTATAAGCAAATTGGGTTTGGGTATTGATTTCATTTGAGAAAGTGATGTCATATTTTATTAAGTTATATAATCAACTTATGTACTGTGTTTTAACGTAAATTATGGGAGGATTTAATTTCTCCTTAGAATGTGATTCTCAAAATTTCTATTCAAGCACAAATTGTAATATAAGTCTTAAGTTGACTCTTGAAAAAAAATGGTTATTTATATTAGTAACTATTCACGAGCATGTTACTTATAATGGGACTAACCGGTTTTTCACGTTCATAAAAGAAAAGGGAACATTTTTGTCCAAAACCAAGTGTTTACACTCATTTTGATTATTGCCCTTCCATTCACATTTGCATATCTAATTACTTCAATAGAGATTTTCCTTTGTCAAAGAGAAATTAATGGTGAGATATTTTAAATATTGCTTTCAGTTGGAAAAAATTTTACCAAGCAAAAAAGTAAATATTTATAGCTATATTACCCAGACCTTTCATGTTTTTTAAATATTTGTGTTCAACTTTTGTGTCTAATACATGTTTAGATAAACGTATAGATATTATATGATCATTCAAATGCATGAAAAACCTTAAAAAAAAATTGAATATATCTATAAAGAATAGATATTCATTCAAAAATTTACTTTCAAATCCGAGTAACATATTTATATAGCATTATATTTAGAACTATTAATTGTTTAATAAAATGAAATTATTAACAAATTATATATATGTAAATAGTAGTTTATAGTAGGGTACTAGGGTTTGAAGATGCCTGGAAATTTAAGTTTAACAACTTACTAGGTTTAGGGGAGGTTCCCTTCTCCAACTATCGAACCAATTTCACATTTACAATTGTAATAAAATAATATATTAAGAAAGGAAATGGTCTTCCCTTCCTTTATTTCTACTCTAGTACACGTCATGTGGACCATGACCTTTCTCTTCACATGCAAATATAAATACATGCAAATTCTCATAGCTCTGAATCACCTTCAAAGCTCGAAGCCTCGAAACCTTACGTTAACTTTCTAGCCCAAATTTTCTCAAAGATTAAAAACTCGATAATTTTAATGGCTGGTAATCACCAGGAAAACCCTCCTTTAATAATCTCCAAGATTGCTATCATTGGAGCTGGTGTTAGTGGCATCGCAGCTGCTAAACAGCTATCTCACCATAACCCGGTTGTTTTCGAGGCCACGGATTCGATAGGAGGGGTCTGGAAAACCTGTGCTTATAACTCTACTAAACTACAATCGGCTCGTAAGGATTACGAGTTTTCAGATTTCCCATGGCCTAATAGAGATGATCCAAGTTTTCCGACTCATGTTGAGATATTGGATTACTTGGAATCGTATGCTAAGCACTTTGATGTGTTGAAATTTATCAGGTTGAATTCAAAGGTGATGGAGCTCCGGTTTGTTGGTCATGACCAGGAAACGATGGAGTTTCCGGGAAATGCTGAGGAGTATGGGAGTCCATTGCCAGGCCACCCTGTTTGGCATGTTGCTGTGCAAGCTATCGGTTCAGAAGACCTTAAGGTTTGTTGGTTTTTCTTAATCTTCCTATTAATTTTTTCCGCTTAAATCATCTAATTTACTTATAGTTGTTATTAAAAAAGACATTTAACTGTGCTAATTGCCATTTGATTGGAAAAAATATCATTAAAATAATTGGCAATAGCCCTTTGGCCTAGCCTTCTCAGAAACGAAAATTGCCAACTTTGTCTAAAATTCGAGGAAATGAAAATGGAAAGAGAAGGAGAAAGAAATGAAAAACAAGTTTGACTCTAAACCCAATATTCCTCGATGAAACTCCAACATAGATACATAATGGTCTTGTTCAGCTTTCTTTTTTCCAGTATAAAGATACCATGGCCCAAGATAGAAACAAATCACATATGTTGAAATTTCAATCTCAAATTTGTTAGATGTTACATCTTTGGATTTCATGTTCAGCTTTCATGATGCTGAGAGTTTTGTTAGTCAAGCCTTCTTACTAGCTTGCATTAATTAATCACCCAATTAAATTATGGAATATATGATGTTTATTAATCACTAATCCAACCAAAAGGGTTTGCTGAGGTTCAAGAATTGTAGAAGATAATATTATGCATATTTTGGACACGGTTCACGATTAACTTTTTGTTTTCTTGGCCCTTACTTTCCCAGTGGTATGCCTTTGAATTTGTGGTTGTTTGCATTGGAAAATATGGGGACATACCCAAAATTCCAAATTTCCCACAAAACAAAGGCCCCGAGATATTTGAGGGCAAGGTCCTTCATTCCCTTGATTACTGCAAGTTGGACAAGGATGCTGCTTCTCAACTACTGAAAGGGAAAAAGGTTGTAGTCGTTGGCTACAAAAAATCAGCCATTGATTTAGCTGTAGAGTGTGCGGAAGCAAATCAAGGTAATTATCTATTAAATTATATCAGTTAATACTAATTGCAACACCATAATTATTTGCAAAGAAGGATTCGGTTTTCTTTTGTTATTTTTCAATTCGATTTTATTTAGCATAATTTTAATTATCATTTATAAATATAATTTTATTATTGTTTAAATCTTATATATTTAAATAATAACAATAATAATATATTAAAAAGTAATGAATAAAACGTATACGAGTGACTCACTTATTCTTATTGGGAAATACTTTTATTATATTGAGATGGTTATTTCTAATCTAGTGCTAATAATACAGGTCCTCGATATCTATATTTAGGCTTTTCAAAAAGTTTAAAAAAAGGTGTCAAATTTCCAATAGTGTGATATGTGGGTAGCCAGGGGCCGTAATTTTCCACGTTAGGAAGGTCGAATCTGCAAAAGGTTTTGTGCTTTGAACTTTATTGACTAGCACGTTTTCAACGATTCTGAATCATCACATTAGAATTCCAAACATGGAACTTTAGACCGTTGATCAATATGATGATGAGATTATGGAAGTAACCAAAGAAATTTTTTCTAAAAAGGGCATTTAAATTCGTATTAATTGGCGTATCTTGTAAAAATTGCCAAAAATGTGCATCTAAAATATAAAACAAAATAAAATAAACGTATATTTATATGACGGGAAAAAGTTTGTATATATTAGGTTGGACCCGAACCCAAACCCAAAAAAATTTATTTTTATCTGTTAAAAGCCCGACCCAAGCTGAAAAAATCAAGCCCCAAAAAAACACAAGCTTTGTAATGATTACCGTCCACTGAGGTACAAATCAGAGGCTCTGATTTGTTAAAAGAGTTAAAATACCAAGATGCGCAGTGAAAGCCCATTAATAGAAATCAATTCTTTGATTTTAATATAATTAACCATGGTGCTTTTTTTTTTCTTTTCTTTTTTTTTTTTTCTCGAATGATGATTTAAAGGGCCGGAAGGGCAACCATGCACCATGGTAATAAGGACACTTCACTGGACTGTTCCACATTATTGGGTTTGGGGTTTGCCTTTCTTCCTGTTCTATTCTACAAGATCTTCTCAGTTCCTCCATGAAAGGCCTAACCAAAGCTTCCTCAGGACCCTCCTTTGCTACCTGTTATCTCCCATGGTGAGTCAACACTTCTTAAACCCCTTAAAAAACAATATATATAAGAATTGTGCTATAAACTGATATATATATATATATTTGATGTTTTGTTGACAGAGACGAGGGGTTTCGAAGTTCATTGAGTCCTACTTGCTTTGGAAACTTCCATTACAGAAGTATGGATTGAAACCAGACCACCCATTTGAAGAAGATTATGCATCTTGTCAGATGGCCATCATGCCGGAAAATTTCTTCACCGAGGCTGATAAGGGAAATATCGTTTTCAAAAGATCATCGAATTGGTGGTTTTGGAAAGAAGGAATTGAGTTCGATGATAACACTAAAATGAAGGCTGATGTTGTAATTCTTGCAACTGGTTATGATGGAAAGAAGAAACTAAAAACTATTTTACCTGAACCTTTCCGAAGTTTGCTAGAATATCCTTCTGGGATCATGACGTTGTACAGGTGAAGGCGTAAAGCATATCGCATCATATATAACTAGTGTTTACGTTCGAGTGGTGATCCAAATTTTTTAATCTAATTTATGTTAAAATAATCTGATTTCCTTTTTGCCAGAGGCACAGTCCACCCGTTGATACCGAACATGGCTTTTGTGGGTTATATCGAAAGCGTTGCGAACCTTCACACATCTGAGCTGCGTAGCATCTGGCTGGCTCGATTTGTCGATGACAAATTTAAGCTCCCGACTGCGGAAAAGATGCTAGAACAAATATCTAGGGAGATGGAGGTGTCGAGGAGGGCAACCAGGTTCTACAAGAGGCACTGCATTTCCACTTTTAGCATCAACCACAGTGATGAAATCTGC
>JBBYHM010000019.1:3659506-3675040 GCA_038381775.1 Adansonia rubrostipa
GTGTGAAAAAAGGGAAAGAATGGCAAGCCCACAGCCGGAAACTGGTTGAATGATGGATACCTGAACAATATTTTTGCCATCACCAAGGTAAAGAATACACAAGATATACAATATAAATCATCATAAATAATATTCAATCGATGTGCAAGCCAAACATTGATCATCATGTAGTTAAAGTAGTAATCTTCCATATCAATAAAGTTATTGCGATTGCATAAATGAAGACTCATTAACTAACCGGAGCCAGAGATAATGCTCTCAACATCAACAAGGCACCGCATATATCCATCAGAAATCCTATCAACCATGATTTATTAACAGCATATGCCCTTATCACCTAAATAGAAACATGCACAAAGTTAGTCAACACCTAAACCAAACCCAATTCATTAGTCTTCTACCTAAGAAAAATATATTCTGGAAACTGTCTATTAACAATTAACAAGAAAAAAAAGGAAACCCATTCCAAACTGATCTCAAGCTGCAATTGCTAAGGCTGAACAATAACCAAAATCCAATAAAAATAATAATTTTTTTATGGCCAACGCCAAAAGTTCCCAAATTGAAAAATTCCAGATCGACCCCAATTCTACACTGTCTTTAAAAAGTTTTCATAACCATAAGAATCGTTTAGTAACATTAAAAAGAAAGAGACACCCAGAAACAGCCAAGAAAGAAAAATGGTGAAAGGAAACGAGAGAATTGCCTTGAGCTTGAAGGAGAGAGGAGGGAGAATAACAGTCCCTTTCTTTTGTAGAACTTTGCCTATGTTATTGCCCGCCGTTGCTGCCAACGTTAAACAGATCGATTCCCACATTTCTTCTTCTTCGCTCTCTGTCTAAAATCAACCAAACAAAAAAATAAAAAAAGAAATAAACTTATTGAAAATGAAAATCTTTCTTCTCTCTCTCTCTCTCTCTCTCTCTCTGGTGGGTTTTTTTCACCTAACAAAAACAGGAATTTAACGGTCAGCCTCAGCCACTGGGTTTATTGCTGCCTTCCGTTACCCCGATCCTTTAATAACTCGGGGTTGGGGCACATTTGCAAAGGCTGCCGTTCGCTAATTCCGCGGCAGGTTCCCACGTGCAATTTGGTGAATTGGTTGATCGAGGAGCCATCCGAAGCAGAAGTGTTCAATAACCTGATCTAAGTCTAATCATGATCTGAATTTTTTTGGTAGTTTTTTTATTTTAATTAAATTATTTTATATTAATATTTATATAATTTTTATAATTAAATTGAAATTTAAATAAAATTTTAATTAATTAATTAATGATTCCAATTAAATTAAATTTATTAAATAAAAAAAATCATATTTAAATGCAACTCAATTTTAATCAAATTCAAAATTTTTGATCTCTGAATAAATCTGATCGATATGTATTTGCAAAGTCTATCCTTTGCTAATTCCACTGTATAATATTATTTTTTTATAAAAATGATGCTCCGTAACTTTTAAATATTAAAAAATAAAATTTTTTAAAAATTACTTTATAATAAAAATAATGGTTTAAGTTTTTTTTTTCAAAAACAATTCTGAGATATTCAAAAAAATAAACAAAAAAATAAGACAGAATATCCACTAATTCATTAAAAGGTAAATATAGTATTATATATTATCAAAGAACTTTAAAATGTGTATTATATTATATTTTATATATCTGCAGAATGAATTTGCATGGTTCCTTGTTTTCTACACTGTGGGAGGTGTAGAAGCCAATTACTTCCATGGATATAAGTGATCCTCATGAAAGGTTTAGCTTCAACTTCACCCAGACTTTTCGCAAATCAAACTCTACCCGATGAACTAGCCCCCGCCGCCATGCACTTATACTCTCCATAATGTACAGTCCTGCAAATCATTAATTTAAGCAATTTTTGAAACAATGTGTGTTGAGTTTCAGATGCTTACCGGTTGCGCTCAGGGTGATTGTCAGTGCACCAGACTTCACAGTTGATGATGGTGCCCATGTATGTGAAAGCGAAGATGACTCCGGGCCTTAGCTTCCATGCTTGCCCAAGCTAAGTGGTGCTGTTGCTTGCAAGGGTTATGTTGCAGTAAAGGAAAGTAAATCCACTGTCATCGCCTACATTTTCCCTGGCTTGTGCTGTGATCACTCCCAGATTCTTTGCAACAGATATGGATTGTGGTGTTCTGCATCAAAAACATATAGCGCGGATTCAAATTGCATACGTTTCATGTTTATCGTAGTTGCAAATCTAGCGAATACTATTACAATCAATTATAATGATTATCAATAATAAAAAGAATCAAAATCATAAAATAATGTTATTTTGGCATAGAGGGAAGACAAGAAGTGGGGAATTGTTACCAAATAAAGGGATTTTCTATTTCCAAAAATGAATCAACAGTGCCTTCAATGCAGCGGTCTTTGAAGAAATGCATGCCCTTATCACATAATGTATCTTGAAAACCTACGAACTTGCGGTTATAAAATGCTGTTTTGTCCCTTCATACTCTCATCGCTGCCGCCTGTGCCCCCACTTCATTGCCATCCGGAATTGGAGCTTAATTCTAAATTCACCAACAAACAAGAAAATCAAATTAAAAAAAAAATCGGATCAAGCAACTCCAAGAACGACGAACAATGAATCAAATTGCATTAAATTTTATAAATATTGAGATTTGAATTTCAAACTTATTGAATCACTATTTGGATCAACACCTATTAGGATATTACTATTTCTTTATGTGTAAATATCTATCTATCTATACATACAATATATGATTTTTGAGTCTTTAAGACTCAAGGGATATTTTTAAAATTTATAAGGTTATTTTTGTCTAGCAACATTAAAAGAGAGAATTTTAAAAAAAAAAAAATAGAATGATAATTATTAAAAAGAATGAAACTAGAAAAAATAATTTTAAAAAATAATTATTAAAATTATTAATTAAAAGATTAAAATTATATTTTTACTCTTATTTTTATTTACTGCTTGCTTTCTTTCTTAAAAAACAAACACAATTAGTAGGGTTATCTCCTAAGGTAAGAAATTTTTATCTTATTAATTATTTTTATTTTATTTTTAAATGATGTATTTAAAAGATTGATCTGCACAGTGACTCATGGATTAATTTAAAATTCATACTAAATTTGCTAAAAAATAAAATAAAAATTTATTTTATTAATTATTTTTATTTTTATTTTTATTTTAGAAGTTTATTTAAAGGAATTAATCCCTATGTTAACTTTAAGACCAGTTTAGGATTAATACTCGAGTCGATTAGTGAAAAAAGTTTAAAAATATTTATTTTAATAATTATTTTATTTTTATTTTTAAATAATACATTTAAATGATTGATTCATACTTTAACTCATGAATTGATTTAAAATTCATATCAAATTTAAATAAATAATATTATTTAATAAAAATATAAAAAATTTAAAAATATATCATTAATTATTTTATTTTTAAATGATGTGTGTAGAATAATAAATTTACTGTATAACTTCAAATCAATTAAAATTTATATTTAATTTTAAATATATATTTATTATTTAATAAAATTTAATTTATAATTAATTTTAAACAACAATAATTAAAATTTATAAAATAAAAATAATCTCCCGCTCGCAACGAAGGCATAACTCTGGTATAAATCCAAGGCTGATTTACACGTATCTAAGAGTCTGAATTCCTGAACTTAATTTGAATATAACGCCTAAGTTAATTATAATTGTAGTTATATAAGACGACTTGCTGTTATAAATGAGAAGTTAAAACGTTCCACGAAGGCAATATTGACAGCCACGAAGTGGTCCCTCTCAACAGCCACCGTCGCACCATTCACCGTACCAAACTCCTCCACCGTCCCATTGAACACAATCTTGGGCATATCCATCGTGTCCCCATAAAACATCACGAAGTTACTTGGTTCTGTTAATGGTGACCTTCTCAAAGTACTTGCCACCACCCTTTGCGTGTTCTCCAACGGGGTGCTATCGACGGCGGCCGTCACAGTGTCGAAGTCTCAGCTGCCATTTTTCTTGACCTTGATCACCTTAACCCCGCCGTCCTCCGCCTTGACCAGTAGGTGGTCCAGAAGGGTGCGGTTGAAGCCATTGGCAACGTTGGCTTTCCTTTGTTGGTGTTCTTCCATGTTCAGAGCGATCCATGCCTCAAAAAGTGTCGTCGATGCAACAGGCGAAGGTGCGGCGTCATTTGAATGGGAGACAGCTGTGGGAATGATTTGAAGAACAAGCAAATAAGTTGCAAAAACAGTATCAAGAAAGGAAAGATTGATTATTTCACCATACTTCATTGACGCTTTCATAGGATTCTAATGCAAATGGTTCGTAAGCGAAGTTGGCAGTGTTTTGGCTATGAAAATCGAACCAAATTTTGATTCTATTTCTTTATTTTATGAATCGAAAAATAAAATAAATAAAATATATTTAATTATTATTCAAATCGAAATTAAATTGAATTCAATAAAAATTAAACCAAATATTACAATTTAAATCAATTTTTTATGAGGTTTCTCTCGTCTGCTAAGGAAGAAATGGACTTTCACAAAAGGTTTTGAAACCAATTGTTGAACTTTTTTAAGTCACAAATTCGACTCGATCTTCGATCATTTCATTATATACATATGTTGAGCCCATTTATAGTTCCAAGCCCATCTTCACAAAGAAAAATGTCCATTCTTCAGGGTCTCTAAGCCATCCTTTGGATTTAAGTTAAAACTTTTTTTTTTTCACTAAACGAAGATTCCAATTTTGCATAATGGGATGAGATATATACATCTGTATCCATATTTTATATATAATGGGAATAAGTAATTAAGTTTAGTGTTATTTTTAACTCAATAAATTTATATATTTTTAATTGATTAATAATAATATGTATATTAAATGTAAACTTATTATTATTTATTTTTAATAATTTATTTTAAATTTTATATCCATGATGTCATTCAGATATTAATTATCTATCATTATAGTTTTTTTTTTATGTTGGAAAGGAAATCTCACACACATTACACGTGTCATAAAAATTTTCCGATTCATGACTCCTACTCTATTAAGAGTTTTTTCTATAGTACAGGTAAGAGAAAAAAGTATGTTAAAAGCCAATTAACAAAAAGAGAAACACAATGTCAAGACCAGCTTTTCAACTTAACCATACACTGTTTAAAGGCGAAATGTGTGCCTTCAAACCATTTTAACTTAATTCTATAAACTCAAAGCAATTTCGTAGATTCTTGATTGAGATAAGATAATTATTATATAAAATAAGATAAAATTATTACATAATAAACGTATCTCGTTTGATCTTGTATTAAAAAGAAAACCGATAATGTTCAAACAAGCTTCCAAAATCAAACAAAAACCTTGGTATAGTTTCGAACTTAAAAACACCAAATTGAAGGCATATTCAAACATTAAGCAAGTTGCAAATGTTACGGACGAAGACTCGACTTGGTTGGTAGACTCGGGCACGATGTAACTCTCGGACTGTGATACAAGACTCCTTATGGTTCCATTTTAAGCAGCTGGATATAAATGGAGTCAATGATAAATCTTTAGCTTTAAAAAAAATTCCATCTAATTCAAAGCAAACATAGAAAGATCAGCATTCAAGATGTTCAAGCATGGCTACTTTGCCTTTTGTTTTCCTTCTGTTTCTGACGCTTCTTTTTTTATTGAAAAGGATGGATGAATAGAACGCCCTTAGTTTTGTTTTTGTTGGGAACGTGGGGATTTCAGACTTAGAAAATCACATGTTATGTCGTATAATTGGTTTTGAACTTTTGGATTCTACTGTGTATATATATATATATATATATATATGTAAGTGCTGCAAAAATACAATGTTTCCTGAAAGAGACTTATGCTTGAATGCAAAACTTTAGCACCCTAAAGCCACCCATGAATATGAAAGCAATTTTTCTTTTTCTTTTTCATTGAAAGAGAAAGATCAAACAAGGAAGATGTCCTATAACATAATATTTCATTAATAACACAGATCATGCAAGTATACAAAGTTTGAGGGATTTACTTGATTTATAAATATATATATATATATATATATATATATATATATATGAATTAGCTAAAACGATAGCCATAGAAATTCTTATCCCTTTCATATATGTCAATACCCTTCTCTTCAACATGCAAATTGGTATCCAACTCATCAGCTTTTTTTGGTTTCTGTGCCGAATAGGAGCGGAACGGCCCTCCTTAGCATAATTATACCAGTTGCTTCTCGTCAACCATATTGATACACGGAGTCCATGACATTTTTTTAACAAATTTAAATTACGATTATAAATATATTTTTAATTATATTATATTAATATAATTATAAATTTAATTAATATTATTATAATAAATATTAATAATAAAAAGATAAAACCGTAAAATAATAATTAAAGCAGCATGTTGCAACGCTATCAACATCTAACCTTAGCAGCTTTGTTTTAGTTTTTGACTATAAAACAGGCTTGGAGACTGAGCGGTGGTTTGAAGCTCTTTAGGTTCTAGTTATGGTCCAGATTGGACTAAAAAAAATTATTATTTTTTATTTAGAAATGGGTTGGATCAGAAGCTTATCATTGTTTAAAATAATACTAAAATTTTAAATTATTTTTATATTAATATAATTATAATTAAATTTAAATAAAAAATTTTTTATTACATAAAAAGTAAATTAAACTGATTTGAATGCGAAAATTTTTATTTAAATTCAATTTAATATAGACTAAACCTATCAAATCAATAAATTACCTTACCTATAAGCAAATCTAATTTTTAAGCTCTTGTATGGTCTCCTGTGTGTATATACATATACATATATGTATATGTATATATATTTCTCTCCTCTTGGGGTATTGTTTATGTCTTAATTCTCAATTTCTCAGACATTAAAAAGGAAAAAGAACATTTGGGTCTTCAAATGTCCCTTTTTATATCTTTGAATATCTTCTATAGTGCTTTATTTCAATAACAGTAGACCGTATTCGTGGACAAAGGTTGCTATGCCCTGTGGCTTAGAATCGTTGGACCAAAGTTCGAGTTAATGACAAAAACTAAAAACTAAAAACTAACTGTTATAAATATGGTTCAACGAACAAAACATAAAAACATCATTTGAACTCATAAAAAAGTTTATTACTTCTGAAAAGTTTTTGAATTTCTAATTAAGCTCGAATCGGTCCTATTTAAAAATTTGGATTACTTATAATAAATTAAATTAATATTTATATATTAATAATTTTAATTTAAAAATATTTTATATTTATTAAATAATAATTGAGTTTAATCGTATTAAAAAAATATATCTAAAATAAAATTAAAATAGATCAAATTATTATATATTATATATTTAAATAAATTTTAATAAATTTATTTATTTCATTTATTATATATTTATATTACATTTATATTATTTTTTAATATGTTATATTTTAAATTTTATATTTCATATAATCTTACGTTGAAATAAAAATAAAATATAATAATAAATATGCAAAATAGGGAGACAAAAATTCCTCGAGTAACATGGTTTAATGGAGCTATGACCAATCGTCCGTTTCCCACGACCATCTCCCACGTGGGTTGCCCTCACCCTTTTTTCCCCTTCCATTTTACTCGATTTTCTGATTTGACTGAGTGAGTGGACAACATTAAAGGACAAATATACCCTACATATTTGAAGCTGTTATTAGACAAAAAAAAAAAAAGGAGCGAAGACCGACTCAGTGGGGGGAGCTTTGGGCCTTGGGGAGCGTAATATGATTTGGGAGCATCTTTCCCTAAAAAGCCGCAAACATCGGCCCTTCTCTTTATGGAAGTTAGCGGATACATGGCTTCGTTTTCTTCTGTACCTGACAGCTGACTCCGATGTTAACTACTCCAATGTCAATTTCGTCCTTTTAATGTCTAATTTCACTTGAGGGCTCCACTTAGAGGTTGGATTCCGACCTTAATAATTTTTTAATTTAATTATAAAATATATAAATATTAATAAAAAATAATTTATATTTTTAGATTAAATCATTTTAAATAATCTATAAACACTTTTAGATAGCTCATTTCATACAATCGTTTATCCATATTTTTTGAGTTGTATTCTTTTAATAAGCTTTCGGATATAGATATATATATATATATATATGTACAGAAAGAAATGATTTCAAGTCAATGCGGAAGTGATATATAGAATCACTTATTTTTATGCTTTGTTAATAAATTAAATGAAATAAAAATTAAAATACATGTTTATATAATATATATTATTTGAATAAATTAAACGTGAGATATAAATATATGTAAGGCATATACATTTATCTTTTTTTTTGAATTTTTTATATATTTAAAAATATATCTTCATACGTAACTATAATGGAAGATGCATTGAACACAAAATCAAACATAAATATTTTGAAAAAATTTCAAATAACCTAGAACATAATATATGTATATACACATACACACTATAAGTCAGTTATATAAATTATCCAATGAATAATCAAATATGATATTCAAAGTTCAAACTTGAAAAACAATATAAGATTAATTTCTTTTATATAGTTATTAACAAGTGGTTATGAAAATGGGAACTAAGAATTAACAGTTCTAAAGAGAGATAACTGTTATTGTGATTATACTAGGTCTAAACTAAAATCACAAACGATAATAATAATAATAATAATAATAATAATAGAAGTTGGTCATGCAAACATTAGAAAAACAAAACAATGTCAAAACGATCAACACTTTAATTAGCTGTCATGAACTCTATTCGTGATAAGGATTACTTGGACTCAAAACGTTTCATTTTGTTTTTTCAAAAATTTTCTTGTGGATAGATGACTAAAAGACTATGAATTCAATTTGATTTTTGTTATTAATTTATATAATAATCTAAATAATCCTTTGAAAACATTTAATTTTCGAACATTTTTCTTAACAAGCCAAAGTCATGACCGCCCATTTTTTTTCTTATCATCCAATCATCATATTAAATGATTCTAAGGAATTTTTTAAGAGTATTCAATGTCTTAATCATCATATAAACTTTAAAGTCTTTGCTAATTACGGAAAAATCCAAACAAAATCAATAGTGTAGATTATTTTAACAGATAAGAATCAAAGTTAGTGTCATTTATGGATTGGTTCACATTAATGAATTTGGATGGTTTTATAATTTGAGGGGTGGTTAATAATTTAAATTTTTTAGGGTCTATATTTTTAGAATAACATACAGTCGGTATGAACTTTTAAGTGCGTATTCACTTAGAATTGGATTATGAGATTAACTTTTGAATCGATTTTATGATAAATAATGTATATTTACGTATAAACAAAGGATTAGTATTTGAGGCATGGTCAGTATATAATTTTATATACTGACAGTAAATCATATAAAGCTACTTATTTAAAAATATAATTATTTATATTTATTTTAAATTTTATATTTATATATTACTAAGGTATCGTTGTATATTTCATTGATATTAAATAGTTTTTATACATTGAAATTGCATCAAATACAAACTTATAAACAAAATATATAAATTGCAAGACTCAAATTGTAAAATTTTGAAATTTCTTTTAATATTTATGAAATTCGATGATGTGATTGTAATTTTTAATTATAATATTGAATTGGTAATGTTTTAGTTGTTTTATTTGAAAGAAAGGTAAGATATAAGGTCAATCCTTAACGATATAAAATCATAGGATTGGTCTTAAAAGATCACGAGTTAATTCATAATTCAAAATGTTTAGGACCAACTTTATATAAATGATTTATAGTTCTAATTTCATAATCACCCATTCGAACCCTACTCAAAATTAAAACAAAAAAAAAAATCTTATTTCGAGAATAAAGATTTTGAAGTACTTTTTCTAGAAAAACAAAAACAAAAACCTCTACAATCAAGTGCGAAAATGGGAAAAAAAAATAATAAAGTAGCCTTGCCATGGCAGCTTGGCAAACGCGTTGCAGATGCCAATGCGTGTTAATGAACAAAATTTTCGTGTCTTCCACTTAACCAAAATCTTCCACTACATCATAATTGTATCTAAAGAATTACATTTAAAAATTTTAGACATAATATGGTTAATAAATACAATATATAATTATCATGATATACTTATATACGTATTTATATTTATATATACGATCGATGAAAAGAAGTTTCATAAAAAGCAGCGGAGCTAACGGAGGCTCTGACTATCTGTCAAAAAAAAGGAATCTCTAACAACCCAATCATTGGCCATTTTGAACCATACATATTTTTAATAGAAGTTGAGAATATTATAATTCAATATGATGAGGAATCACCCTTTTTGTATGTGTGTTGAAACATAAAGGAGTTTCGTTTGCCTGCCTTTCAATCCCACAAATTTGTAGACTTCCTGGCTTGATCCGGCTTGCTGTTTATGGATACTAATTCTGCAGCTACATGCCTTGCTGATGCATTTTTGCAATGGGAAAAATAAAAGTCACACTTTACTGCAAATTCCCAGCAAAGCTGAGGCTTGCCAGCAAGTTATTTGCAGCATACGAGAAAAAAAAATACAAATCTTAAAATTTAAACTTTAAATTTATTTCGTATCATAACAATGGTTGTAACAATGGTTGTATTAAACTAATCGATATGAACTCTGGGTTCATCATTTTTGACACCTAAAATACCCCTTTAAACAAAGCACTAGTAATTGATTTCTTAGTTTTAGTCCAGCAGGGCCCTATGCCTTTTTTTTTTATAAAGCAATGGCCCCAAAGTGGCTAACAAAGACTGCAGGCAATGCAACAAAGTACTCAATATGGTGGTACTAATTTTACAAATCTGATCCAAACTTTTCTGCTCCAAAAGAAAAGAAGAAAGGGTTCAGCCTTCAGGTTCCAGAATCCTGAATTCCTGATAGACTTCTCAACTTTCTGGGAAACAAAAGAAAAAAGACCCTTTTCTGCAAACCCTTATCTTTGCTTTTTTCCAGGAGCCAATTTCAATTATAACATAGAATTTATTTTTCAATTTGTTACTGTACTTCACTTTGATATATAGACATTGTCCCAATCTGGAAAGACATACATAGATGATGGGGAGCCCAAGGTTTACTGTACGGTACTGTTCGAGCAGTATTATTAATGTTTGGCTGAAGATTTTTTTTTTTTTTCATCAAAATTTCTTCTTTTTGGTCATGTTTGAGATAAAGATTGAGTGATTATGATTTCAACATCAGCCCACAATCAAATTACTGAAACCATTTACAAAAATTATAAGAAAAATGAACATTAATCTCTTATATATATGATTATTTATATAAGAACAAGGATTAAACGACAATGATACACAAATGTAATCCCCCATCAGGCTGCTAGATAAGCCGGCGCCGTTGAAATTACCTCCAAATTCAGATCAGTGCTGTCCTTTTTTCTCTCTAATATTCTAAAGTCGCCTATAATCATATTATTATGATCATTACATAATGTACATCTGTTTTGTCCGAAAAGGATCAACAAGCGTAAAACTCGACAAGCTCTTCCAAAGAATCAGGCTGAGGGTCAGCATTTTCGAGCATCCAAAGCAAGTGTTCGAACAAGACAACCTCGCAGGAGACGTTGATGACGGCGGTGTCGTTTTCGCCGGACCTTTCCGCGAGTTCACGGAACAAAGGGTTGTCGATAACGTCGGTGCTAATGAGGTACCGCCTCCGAGATTTTCCCACGTAGACAGGGTGGAGTTTGGCTGGTGATTCTTCGTAGACGTCGGCAGCCGCCACTACGGAGCTTGATGTGGGGCGGTTATGCTTGTTGTTGTTGAATGAGTTTAGCTTCTTGAGAACTGACATGAGCTTCGTTAGCTTGTTGCTGCCTTTCGCCATGTGCTTCCTTTTTTGGGGGGAGGTTTAAGGATTTCGAAAGAGTTTTGGGACTTTGGGAGGTTTCTACCTGAGAAAGAGGGTGCTTATGAGCTAAGAAAAGGGGAAGATGGTTCGTTTATAAAGGATTTGGCGAGGGGTGGAATTTTAAATGTAATTAGAGTGTGGTTATTTAAGCTGTTTCCGAATAGACTTGTTCATAATAAGGTTATTCATATGATAGATTTTATTGTACGAATTGAATAAAATTTTTGTTAATTCAAATCAATTCAATTCAATTTAATTTAATATTTAATAATAAAAAATATTTTTATTTAAATTCAATAATAAAAATATATTAATATTATATAAAAATATTATTTTAATATTATAAAGAACAGTAAAATCAGCTCTCAGACTTATCTAGGCTCGATCACAAATAGATCTAGTTCCGAGTATTATAAAAATATAATGAGTGTACACTTTTTACACAAAAAATACTTGTTGCTGCTACTAGAGATTTGCATGGCTCGGTTCAAGTTAAGTCCAAGCTTAAAAAATATTTTCTAACCTAAGCTAAAATCGAATTAAATTTAAATTTTCGTTTTATTATTTACGTATATGACAATTTTTAAAAGTTAATATTATTAAAAATCTACTTGAAATTTGACTTAATTCAAGTTAAACAGATAATAAATTCATGGATAAATCTATCATCGCCGATTTGATCTATAATCAAATTTTTAGGATCAAGGATATTTAAAGTTAGTAAAGTAAAGAAATTTTAATCAAATATTTGGATTATTTTAAGTAAATTATTCTCTAAATAAAAAAATACATATATCATTAGGCTAAAATAATGATCAAATGTGAGTAAAGCTTATAGCTTCATAAATTTAAACATAATTATACGAATATAATATAAATAAAATATTAAATACATGACATAACATGAATATAAAATCTATATAGAATAAATTATTAACGTATCAAAATTATTTAAATTATAAAATATTTTAAATAAAATTATAACATAATAAAATATATAAATATAATATAAATTATCAAATCTTTTACCTTAAGAGGAATGAATGTTTAGAGAATGATGCTACGAATTAGTGAAGGGTTTTTGTCTATATTTGTTCCTTAAAATTTACTTACCAACTAGAAAGTTGGTGCTTGCATCTTTTAGAACAAATAATTCAACTACCAAAAGATAATTATAAAGAAAGAAACCACTACTAATGTAAAAGAAAGAAAGAAAAAAAAATAAGAAAAGTACCCTCGTTTGCTGCCTTAATGTCCCATATACGACGTATATGATAATGTGTAGTAAAGTAGACTACGTAATTAATTAATATATTACGTAATTAGAATAATGCTGTATTAAATATAATAATTAATATTTATAACTTAAAAAATATTTTTAAACTATTAATTAAAAAATTCTTAAAACAAATAGTATTGTGACTTTTAAAAGAAGATAATTTTCTTAATTAATATATGAGAAAGATTTCGTGATCACCATGTGTCATCGTCTCCATCGGTCACCGACTACAAAGTTTGTTGGTACCTATACAGATTTATTTATTCTCTTAATTAGTTTTTCTTAGAACTTAGTCACTTACTGTGTTCTTTTTTAATTATATTTTTTACTTTTTCATCTTATTTTTGCTGAAGAAAATAGTTACTTGATAGCGACAGACATGTGCATGAGTGTGGCAAAAAGGGTTTCAAATATGTTATCTAAATTCATTTCCTTTATTTATTCACTCTAGTCCTTTATTTGTTTACTTATTTATTTTTTATTTCAGAAGATTCTTCACTAACCGTTTGATATACTGACTTAATCCCAGCTTTGCTCAACCCTTTTTTTTTTCTAGTAAGAAACTGACCTTTCCACACAGCTGCATAATCATTTTTGTTATATGTGAAATAGACGTTTCGTTTAATTCAATAAGTTTTAGTTTGCGATAATTTTTTTAATCTGAACTAATTTAATTTAGTTTTAAAGGTGTTCATAAATCGGATGAAATTATAATTTAAATTTTTTTTTATTTTTTTACCTAAGCTAAGATTAAATTGACTTGAAAGTTTTTTTACTATTTAAAATAATATTAAAAAAATTAATATTTATAATCAAATATAAATAAAATATTTATTTTATTATAAAAATAAAAACTTGAATCAGACCAGACTGACCCAAATTACTTAACTCTTATCCAAACATGACTTAATATACTCTGAGTCTATTAGGCTAAATGAACTACACAACTCATGAAAAGATTTATTTAATTTGAATTACTATTTAATTGATAATGATACATTTATTTAATTTTAATTATAAAATATATTAAATTAAAAAGATCTATGAATATATCTAATAGAAACTTATTTTGCATTTCTTTTTTTTTTTTCCTTTTTTTAGTAGCAAAAAAGCATGAGAAAAAGGCTCTAAACTATTTCTTTTACACGTGTTTTTGTTAACCTAAAACCATGCATTTAAATCAAATATCAACACCAAAGATTTTTTTTTAAAAAAAAAATTTTGGGTTTAAATTCTCAAATTCTTTGAATCTCTCACTATATTTCATAGATTTACGTCAACCTCTTACATGCAAAAGGCCATGACTAAGGTTGGTTGTTTCTGCTTTTGGAGCATGTAATCTCCCAACAAAGATTTGTTTTTTTTTAATAATATGAAAGCAAAGTTTCATTGTTTTTTTTTCAACTTAGGAATTAGCAAATAGTGAAGGAAAAAAAGAAGGTGTTATAACTTAATATTGCACCTTTTACATGATTTTGTTCATTGGGGGGGGGGGGGGGTTGATAAAAGGAGCTACTTCATGATTTTTTTTTATTTTTAATTTATGACATATTATTTTAGGCTTAAGAACTATTGAAACCTGAATTTAGAATCTTCACTATATATATATAATGGAAACAATTAAGAATAAAAAAAATAAAAATTATCTCTAAAATTGTTAAAAATAAAAAATTATCTTTAATAATCATCTTTAAAAGTTATGACTTTAAAAGGTTATAGAATGCCAACATCTTTTTAGCTTAGTGACTAAGAGTGTATTAGAGTGATATATGGTGGACTCGTCCTTTCTCTCATTTTCTCAATTTATTATTATAATATTGTTACACTTTCATTCTACCAAAAAAATTATATTCATTCATAGTACTTTAAAACTAGAGATAATATTCATCTTAAATACTACTAAATGCAAGATAGAATAGATTTTTTTAATCATTCTCTTATTTTATTCTTAAAAATCTTTACGATAATATTTTTCTGGAAAAAAAATAAAAGAAAACAAGAATATGCATGTTAATGTGAGATGAATAGGGAGCAATATTTACGTGGTGAATAACAATTTCAGGGGTTCAAAGAAAATCGTTGAAAAAGACAATTGACGACGATCGAGTCAGCAATGGCATGTGATGTGAGCAACATATGGAATCAAAATCAAATTGATGTCTCCCCCACACCCCAATATATATATATATATATATATATATATATATATATATATGAACCATCAAAACATATCAAATTAGCCTCAAATCACAACCCCCCATACCTCCCTCATATGGATTCATATAATATAATTACCAATCTCATGAAAAAAAATTGCTTACTAATTATAATTTTTAATTACAAAATAAATTGCTTGTCCTG
>JBBYHM010000019.1:3675140-3700839 GCA_038381775.1 Adansonia rubrostipa
TTCTCTCTTTAATTTGGTTCTATGAATCAGATTAAGTCAAGCCTATTTAAAAATTTATTTTATTATTTAAAATATTTGAAAAATTATATTATTATTTATATATTTTTAATATTTTATTGTTAAAACATTAATTTAATCAGATGAAATATATAAAAAAATCCATTTTAAACCAAACTTTCGGTTTAAATATTTTGAAAAATAAAAAGAAAAAGAAAAAGAAAAAGAGACAGCTAATTGTGCGGAAATAATAGATAAATGCATTTCATTGCCTGCTTGTGCATTAGCGCTTGGCGGTGTATATAAATAATGTTTAACTTAAGGTTCCTTTTTTTTTTTTAGAAGATTATTATTCAACTGTTTGTTGCAGTAACTTTTATGTTCTTTTTAGATATTTATTTTTAATATTTATATGCGACATATATTTATATATAAATATGAAATATGATTTTAAATACATAAAATTAAAATTTTTGAATATATTTATTTCGGGTAAATATTTACGGTATCTTATACTTATATTTGAGTTGAGTATTTGTTTTTCGTTTTTATTGCAGCCAAGGCTTAAGAAAAAAAACTAAAAGTTCGTTACAAATCTTTGTATTATAGTCAATGAAGTATTTTAGTTCTTATATTATTAAATTTAATATTTTAATCCTTTTACTTTTGAAATTATAGCAAATAAGTAAAAAAAAGTTAATAGTATTAAAAAAATTATTTAAATATTGATAAAACACTAACGTATCATGTAACGTGAAATTTTAAATTTTATACAA
Organism: Adansonia rubrostipa; assembly: GCA_038381775.1. Taxonomy (NCBI): domain Eukaryota; kingdom Viridiplantae; phylum Streptophyta; class Magnoliopsida; order Malvales; family Malvaceae; genus Adansonia; species Adansonia rubrostipa. The sequence continues at coordinate 3,675,914 of JBBYHM010000019.1, forward strand.
AAATATGTTTGAATTTAGAGTCGAGTTTAGGTTTTGGGTTTTTTATAAAATTTAAAATTCTACATCACATGATACGTCAATATTTTATCAATATTTAAAAGGTTTTTAGCACCATTAATAATTTTTTTCTTATTTGCTATAATTTTAAAAGTATATAAATTAAAATATTAAATTTAATAGTACAAAAATTAAAATACTTTCTTCGTTATAGTTTTTAACCCAAAAAAATCAACATTTTTCCTTTAACCTAAACAGTGCATTTACATCAAATATCAATAACAAAGATGAAGTTGTTATACATATATATATATATATATATATATATATATCATTTACCGAACGCTTATATGTATCTATTAATATCTTTTTATCTTTTTATCTTTTTAAAAAAATTATATTTAATCTATCATTTTTACGAAATTAAACAAATATTATAATAATAAAAAAATCCTTTCATTTTTACCTGTTATGTATGAAGTTGTAAAATGCCTACCTTTTATGGCTTTTGCACGTCAACCTCACATGCAAAGGCCAGAATGAAGGTCGTTGTTTCCACAGTTCGGGCATGTGATCTCATACTCAACAATTTTTTTAATGATATTATAGCAAAGTTATTTAAAAAAAAAAAAAACCCTTTGGTATACTAATTGTTTTTAACACACATATATCTTGCTTGAATATTAAAAAATTTTAATTTTTTTTAACTTTACAAATATCGTTAAAACACTAACATATACCTTCAATAAATATTTAAAAAAATAATTACTAAATAAACAGAACATTTGTCAATTTTTAATTTCTCTTATAAAATTAAAAAATTTTATTATTAATATATCAAATAATTATTTTTTTAACTTGACAGAGGTGTTAAGAATGCACCTTTTACATTATTTTCGGATTTTTTTTTTAATATTGGTTTCAGAAAAGGACCTAACTCATGATTGCCTTTTTAGTATGATTATCAACTAAAGTATGTTTTTAATAAAATATTGAACTTTTAAGTAAAAATATTATTAATTTACCACATATAATTTTGGTTCTAGAATTTCTAAAATCTAAACTTTAGATATCTCTTAAAAGAAAAATAAAAACCATTAAGAATAATCACTATATATACACTATGAAAGCAGTTAAGAATAACAACAAATCATTAAGAATAATAATGGGCGGAAACAAGAACATGCACGTTAATGGTAGATGATGCTGGGAATAACTTATTTTTTTAGGTGAACAACAAATTTCGGGGCTCAAGAAAAACCGTCGATAAAAGGCAATAGGCGGCGAACGAACAATGGCATGTGAGCAACACATGCAATCAAATTAATGTCCCAAAAAATAAAATGTGATCCGTTAACTTACTAAATGAGCCTCAATCACACCCATACGTTCCTCATGTAGATATAATTCACTTTATAAGAGTTTATTTTCGATGCATTAAATATATATATTTTTTAATTTCATAGATAGTGTTAAAAATTTATAATTTTTTTTAAAATTTTTTAATATATTTAAGATGTATATGTTATTTTATTAAATTTATTTATAAAATTTAAAAGTTCCACCAACGATGAATGTGGTAATTTATCTTCTAATAATTCTTATCTTGTTGTCCAACATATTCATTGATAAATTAAGTTTATTGAATTAGATAATCTTCTTTCAATTCCATATAAATTGGGAATCAATCCTCGATTTTTGATATATATATATATATATATATATATAATATTGAGAATGATATTATCAATAGATGTTAATAATTTGTACGCTGATCAATAATTAGATTGTCACCACATTTGGAACGTAGTGTTTGATTTATAACCAATTAATTAATGTTAACCTGTTAGGTTTCTGTCTAATAATTTGATGATTATTGATTGGTAATAATAACAAATGCTTAAGGACAAAAAAGAATATATAAAGAGAAAAAGAAAATGCAAGCTTAACGACATATAAGTTCTATGTCCTTTTTTTTTTTTTTTCATGTGACTCTTTGAAAACTTATTTGAGTGTGTTAGTGATCAATGAATGAAGGGGCAAAGTTTTGTCAAAATCAATGAATAGAAAATTGCTTTTGGATGGTAATGCAATTTGACTGTTTATCGGGAAACAAGATCCCTATCATTTGCATGAAGAAAATCTACATGATCTTACTTGCATTTTGACCTTTTTCTACTATAGTTTTAATTTCAATTTTTCTGAGAATTGAAATGTCTCGAAAAGAGAGATTAAAAAAGATCAGAAAAATATTTTTTTCGTTGAGAGTAAACCTATTCAAGAGTTAATTAAATAACTCGTTTTATATAAGTTAAGAACTAGATAATAATTTTATAAATTTGAGTTGGACTTATCCAACTTGAATTGCTATTTATAATAAAAATATTTTTATTTAAATTTAATTATAAAATATATAATTATTAATATAAAATATTATTTTAATAATACAAATAATAGTAAAACAAACTTTTAAATTGATTCAACTCAAGCTTAAATAAAAAGATTTTAAAATTTTTAAACTACGATTTAACTTAATTAATGAAGAAGTCAATGAGACTTAAATTGTATTGATATGCATGTCAATAAGGACAAAACCAGAAATTTTATATTGAAAGAATGAAGATATTTGAGAGTTCAAAATAGAACTATACGATTTTTGGATTAGAAAATATTAGCTTTGCGGAGGCCGAGGCTCAGCCCCCTTAGATTCGCCTTTATGATGGTGTTTAAACATATTATCGATGAGGGTCTTTGAGATAATTGATCATATCATTGCAAGATTATCGACGACAGGTAGCATGTGATTAGCATTATCAAGCTACTGATAATCATTGTTAAACCTTGTCATTTTGCCCGTCGCCCGCGGCTCTTTATATATGTTTTCCTCAAATTAATATATTGGATTTTGTTAACTCATGTTTTAAAAGATTGCCCTTGTCTTATGTGTTTTTAAACATTGGATTCTACTTGACAAGTGACTTTATTAGGATTACTTGCCAATTACCAGGATAGTGCTACAAAAAATGAGACCAGTTGAATAGAAAACCAGCGATTTCTCCAGATTGATATATATTGTTAAATAGAAATTCATTAAATCAATAAGAAAACCGTAAAAAAAAAATCCAGAAAAAAATCGAAGAACACCCGATGAGCAGCTGCAGTATTTAACAGACAGGACAAAACGGCAGTAGCAAACGAGGCAGGAGAAATAAAATTTGCTTTTGGGAAATAGCCTGCAAGTCCACCATTTATATTCAAAGAACGAAGGAGACGTGTAGCATAACATTTACTCAAATCAGTAGATAAATGCTTTAGAAAACTTCAAAACAGAAACAACTTGAATAAGAAACCCCCGATCCAAAGAATCAAAGGCCTTCCATAAACCCATTTTAATAGCACATATATCCACTGATTAATTATTGCGATATAGATTAGATTATTTGAATTTAAATATGAATGTTATATATGAATATGTATATTTAAATGTTTAAAAGATATTTTATACAATTAGAGATTTTATAAAGATCATATTTTATATTTATGTCAAAATATATACAGTATATAAATATTAAAAAAATACTTAAAAAAAATCAAAGTAACGTACGCAATGGGTTACTATCGACCAGATCCTACCCCCCCACAAATGCACTTGGGTTAGTAATAGCACTGATGATGGAAGGTGGGCACTTTTTTGTCAAGTCCAAAAGAACTTTTGGGCCATACTTTCCAAGTTTGAATAACAAATGTGAACATTAGTAGTTCATATGGGCCAAGCCAAGCCTCTTTAGGCCCATTATTACTGTCAAAGGCCTTGCCGCCTTTGTTGAGAAGTGAAGCGGTGAAAACGGTCCAATTTCCATTGCCGGATGCGGATGCGGATGCGATCTAAAATTCCGACTTATTTTAGGAGAAAACTTGCTACTTGCTTAAAGCGGTTCGTTCTTTTTTCTGAGTGCCCTTTTTGGGTCCCATCTTCTCTATGTGGGATCCATCATCGGCAAACTGAAGCCTTATGTTCTTTTGAGTTCGCGGGTAAAACCGAAGGACCTCCCCTCACCACTCACCACCTTCCACACTCCTCCACCACCATCCAGCCCATCGCCATCGCCATCCACTCTTTTCAAGCTTTTTCAGTCTTTTGTCCATCCTTTTCCTCATCCGTCTTTGTCTTATCTTTAATACCGTCTTCTCGAAATTAAATTTTCATTTCTCCACCCAAAAATTACAAAATAAAAAAGAAATTAAATGAGCTTCTCTTCCAATCATTGCAATCTCCGTCTCGCTGCCAACCGCTCCGACAACCTCCTATTTTGCTCCCCTCAAAATCCTTTCCGAATCCACGAATTTCGCGTTTATAAGCGACGGCGTTTGAAGCTCTCCCGCTCAAACCCCACTCTTCAAAGCCAGTTCAATTTCTCTTCCAATAACAACATTTTTGAGAACCATCCTTCACTCGATTTTCTCGCGCCGGTTTTAGGTCTAACTTCCGGCGTCGCTCTTTTTTTATCGTCGCGGTTGAATTTAGTCCCCGGAGGCAAAAACAATGTCTGCGACGTCGGAGAGTGGATCTTGTTCACCAGTCCGACGCCGTTTAACCGCTTCGTCATCCTCCGATGCCCCTCCATATCGTTCGAAGGGAGTGAGTTGATGGAGGATGTGAATGAGAGGTTGGTGAAGGAAGATAGGCATTTCGTGAGGCTAAATAGCGGGAGGATGATTCAGGCAAGTAGAAACAGAGGAGAGAAACCGAGCGAGTTGGAGTACCAGAGAGTTTGTATAAGCACGGAGGATGGCGGCGTCATTTCAATCGATTGGCCAGCGAATTTGGACTTGAACGAAGAGCATGGATTGGATACGACGGTTTTGGTGGTTCCGGGAACAGCGGAGGGTAGTATGGACGAGAAGGCGAAGGCGTTTGTTAAGGAGGCTGTTTTTTGTGGGTTTTTTCCAGTTGTTATGAATCCTAGAGGTTGCGCTAGCTCGCCACTCACCACTCCCCGGTAAGCTATTGAGTTCTGAAAGCAAAATTTGTTCATTTAAGTGGGTATGCGTTCACTAATTCTGTTTATTAGCATTGACAAAGTATTTACAGTAAGTGAATGGGAAGTATTTACTTAAGAGTATTATTCGTATTAGCAGAAAGTAGTTTCTCAGCTAGGCTTCTAGGAACAAAAGAATTATCTAAATGTAAGCTGGATTTTGTTTTCCCATGGAATTTTCTTGAAAAATCATCTGAAATCAAGGCTACTTAACGATTTCATTTATGTAGGTTGTTTACAGCTGCTGACAGTGATGATATCTCCGCTGCTATACAGTTCATCAATAAGGCAAGGCCATGGAACACATTGATGGGTGTTGGTTGGGGATATGGTGCAAACATGTTGACGAAATACTTGGCAGAAGTTGGTGAGAAAACACCTCTGACGGCTGCAACTTGCATAGACAATCCTTTCGACTTGGAGGAGGCCACAAGATCTACTCCCTATCACACTGCTTTAAATGAAAGACTCACTGGTGGACTTATAGACATCCTACGATCTAATAAGGTTGGTGATTGCTTCAAAATTTGTAGCCTTTTCACTCAAAATCACTTCACTTTAGTGTTTAAGGTATGCTTCATTAAACATTGACCATTCAGTACGAATTCATTTGATTCACTCTAAATGAATCATCTAGGAGCTATTTCAAGGCCGAGCAAAAGGATTTGATGTGGAAAAGGCTTTATCAGCCAAATCTGTTCGTGACTTCGAGAAGGCAATATCTATGGTCTCTTATGGTTTTGAGGCCATAGAAGACTTTTACTCAAAGTCTAGTTCACGATGCTTGGTTGGTGATGTGAAGATTCCAGTTCTTTTTATACAGGTACCTGCTAGAACTTCTGAGATCTAATGCCATATGTTTTCATTCTGAGGTACATGTTGTAGCTGTCAATTATCAGATACATACGTTCTTGCTTCAAAAAAACTCATTTTATAACAAAAGTATGCTTATTTGCAAAATGCTGAAAATGGGACATTGTTAAATTTTTTTTCCCACTTTAATGGTAAATATTGAGCAAAAGTGTCCTAAGCTTTTTCTCTCTTCTAATGCAAAGAATATGAGATAATTGATTCTGAACAAATTTATTTTGTTTGAAAGCAGTTCTTTTCCTGCTGTATATATTTGTGATGAAAGCAAGACAAGCATGAGAACTGCAATGGTTGAATTTCATGTTTGTGTCATTGACCACTAGTCACCGAACTGAGGTAGAGTTCCTTGAAGACGGTGGTATACTCCCAAAATTTCTTTCTAAACTTTTTAAAAACTTAACTACCTGATCTAGATGTTTAATTGCCCTCTTGCTTGGGCAAATATCTTTTGGGACTTTACCTGCAATAGTTGTACTTTTTCTGTTTCTGTCCTCGGCATATTTGTGCACATTTTCAGAACCTAATTCCCTCTTTGGCAAGGAGGAAAATTAGAAGGAAACCTAATTTTTTTTTTTTTTTAATTTTTCAGAATGATGATGGATCAGTTCCACTCTTCTCTATTCCACGTGGTTTAATTGCAGAAAATCCTTTTACCAGCCTACTCCTCTGTTCTTGTTCACCATCTAGAGCTACTGTATCTTGGTGCCATCATCTTACTGTTGAGGTACCATCTTCATCTTCTCTCTTCTCATCTGAGGGGCTTGGAACCTCGACTTTAGTATATTATGCAAACAGTGGGGTTATCCTAAAAATGACAATGGAAATTATCCTGTTTGAAGGTTGGGATGGGTTTGAGGGTAGGTTTAGGGTTTAGATTTTTTTCTCGGGCTTTATTAGTTTTTTTTTTTTCCATGAAATATCCTCTCTCAAAAGCATCAATCTTCACAATGAGCATGATGATCTGTGGTCCTTCTCATTGTTCTCATTATTTGAATTTTGACCCCCAAAACTTTTAAATCCTATAATTGACTTGATGTTTCCAGTGCCAACTATATCCTGGTTATTGCAAGTGGTGCTAAGAGTGACCTGTTCTTTAGCTTATGGTCTTAGAATTTGATAGAGTTTCACCATGAATATTGGAATTGATTTTCCTCATTAGTATCATTTTGTATATATAGTGGCTTACTGCAGTGGAACTTGGACTTCTAAAGGGCCGTCATCCTCTTCTAAAAGATGTTGATGTCACGATCAACCCTTCAAAAGGCTTAGCTTTTGCAGAAGGTAGGTTGACTGGTAAGGGCGGAAAAGCTAAGAAGCTCTTGGATCTTTCTAGGTCAAATGCTATAAATGGCTATTCCATTGGTCCTACAAGAGACATGTTAGAAGATGCTGATACAGCTGGTAGCATCCGTCTAAGTTCCAGACAAGATTCACTGAAAGATGTGAAACTTGAAGATAAGGGATTGCGAAGCTTGCACAATGATATGTTAGCAGAGACCAAACCTGTTGTAGCAGAGTTGGTCAAAGAGGAAGCTGTCGCGGAAGATGGTGAAATAGGACAAGTTTTACAAACTGCACAAGTAGTTATGAATATGCTGGATGAAACCATGCCCGGAACTTTGAAAGAAGCAGAGAAGCAGAAGGTAAGTCCTATAAACATTGCAGCTTCTTCTTTTTATCTCACAGAATGATCATTCTGGGTTTAAAGACATGAATACATATTCATCAATTTCTGACCTTGAGTTTGCAGTGGTCTGCATTAAGTATAATCTCAATTTTGAACAATCAAAATGATATGCTAATGTTAGAGGTTGGCCTCTGCATGCATACTTGTGGAAATGAAATATGCATCTGTACAAGCCTGATGATATATAATATATTTCTTGAAGGAGTAAATTAAATGTTTGGATTCTTTTCATATTTGATTCACTTTCTTATCTCAGTTTATGATTTTCTTCTTGGTTTGGTGGTATCTGTATCTGTTTTCCCTTTAAAAAGTATTTTACCGAAAATTCAGCTTATATGATGTTACTCCCAATTTTAGATTACTTTTCTGGTGTTGCATGCTCGGTTCTTTAAGTAGCAATTTTAAGCAGACATGTCTTTAAGAATTTGTAGATATGAACTTTAGGTATGTGAAATAAGAATTTGGGGACATGAAATTTGGGTATGTTAAATAATCGAAGCATGTACATCCAGGTCTTGGCTGCTGTTAATCAAGGAGAGACAGTTATGAAAGCATTGCAAGATGCTGTTCCAGAAGATGTTAGTGAAAAACTCACAGCAGCTGTATCTGCAATTATGCGTGCTCAGGGCACAAACTTAAAGCAAGGTATTGAGAGGATTCCCAAAATGAAATCAGGATTTAAGTCAAAAGTCCAAGAAAATGTCACTGATGCTCATTCTACAGATGAGATAAAAAGAACTGATGATTTGGTGGATGGGACTGATAGCAATCAAGTTGGCTTGGACAAAGCTACTGCTGGACAGGGATCAGAATCTCGGCCATCAGACAATTTGCCAAAATGTGGTGATATAGTTGAATCTCAACCAACAAGTGGAGATCAAGGTGATATTTCTTCTTCAGTTAAGAAAGATACAAAAGAGTCGGGGAAAATTAATGAAAGTGATGATCTCACCAAAGAAACTTCTCTGCATGCTGACTCCGGTGAAAAAGGATCGGAAAGTAACGCTAAGCCTAATTTGACTAGCCGAGCTGAAAATGCAGGTAGTACAGATGAAATACATGGTGGTGAGTCCAAAGCAGACCAAATTGAAACGAAGGATGATAATAATCCCCAGAAAAAGGAAGAAAAAGTCATGGATTCTTTGACTGACCAAAATAAAGTGGTATCTGCAGGATCTTCTGAAGCCCAACCAGTGGAAGGGGTGGGGAACGATAATCAGAAAAAAGATGTGCAACATGCACCCGATCAAAATAAATCCACTGTTGCTGATTCCAGTCCTCCATCCTTCAGCGTTTCACAAGCATTAGATGCTTTGACGGGGATGGATGATTCCACCCAAGTAGCTGTTAACAGTGTGTTTGGTGTGATAGAAAATATGATAACTCAACTCGAGGAGGAAAAAGAAGACAATGATTCTCATGATGGAAATAAGGTTGGGACTGAGAATACTGATTCCATGCCGGAGACACATGATACATTTGAAAAGAAAGAGGACAGTGAAAATGATAACAAATTGAGAGAAACTGATGGCAGTAAAAATAACCAGATTATGATTTCTGATAGATTGCATGATCCTCTCCTACATAATTGTCATGATAATGGTACAGACTTGCAGGATGACTCAAAAGGTGAACGGGTGGAGAAGGAATCCCCACAAAATCCTGTTTCATCTAAGGGGACTGATAATGATGATTCTCAAAGAAATACTTTAGGCAATAGTTTGGATTTGCCAAGAAACAATGATCATAGAGTTGGTCACAAACTTGTGTCTGATTATTTAGATAGACCCATAAATAGCATTCCCTTGTACATAAAAGCAAATCAAAATGAGGACTTTACACATAGTAAATACTTCCACAGATATTTGCTTTCGAAACAAACTACCAAGCCACTAGATGTAGATACAACTACTGCTTTATTGCTTGACTACTTTCCAGAAGAAGGACAGTGGAAGCTCTTGGAACAACCAGGAGTGGATGGAGATTCTGCTGGTGATGTTACAACTCATAGCAGAGAGCCTGGGGCTCCGGCTGCAAAAGTTAGCAAAACAGACAATTACATTGAACCATCGTATATAATATTAGATACTGAAAAACAGCATGACCCTGTTGGAGAGTTTGAAACTTTAGACAATATGAATGGAAGTGCTGAAAACAATGATAAGGGATTAGAGGAATTGATGCAGCTTGTTAAAGTTACTATATTGGATTCTTTGAGGGTGGAAGTTGATCGCAGGCTATGTGCAGCTGACATGGAAGAAATGGAATCTCAACTTGCTTTAGATATTAAAACTGTTGCAACTGCAGCGTCTCTGTCTATTAGAGATGATGAGGAGCTTAATGATTTTGAAGGCAAAGAGTATGTTACTGACAAGGCCTCTGCAAAAGTTCGTACCATTAATGGAGAGAATGTTATCAGGGCTGTTTCATCTGCTGTTCAGAGAACAAGTTATCTAAGGAGAGTGCTGCCAGTTGGTGTCATCATAGGATCTAGCTTAGCTGGTTTGAGAAAGTATTTTCATCTGTCTACAGTTCATGATGATGAACAAAATGAAGTTAAAGCTGCTGACAAACCCCAAATATCTAGGAAAAAGAATCATGGGAAGACTAGTCTAATGGATATTGATCAATCACCTGTACATAAAACTGGTCAAAATGGTACTTTGCATAGCCCCAGTAGTGAAAAGGATGTAGAAACTGGTTTGAAAAGCCTAAATAAGCATGGTATCATGGTTGGTGCTGTCACAGCTGCTCTGGGAGCATCAGCTTTGCTAGTGCCAAAGAAGGTAATACTTAATTTCTTAGAATTTGTTTGTACGAGCATCTGCATCTTTTTGGTCGGCTTTGTAAAATCACCTGCACAATACTTGTTTGGCAAGGGTTATCCTGGGTTTGTACTAAATATTAAGCAACGTTTGTCAAGTAATAAAGGTTTTCAAGAATATTATTATCAGCAAAGGTTTTCTATTGAATTTTATTGTTATTACCTTTTACGTAAGAATGTTATGTAGAAATTTGCTTATAATATCTTATTTTTATTTAATTGCTTCTAACTATTATTTCATGTCTATTTCATGGTATGATTCCCAAAGAACCTTTTGGACCTTGATCCTTACCTTTCAGGGTACCCCGACTAGTTTTAGTTTTAAGAACATTGCCAATATGGTTAATAGCCTGTTCAAGTCATATCCAATTTGTACCAAGAGTATCCAAAGAAATGTTGAATTATTTTGAGCTGAAGGAGTTTTATTTCAAGCATTTAATCTTTTATTGTCATGTGTCATACATGTTGATTGTGCTTTTCTGTATTTTCTCCTCCTAAATCTGTGTGCTTCCTATTCTTCCTGGTATATTAAAATGCAAAGGATCCACTAGAAGGTAAAGGGACTGCAGAAAGTTCATCCAAGACCTTCAAGGAGAAAGGCCATCAGCATAAAATGCCTGAGGAAGCAATAGCTGACAAACACCAAATGAATGTGGTCACTAGTCTTGCTGAGAAAGCTTTGTCAGTTGCCGGTCCTGTTGTACCTACAAAGGAGGATGGTGAATTGGATCAAGAAAGGTCTTTTTCATATGTCTGATATACGCTTATGATACATTAGAAGTTGTCTGTTTTTTTTTTTTTTTTTTTTCCCAAACTTCACTTACTCATGTCTTTGTCAGCAGACTGGTTGCTATGTTAGCGGAGTTGGGACAAAGGGGTGGCATGTTGAGGCTAGTTGGTAAAATTGCTTTGCTTTGGGGTGGTATACGTGGTGCAATGAGTCTCACCGATAGGCTTATCACGTTTCTCCATATAGCTGAACGCCCCTTATACCAAAGGTATTAAGTGGCTGGCATCCCTCTCAGCCACCTTTGCTTTTGACCCTCCCATCTTTCTCTTTCAATGCATTCTATTTATATTTATAATTAAGAGTAACTTAGAACAATGTTGTTCGGGTAAGAGAATGTATGCTAAATGTTTTAAAATTTTGTAGGAGACTTTATACGCCCTCCCAGCTTTCTCTTTCAATGCATTCTATTTAGATTTATAATTAAGATAACTTAGATCAATGTTTTCGGGCAAGAGAATGTATGCTCAATGTTTTAAAACATTGTAAAAGACTTTAGATGCCTTTGACATTTCTGATATATATCCAGGTGCTAGGTGCTGGTGTTCTACTTTTCCACCTAGATTATGTTGTCATCTAACTATTCGTTGTACTGATATTGTACTTTTCTTTGTCTGTCCTGCTTTCTTCCCAAAGGATTCTTGCCTTTGTCGGCATGGCTCTTGTTTTATGGTCACCAGTTATTGTTCCATTGCTCCCAACTCTTGTGCTGAGCTGGACAACAAATAATCCCACCTCCAAGTTTGCTGAACTTGTTTCCATTATTGGATTCTACACTGCTGTCATGATACTTGTTATGTTATGGGGCAAAAGAATTCGTGGTTATGAAAATCCACTTGAGCAATATGGACTGCATTTGACATCATCAAAGGTATGGATTCTAGCTTAAATCTTTTACCCGAAAATTTCCAGATGGAAGGCTATTTTTATCTCGTGTTGGCTTCTGATTCTTACCAGGCATGTTAGTTTATGTCTTTGAGGTTTTGATTTTGAGAGCACATGTTATCTTCAATAGTTACGATTTAGGAACAGCACTAATATCATAGACAGAGTGGGTTAATATCTATTTATTGCTTGCAGATCAAAGGTCTTCTCATCGGCTTGATTGGAGGAGTCATACTTGTTTTGTCAATACAATCCGTAAATGCTTTGCTTGGCTGCGTCAGTTTGTCTTGGCCTTCAAATCTTCTTCCATCCTCTTTAGATTTCATGGGTAGGCTCAAAGTTTACGGAAAACTGCTTGTGCTGGCTGCTCGAGGAATTGTTACCACAACTGGCATTGTGCTTGTTGAAGAACTGGTTTTTAGATCATGGCTGCCTGATGAAATTGCCGCAGATTTTGGCTATCATTGGGGAATTATTATATCAGGGCTTGCATTTTCTTTGCTCCAGAGGTAACATTCTCTTTTTGTCTTGCAACTCGTTTTTTTACCTACTTGTTTTTCCCTTTTATATCGGTATGAACTTTATTCTTTAGGTGTAACTCCTTTGGTTGTAGATATTTAACAGATTTGCAAATTTATTAAAAAAAAAAAGAAAAAAAAAAGAAAAGCCCTTTGCTAACAATTGCCCCCAACTATTATTCAATGGGATTGCAGGTCTCTGTTGGCGATACCTGGGTTATGGCTTTTATCTTTAGCTTTATCAGGCATTCGGCAACGAAACGATGGCAGCCTGTTGATTCCAATTGGGTTGCGGGCTGGGATAGTGGCTTCAAGTTTTGTTTTACAAACAAGTGGGTCACTAATATACAAGGCCAACCATCCTCTCTGGGTAACTGAAACTTATCCCTTTCAACCTTTCAGTGGAATAGTAGGTCTAGCATTCGCTTTATTGTTGGCAACTATTTTCTATCCTAGACAACCTCTGGCACGCAAGAAATCCAAAAATACCAAACAAGGAGAATAAATCACGGTTAGAAGAACAGCCTTTATGATTACGAAGTGCTGCATTTTTTGGTTATAGCTTTTGTGGTCTTGAACAATGGGAGTGTTAGGGAAAATATAATTGTATAGCGGGGAAAAAGCAAGAGGAATTAGGTAAAAGAGCGTTGTTTGTAGAAAGCTTAATAAAGGACGAAAGGAAAAGGAAAGTAAAAGAGAGAGAGAGAGAGAGAGAAATGTATTTGAGGGGAGAGATATAAAAAGGACATTGAAAGGTTAAATATTTACGCTGCAATCTCCCCTGGAAAATGCGCCAATACATGAGAAGAAAGATTTGCAAGGACATGGATAATCAGTGTAAAGCTCGTAAATAAAGCCTAACTGAAAGGCCAATCTTGCGAAAGAATAGCAATATCTAATACGCAAATAAGTAGTTAATATTTGGATTTTTTTTTTATTTTTCAGAAAATATGTGTTTTACTCGTGTAATCTATATAGATAGTTAAATATAGATTTAAAAAATTATTGAGTATAGTTATCAAAAACACTTATTCATACTTTTGACATCCGCTTAAGTATCTGGCGAATATAGTATAAAACTTTTAATCTGGTCTCGGGTCACATATGGATTGTGTATAGGGCAAATAAGGCATGATAATCCGTGATCAGATCAATCTCATAGGTAATTGCAGTAATTTAATATGGAGCTTTCTATCTGATGCAACGCTTTTGTAAAATCACATTTCCTAAAGGGAAGGAAAAATAACAAATCATAATCAAATTTAAATTCCCCCAGCCTCGAACCCTTGAAGGCTCATTCAGTTAGATCAAACTGTGACATATACTTCAGGTAGTACTTAATTGGTGATTTTCTTAAAATTACTCACCAATAAACAAACTAATTAATAATTAATCAATTCGCTTGATAATTTTTTAATTGGAATCTGTCAGCCGAATATAGAAGTAGATGTTATGGTTATGCATAAACAAACATAAATATGTTTAATTTCTTAAAAAAAATTATTATATTTAATGTGTTATTTTTTAAAAAAATAAAGAGTACGACTAATATAAACTGAAATTGCTGTCCTATTTTGGGAAATTGCAAAATTACCCCCAACGTTCGACATCGTTACTGAACGCTGCGGCAATATTTCTTATTTTATGGCATTCCTTAAAATAAAATTCACAAAAAAAAAAAAAAAAAAGAGTGAAAAAGACTGAACAAAAAGATGAAACATGAAAAAACAAAAGTCACAATCTTTAGCTGGAATCGACGGGCGCAAATCCCCAAAGTTCAAACAATGCCGGAAAAAAAATTAAAAAAAAAAAAGAAGAAAAGAAATACAAAGAGAGAGGGTTTTCCTTGTCCAATTCAAATTTCCAAAGAAAATAACAAAAATTATTGTCAACAACTCAGAAAAACCGCTCCAGGGAAAACCGGCCCATTGTTTTTCAGCAGCCTTCAATTTTACTCCTCTGCAAGAGGAACTGATTCAGCCTGAAACAACAGTTAACAATGGAGTTTAAGTTCTCAGCTTACAATTGGACCCAAGTTATTAAAAAAAAAAAACAGTGGAGAAATGGAGGAAAAGGTGGGGGATGAGAGTTACCAGCTTGCGGTACTTAAGAGCGTAGAACATCTCAAGGTAACGGCGGCTCTCCCGGCGTTCAAGGTTGGAAACGTGTTTCCAGAACCCATAAACTCCCGTTAGGGTCAATAGTCTCTCCGAGTAAATCTTCCATGTATACCTGATTTCAACCATTTCAAACAATATGCCCAGATATAAGAACAAAGACCCAACACAATAAACGTTGGCAAAAAGTTTTTTTTTTTTTTTTTAAAAAAAAAAGAATTTGTGATTTGAGCTTTACTTCTCCTGAATACGTTTCAATCCTCCTTGGGAAATCTTGTCCCAATGGGATAGGTCATTCTTGCACTTCTCAAAGAAATCGACAAGGATCTCAGCAGCTTGATCACCATGGTAAGGATCAATGTTGAAACCAGATTTACCATGAACAATAATCTCAGCAGGTCCACCATTACAAGTTGCGAACGTCGGCAAACCACAAGTCATGGCCTCAACAACTGTCAATCCAAAGGCTTCGTACAATGCGGGTTGTACGAAGGCCCCCTTCGTGTCACAAATGTATCGGTAAAGTTCGCCGTTCCGAATTCGGTTCATCTGGGATGATATCCATCTGAATTGGCCATTCAACTGGTACTTTTCGATCAGCTCGAACATCTTCTTCATTTCAGCCTTCTCTTCCAAATCTTTCGATTCCTTTCTCCGATCTCCACCCACGACTACTAGGTTAACCAACTCGCGCAACTTAGCGTTCTTGCCATACCACTCGACAAGTCCGGTTAAGTTCTTGACACGGTCCAGCCTTGCCATTGTGAACAGAATTGGCTTGCTGCGGTCGTTAAGCACACATCTGTCGGACAATAACAGACGAATTATTAGTTCGAACAAATATTTTCGCAACTGGTTTTTGCCAAAACAACATGCGAGTAAAAGCTTTTTGGTTTAGGGGTGCACTTACAAGTGTTCTTCATTCTCGACTTTGCTGTAAAGAAGTTCTTCGATCTCGGGATGGAAATGTTTCAACCGCCTATTCTCCTCGGTGTATGGGAAGTATATGCTCATGTCAGCACCGGGGGAGACGATGTTGAACTTGGGATCGAACACATCGATACCATGAACAACACGGTAGAGACCAGGGAGAGTGAAAGCAGTGTGGCTCTCGTATTGACCAACAGTGTCCTTGCTGAAAGTCATTAACTACATCAATTAATGTTAAAATGTTAATGATCAAATCAAGTACTTGAGAACTAGGCAGAATCATCTACCTTCCAGCAATTTCCTGGAAAGTACTGGTGATGATGAAATCCGTATGGTTCATTGCAATAAGATCAGCTGTAAATTGGCATGAAAAATGGTATTTGTCCTCAAGCTTCTTCCAGTAGATATCTGAATCTGGATATTTAGTCTTCTCCAAAGCATGGGCGATGGTACACTACAGAAGGGTGAAAAACCGAGTCATGAAATTGAAATATGATTCAAGTATAAGAACATAAAAGATCCAAGCAAATTAGTTTCAGACGAACAAATCTACCTGTGTAACACCCAATTTATGAGCCAGCAATGAGGCAACGATGTTGCCATCGCTGTAGTTTCCAATGATCAGATCTGGCTTGCCTTGCAACTCTTTTGAAATCTCATGTGCAACATCCTATAAAACAAAGCATTTTACTTGTAAATTAAACAAAAGTGGGATAACCAATGCTTAAAAATGAATTATACAAAGATCAAATGGATCATACGGTTCACCTCGGTATAAGTTTCCAAGTATGGCCAGACTTCAAATCTTGAGATCCATCTACGCACAATTCCCTTCTCTGTTCGGAAGGGTACTCGAAGAATATCCGAATACTCTGTTCCGTATACTTTCTCGAGTCGTTGACCACAAGTTGTTCCAACAGCATCAGGAAGAAGTCTAGTAATCTGGAAAAAGAAACAGAGAAATAAGCATAAAAAAATGGCCAACATCATATGCCAAAGAAACCTAAAAACAGAAGATCAAAACTACTACTAGTAATCAAGAAGTCTCACAATGAGGATTCGAGGGGTGATGTTAAGTCCCTGCTGCTTGATGCGGTGGAGCATCTCATTCTCCAAAGCTCGGACCTGATCCAAGATGTAAACAACCTACAAGGAAGAGTTGAAATTCGTGTTTATAAACTTAGTTATACAAAAGATTACACCATCCAAGTCCAGGCTTGTAAAGGCATTACCTGGCCACCGGTGTCGGGGTACCCCAAAACATTGTCCTGAGCGAAGTATCCATGGGGAGTAAGAATCACAACATTGAAGACCATGGGGATTCTCCCAAGGAACTTCTCAAGGGTGCAAGGATCAGGTGCCTCAAGAAGATCCAAAAGGAGCTGAATCATCTCGAGCACACGCTCCGCAGTATCACCCCAACCTCTCTCCAAACCGATTTCCTGGAACTTGTGTTCAAATTCGGCATATGGGGTCTCAGCAGGCAGTGTACCAAGATACTCCTCAGCCTTCCTCAAAACATGTTGGAGGGCATTCAGGTTTTGAATTCTGTCATTCAACATCATGTTCTGCAAAAAACCAACAAAAACAACAGAATTTTCCATCATATAAATATTATACTAAGACCCTAGAACATGTATCAGCAACATGTAAGAAATCTATGTCTGATCTATGCACTAACAACTATTTTGACTGATATTTATTTACCTTGCCCTTGTGACAGTGGACTCTGAGGAATTCAAGCAAGGGGTGCATGCTCTCCTTGTCATGGAACAATTTTGCCGAAAGGTGGCGATTAAGGAACTCGACACCATTACCGATCGACTTTGAAAGAGTTGGGCGAGGGAAAGATGAATTGAAGGGCTCAAAATCCAATTCCAAAACAAAGTTTCCATTTGCACTGCAAGCAAAAGCAAAAAAAACATTGTTAAAAACCAAATTTAATTAACAGATTAAATCAACTCAACAAAAACATCAACTTTTGTTTTTTCTTCCAAGTTACCTTCCATCAACAAGCTCTTCCTTGAAGTGAAGGTACTCAGCAACGGTGAGTTCCTCAACAACAAGGGCATGGACATTCACTCTAATGTACTCCCAAACACCAGGCCTTGGACGAACAGCAAGTGCAACCCATGGAGGCAACACGATCGCTTCCTATAACACAAAAAAAGGGCCAAAATCAAGACTTTGTGATCCAAAAAAAGAAGAACAAGATAAAAGCAGAGAAAATGGTTTTTTTTACCTGACTAGCCCTCAATATTTCAAAAAATGCCCCATCAGCAAGCTTCTTCCTGTTTTCTTCAGGGATAGCTTCAAACTCAAGAATAATTTGATGATGTTGCAGAATTCCTTTTCCTTTACCCTCAATCCTACAACAAAAATAACAATTTTATAAAACAAATATAAACATTTCAAACTTGAACGCAAATTTGAAAACAATCATTGAACGATCTGCTTCAAATTACCTTGTGAGCAAGGCCAAAATCTCGTTCCTGTGGGCAGTAAGGGTCTCATCCAAACGCTCACGGAGGCTGTGGACTCGGGTGATGACACGCTCAGCCATTTCTTTGAACTGAAAAATAACCAGAGCCCAAAAACAGAGTAAGTGCAATAAGACGAAGGAATGAGAGATTATTCAAATGATCAAAACTGCAAATGGAGTTTGGTAAAGACCAAAAAAAATATTCAAAACAAACATAAATCAACCTATTCTAGAAGACTAACAATAGATTTTCCAAACCTACCACCAACTTAATGTTGATCAAACTGTGTTTTATTGTTCAACTAAGTTTTGCAACAGAGCATTACTATATCTATTTTTTTTTAATTAAAAGAGAAAGGAAATCTTATTGAAGTTTAAAGAAAATCTGTAAAACCACCACTTTGAGTGGATATGGCACTGTTTTTCTAGAGAAATTTAAGCATAGAAACGCCCCCTGTTCAACAAGAAAACATGGTTTGAATTTTAACAGAGATTTTGCAACAGAGCATTATGAGATCCAAGTTTTTATATAATTAAAAACCCATTAATTAAACGAAAAGGGAAATCTTAATGAAGTTCAAAGAAAATCCTTAAGTCCACCGCTTTGAGTGGATTAGCACTGTTTTTCTAGAGAAATTTAGGCATAGAAACGCCCCCTGTTCAACAAGAAAACAGGGTTTATATTTTAACAGAGATTCTGCAACAGAGCATTATGAGATCCAAGTTTTCATATAATTAGAAACCCATTAATTAAACCAAAAGGGAAATCTTAATGAAGTTCAAAGAAAAATCCTTAAGACCACGGCTTTGAGTGGATACAGCACTATTTTTCTAGAGAAATTTAGGCAGAGAAACGCCCTCTGTTCAACAAGAAAACATGGTTTGTATTTTAACAGAGATTTATTTCCTCAAGATCGAAAAACAGTAAAATGGCCAGAAAAACAGACGGAAGGGAAAGATCAAATAAGAACAGCAACATGGGAATGGAGAGAACTCTTCCACCAAAAGTTTCACAGTTAAAGATAAAAGACAAACAAACTAAGAGCAGATCAAGCATAAAAACCTGAACTGGACTAAAGAGAGACTGAAAAAGAACAGAGAAACAGAAGGATCACCTAAACGAAAATAACGAAAGGGAGGGGTTTAACGAAATGGAGGAGAATGGAATGGAAGAAGCTGGAGTTTGGAGGAAATTTATAGAACGGAAGGCCGACAAGTGACGGTGAAAATGCTTACCAACTTATTTTTAAATAATAATACAAAATTAAAAAAATAATATTAAATATAATTATAATATAAATAAAATAATTAAAATATAATATGATAAAAAATAAATATAAATTTTAAAATTTATAATATATAATAATATAAATTATTAATATAATAAAATTTATATAATATATATTATAAATTTTAAAATTTATATAAATTTAAAATATTTTAAATATAATTAAATCATAATAAAATATATAAAATTTACAAAAATTAGCGAATTTACTGCAATTAAAACTTGAAACATAAATTTGTACAAGAATCTTAGGGACTTTGCAAGAAGGTTCATAAACCGACAGATT
Source organism: Adansonia rubrostipa (assembly GCA_038381775.1). Lineage (NCBI taxonomy): Eukaryota > Viridiplantae > Streptophyta > Magnoliopsida > Malvales > Malvaceae > Adansonia > Adansonia rubrostipa. The sequence goes on from JBBYHM010000019.1 coordinate 3,695,624, forward strand.
TCTTAGTAGGGGGTTATGTTGGTAATTTCAGACATTTCATTTTAATGTTGTAAGAAATGTCCGTCATTGCAGAGAATCAAGGGGGGAAAAAAAAACTGCCAGTTGGCGAAAAAATAAGAGGGAAAAAACTTGTATTTACTGACATTGACCTTTAAGAAACTTACCAATCAAAGAGCGAAAGTTATCCTAATTTTTCTTTGTTTTTTGGTAAATTATTCGTTCAAATCCAATAATTTATCAAATATTTAAAAAATTTTAAATAAAAAATATTAAATTTAAAATAATATTTTTATAACTTAATCCGTCTAATCTATTTTATTATTAATGATATAAATTATTTTAGAAGAATCAAGTGTTTTTCTAAAAAAAAGATATTGATTATTCCTCATTAAAAAATAGAATAAAATTACGCAAGCTTAAATATTGTTTTTAAATATTCGAATTAAACTTCAACATAAAATTTTATCTGTATTTTAAATTAAATAAACCCAAAAATCACAAAAAATTATTTAAATATTATATAAATTTATTTAAATACAATTTAATACAAAGAAATAATTTTATTTTTCAACCAAATAAAGGGGATCTTGTTTTCTATTTCTAATAATTTTTCCCTTTTTTTTAATTTTGATATTTCCAAGGTAGAAGAAAAAGAAAATAAAAATGAAAGTGGAAAAAGTGTAGGGACATAAGTCAGAAACTGCAGTAACATAAGTGGGGTCAAATACAGGTGCTTGTGATCATCACACCCATGACTTCTTTTCTTTTTTTTTCTGATTAAACAAATAATAAATAATAATAACTTGTAGCTGAAGCCAATTTTCTGCCTTTTTTTTTTAATTTTGGAATGTGATCCAACAAATACTAAGGTACAAAATTTTTTTGTACATTTACCATATACCCCTAACTGATCGTCAAACATCATTTTTCCCACCAAACTAACCCACTCTCCCCAGCCCCCCAAAAACGGAAAACACACAAAGGATCTTCTTGAGTGTATGCCGCAACAAAAACCAAGGATAATCAAGTCACACAACTCAAAATTTGTTTGGACTTTGAAATATTTTAAATGTAAAAAATATACGGGTCGAGTCGTGCAGAATTAAATTATTTTATTTAAAATAATTTTTTTATTTTAAAATATTTTGAATTTAAACTATAAATAATTTTTTAATATATCGATAATAAAATTTTTTAACTCAAACAAGATTAAAAAATCATTTCATATGTTATTTATTTATTTTTTATTTTTTAAATTTATAGTAAAAATATATGATAATCTTTTAATTTTATTTGTAAAATTGAAAAAACTTCGATATTGATATACTGATAATAATCCTTAAATTACTTATTATTATCATCATTTTGATTTTTGATTTTTGGTATCATTACAATTGGTATCATTACAATTTATTTGTGGTATATGATTATATAAATCACACTTAATTATTATAATCTATACTATATATAATGTTTATAATTAAATTTAGTATCATTAAATCAAATGACACTAACTTAATTAAAAATTTACAAGAAAAAAATTCATAAAATTAAGATAATACACTATTAAGATTATATGAGTAATTTATTTTTTTTTTGGAAAAAATTAAAACAAAAACCACTTATTTTTTATTCCTTTAAAAGAAGTTACCTATAATTAAATAACGGAGTGAATGTATTATAATCTAATATAATAAAAAATTATCTGATCTAACTTAAATGTTACTAAGAAAAATACTCCGATTATAAAATATAAAAAAAATTTAAAATATAGCTTAAAGTTATTAAATATTAATAGACAAATGATAACCAAATATGTTTTATGTTTATTATTTTAATTACATTAATGTTTTTCAATAATAAATTATAAGTCTTGAATCACCATTTAAGTTTGAATAAATTAAAATTCAAATCATTTTAAATTCAATCTATTTTAAAATTAAAATATTTTAATATTCAATTACCTAAATTTTAAGTTACTCTGTTCATGTGAGAAAGGAAATAAATTAAAAGATGAAACCATCAATGCCGCCTCCTTCCATTACCTCCCATAGTTTTATACTTTCAAAATACCGGTTTTCTTCTTTTTTTAACTTTCATCCCGGTACTGGGGCCCATTGACATATAATAATATTGTTATTTAATATATTAAAAATGTAAAAATAATTATTAATTATTAGATTTAATATAATAACTTTTACAATAAATAATATATTAATTTATCTTAGAAAATGTTTAAAAATATTTGTTAACAAAATTTATTTTTTTTCTTGCTTATCAAATATTTTAAGTTTTTGATTGAGTTTAATTATGTATTTTATCGATTTTAAAGATATAATTTTTTAATCAATTTATTTCAAAATATTTTTTTATTGACAATGAAATAAATATTTATTCTTATAATTGGATTAGTTATTATGTTCTTTTTTTTATTAATTCTTTAATTTTTTTTAATGATATCGAACGAATTTGAAGTTAAAATTTTAATACTATTTTTTTTAAATTTAGTAGCTTTTAGATTGGGTTGAGAGTTGAAGGACGAAACAAGCGTTGCCGTAATTTTTTAAATATTTTACTAAATTCTAGTTAATTATATGGTTTATTAGTGGGGATTTTTAATTTTATAAATCTGGTTAAAAATCATTATATGTCTTTAGTGTTTGTTTGGTTCCGTATTTTTTTGTTTAAAAATTATTATTAAATTATTATAAAAAATAAGAGTTTTAAAAATTATACTAAAACTGTTTCATAATTTTACTTTTAGATATTATGTTTATATTTAATGAATTAAAATATTTTTAAAATAAAAATAAAAATTACGTAAAAAGTTAACAAATTTTTAAAAAATAAATAAAAGAAAACTCATTTTTAGCTTTTTTGGTTTTGTTAATTAAAATTAAATTGATTTTTTTAAAGTTTGTTAAAAAACTTATTTGATATGATTTATTTTTTTAAGAAATATTTAAATCGAAAAATTAAGTCAAATAAAAATAATAAATGAAATATATGATTTTTTAATTTATTTTTAAAATTTAAAAACTTTATTTAGATAATAATCCTAATTATAATTACTTTTAAAGTTTTCATGTCTTCGTTTCTATGGTTCTCAGTCTTTGACTTGAAAAACTGTATTCATTTTTCAACTCCCGTCGAGGGTCTGGACCAAAAGAGACAGAGAAAAAAAAAAAAAAAACTTCCGTCCAAGGGAAGTTCTTTACTGTTCCCGGTCCACACAACAAGCGCCGGCCACTCAACTGTTTACAGGGTGAATTTAGTCATTTCGACTTCATTCATAATTTATTTTTAGATATTTTCTAATTTTCTGAATTAAAAAAACATTCCTACGAAAATTCAGCATTCTTCTAAGCTCAGCGTGAAAGTCACTGAGCGCCAGTTACGGTGCGTGGTGGGGTCACGACTGTCACGAAACTCGGCAATTGCTTGCAAACAAAACCAGAGATCCTCGGTTAGCAACGTGGCAAGGTCGGATTGGTAGATCGTGAAAAAAAAACAGAGGGACTAACTGGACTTAGTTTAGCTCCCGTCAGAAAATAAGTCTAGCTGGCCACTGGGTCCCCGACGAATAAAAGTGCAAAACAGCAAGCACTAGAATTGGATTAGCCAGAAAAAATAATCGATGTCCGACGTGGCATAAGAGCACCGACAAAGTTCTTCGAAAGTATATAAAATTTTTTTAATTAATTATAATAGTAGATTTAACTTATTATCAAGCTTATCCGATTTTTGTTTTTATTTCAGGAATTTAAAACTAGAAATAAGCTCTTTTTTCATATTATATAATATAAATAATAAAATAAATGAGGATTTTGGGATAATGTTGAGATGGGCCTACAAAAATAGAAATGGGGAAGGAATTAGGTAAAGATGTGAGTCACGTGGAGGACTGACGTAGAGACGGCAATAAATTCCTTTGATTATTTTAGTTAAAAGGATTTTGGGGAGAGAGAGAGGATAAAATGGCGCAGAAGCAGCTGCCAATATTGTCGGTTTGCAATTAAGCATAGCCCCGAGACCCTGAGGCCGAGAGGGATAAGTCCGTTTTCTTACAGGTTGTCCGATTGTCTTCGCATCGACAATATAGGCCCGATCTTCAATAATTTTTTTCAATCCTTAATCTTGTTGCTTAATTATTATTAAATTTTAATTTAAATAATTTAAATAATTATTTTTAAAAAATAATATTTAAATAAATATAATAATTTTAATTTTAATAGATTCATTAAATAAATATAAAATATATCGAATTTTATTCATTAAATTTAGAATAGAACAATGGCCACGGTAAAATACAAGTAGAACGTGAAGCATATTCATTAAATTAATAAATTTAAAAGAAGGAAAAAAATAAAAGAATTCTGTTGGTAAGCGTCGTTTAATTTATTTCATTAACCTGTCTCTTATCATTGTAATTTGGTGCTTAAAATCACCAAAGTGGTTGCGGTCGTTGTTGAGATATTTAAGTTAAAATATATGAACTTATTCAACCTATAATGAAACCCAAAAAAAGGACCCAAACAATAATTGGTTACAACTTTGTTGTTTACGATTGACATCATTTAGCCAATTTTGTTTGAATTAGCAGATAAATTTAGGTTTTGCCGTAGACTTGACGTAAACTCAAGTATTTTTTTTCTTTTGGCCAACTTCGTAAATTAAAAATCATTGACAGAATAATTAGTGTAATGACATCCATTCGAAGCTTTTTATATGGTAAAATTGAATAAATTCTCTATATTTTATTTTGAATTTTGTTAATTAATGTCGACATTTATTAAGATTAATTAAGCTATTCTTTTATTATAGATTAATTAAGTTATTATTAAATATAATATTTAATAATTATTTTAATAAATTTCATGTACTGGAAATAATAACTTATTTAATGTACGATAGCTTCAAAGATTTTAGCTATTTGTTAACAATTTTATTTAAAAAAAAAATGGAAGTTCAAACAATTGTAAAACTGGTTGACATGAAAATTTGATAACTATACATGTTAGTAGGTAGAAACATCTTAATTTAAATAATTATTTTATATATTGGTAGTGAAATAAAAAAATTATAAATAAGGTTAATAAGATAATACATATATATTTTTTTTATATTTGAAATATACTTTAAGGATATATATTATCTCATTAACTCGTCTTTTAAATTTTTTTATTTTATCATTTATATACAAAATAATTATATTT
>JBBYHM010000019.1:3710963-3726978 GCA_038381775.1 Adansonia rubrostipa
TATGCACATATTTGATAAATTGATATTGTTTGAATTTCTTGTACATGCATAATGATCTGAAATGAATGATGCATAACAAGTGTCCAACTTGGCATATATATTTCCAAAATTGCATATTCATTTTCATTTCAAGTTTTAACTTTGAAAATGTGTTTTTAGTTCAAATTTTTTCATGAAAATGCAAAGTTAAATAATTTTTGCTCTTCTTGAATCATGTTATGCATGATGTTTTGACTTCATATGATTTAGCAAAAAAACTTACAAGTTCTTGCACATTTTGTCTGGATTTAAGTCAGGTGTATCAATACATTGTTTATATTGATATAATTTTCATAAAATCTAAACAGCCCAAATTTTTAACATATCAATATTAATATCCCAGTATTGATACAATTAAATTTGTATTGATACATTGTCATTTTTGTAGACTGCATGCGTCATCATTTTCATCAAGTTGCAAACCCTTACCTTTCTCGATTTCTCCTGCACATTCCACCACTTTCATTAAAAACTTTTTCCAAATTCATTTTATTTTTAAATTTCCATTACATTTTCATCTTCAATCATTTTATACACTTCCAAATCCTCTTTTTCTTCATCCAATTCATCCAAACCTCATCCAAATTTCCTTAAATTCGAAATTTCTTTTTCAAAACCTTAATCTAAAAATTCCTTGTTTCTGTGATGTACTTTCCCTTCCCCACCATCTATATTGAGATAATTATGTTTTGGCCTAAACTGACCATCCCAATCCGTTAAACTTATCCTTATAACATATCGCACACAAAGTGTTTGACCTTTTACCTTAACCAGCCTACGCACAATGTCCTGCCTTACTCGTAATTTGCCCATTGTGTACGGCCTTACCCTCTTTGCCCTACCCTCACTTGCTCACCTTAGCTACTATTGTAAACCTTATTTGAACCACTTGAAACTCATCCATTTCAATTTGAACCACTCCAAACACTTCACCAACATCCATATCATTGTCCCAACCTTTCTATTTGTCCATACTATCATCCAAACTTGACCCTCCGCTAGGTGTTCGACGGAAGTCCCCATCAAACCTTTTTACTACTAAACCTTTACAATGCCTCTTTCAACCAAAACCGCTACCAAATGCGATAGTCCCACCACCCATGCTTCCACTTCTTCTACTTTCCAATCTCAAATCCAACCCCTAAACCCACCACTTAACCAAACTTAATCTTTCTTTGACTCATGTTTTCGTATTGCTCAAGCTTTTGAATGCTTTAACACCATTTATTCCTATTTGTCTATCTAACGATGTTGAGTCATCCATGTCCCTTTCTTTAGCTCTATTGCATTCCCATGCTTCCAAACCTTCGATGATTTCTAATGGACAATTTTTTCTCTAAATTGCCCCATCCATGCATTTAATGTTAATGCATCATTTGTCTTTGAAGATCATGGTGACTGTATCATCATTATGTGCACCTACCTTCTGGGTCATGAATTTGTTGTCATTTGAGCTTTTATTGCCACCACATTCAATATTTTGAATAAAGGCATAATCAAAGAGGGTACACCACTTGCTAACTTATACACCTTTAAACACAAAGCCACACTACTTCCTCCTTATGATTGATTTTTTCAACTTATCATCTCCCATGTCAATTGCCCTTATAGCACTAAATAACATATAAACACATTAAATTAAAAACATAACACCATGAAAATGACTCCAAAATACATATCTAAAATTCCAAAATGATCCTTTACTTATAAAAAATGGTCTAAATGGACTTAGCATGTATAGACATTATAGAATGGTCCCTAAATCATAGAAAATGATTTAAATGCATGAAATTTTGCATAATAACTCCTTAGTCATGGAAATGACTTAAATATCTCTAAAATATTCTAAATCATAAAAAAAATTACTTAAATGTATCCATATGCATGAAATGACATAGTAATCCGTAAATCATGAAAAATGCATAAAATGACATAGAAGTCCTTCATCTGCATGAAATGATATAAAAGTCTTTAAGTTACAAAAAATAGCTAAAATAAGCACAAAATGCATGAAGTTACAAAATGGTCCCTAATATGAATGAAAACATTATGGGAAAATTACAAAAATAGTCTCTAAAAGCTTCTAACATAATAATGCACCCATAAACATTTTATTTCACCAATAAACATAGAAGCATGGTATGATACATGATTTTTACTCTCAATACACCACATTAACATGAACATACCTAAAGTCACTAATATGCAGGATAAGGTTGCCATAATCATAATATATTCATAGAAAATGCATAGTCATGTGAACAATGATTGTAATGCATGAAAACATCATAAAATACATTTATCATAGATAAGATGGAATATGAGTACTATAAAAAGTCAACTAAAATTGAAACTTGAAAAAAAAAACTTGATGAAAACAACATAAAACTAAGAAACTTAACATACAACCTTTGGAAAATAAGTTTTTTTTGATGGAAAGATGGTTTTTAAGGGATATTTTATCAACAAAGAAAACCAAAAGAAAACATTTGAAGACCATAGCTTAAAATCTAGTCGTAAAACTCCCTTGGTTGAAATAATCACCTACGCATGGCTTGGGATCCTCAAGCTTACATAAGATGAAGATAAAAATGATAAAAAACAAAGCAAAAAACAAGTAGAGAAGCCACATTGGATTAAACTTGGAGAAACTCTCCTTTTTTCTTTCTTTTTTTTTCCTTTTTAGTATTTTTTTTCGATTGAGAAGTAGCTTTACCTTTTGTTTTGGATGCCCCAAGAGGTTTAAAACCTCTCTTGGCTAATCACTTCTTATCTCTATGCACTACCACTAATTTCTTAACAATTCATGCAAGCTTCCTTACAAGTAAATTATCTAAGGCTTAAGTAATTTGATCAAAAGGCTAAAATTTTTTAATTTAGGGTATGGATTTAGCTGATCAAAGTGCAAAAACTTAATTATATGGCTTTAAAAAAGAAACCCTCACCTATATGGCCATAAGTTCGTTTTATGCAAGAAAGAGTTTTTAACGTTAACCCAAAATAGCTGCCCATTGAAATTTAGCTGAATTAGACTTTAAATAGTAAAAAATAACCAAACTAGATGCCATTTAGTTCCTATGCATGATTTGAGCATTAAATTCATTTATCCTAAGCTCATTTAAGCATTAATGGCATAATTCATGTGGGTGGTTCTCACACCTATGTTTTAATGTTAAAATGTTTGTGACGAACCTCTTGTATGGTTATGAATGTTTTAGGATCATTAGGAACAAGAAATGTAAAAGAACTTGGGTGAAAAAACCTTGTTCATGTTGAAAATTTTCATGCAGTATTGATATAGGTACTTATAGAACCAAAAATCCATAAAAAACACAACATTGTATCCATACAATATGACCTTCTATTGATACAATGAGCATTGTATCGATACGTCTAACTTTGTATCGATACAATAAGCATTGTCTTGATACAATATGGCCTTTTATTAATACAATGCATGATCCAGGCCTAAAACAACTAAAACAGGATGATGTACATCTTTATGAATTTCACAAAAATGAATTTTTTTTTACATTTTTTTCCAATATGGACCCTAGGTATTTCAAACTTTCCCTAAAATTTTTTTTCCAATACCATTTGCCTAATAGTGCCTTACGATATGGCACACGATAGTCCTACCTATTTTTATTTTTACTCTTTTATTTTATCACTTTCCAATTCAGTCCCAGGATAGCATAATTTAGTTGGGAAGAGGGATGAGTGTATTTCACCTAAAAGTCTCTGATTGAGCACAATTTGTTTGAAAAGGGCTGGGACAAAATTAGCTGTCTATAGTTACTTGTCTTTGGCTATTTTGAAGATTATGGAATGGGCAAATACCAAAGGCATAATTTTGTTTAGGCTTCTTGCTTTCCATTATTTTCTCTTGAGAATGGCCTAAACAAAGCTAGTAGTCAGAAGAAATGACCTAAGTAAAAATAATAATTGAAAGAGCAATTTGGGTGGAAATAATGGTGAAAAACATGACTTGGGCAAAACCAATAGCCAGAAGAATGACCTGGGTGAAACCAATTAGTTAAATGAGATGACCAAGATGAAACCTATTAATCGAAAGGGATGTTTAGGGCAAAACTTATTAGTCGAGAAAAAAGTGACTACAGAGAAACTTATTAATTGAAAGGGATGACTAGAGCGAAACCTATTAGTGAAGAAAAGTGACCAAGGTGAAACCAATTAGTCAAAAAAGTAACTAAGTTAAAACCTATCAGTTAAGAAAGGTGACTAGGGTAAAACCTATTACTCAAAAGATTGATTAAGGCAAAACCTATTAGTCAAGAGATTGACCAGGGCAGAATCTATTAGTCAAGAGAGGTGATTAGGGTGAAAACTATTAGTTAAATGAAGCGATTAGAGCAAAACCAATTAGCCTAAAAAAGATAATTAGGGTGAAACTTATTAGTCAAAGAAGATGACTAGGGCGAAACCTATTGGCCAAGAGATGTAACTAGGGCAAAACCTATTAGGCAAAGGAGATGACTAAGGTAAAACCTATAAGTCAGAAGATTAACTAGGGAGAAACCTGTTAGTTAGGAGTTGTGACTAAGGTGGAACATATTAGTTAAGAGATGACTAGGGCGAAATCTATTAGTTAAGAGACATAACTAGGAGAAAACCTATTAGTCAAAGGAAATGGCTAAGGTGAAACCTATTTGTCAGTAGTTTCATGGGCCAACTTCACCAAGCTTACAACATGGCCAGCTACGCTGGGTTTTTCATTTTGGTGCTAATTCAGCTATGTTGGGATAAAACTTATTAGCTACTTTCAGGCTTTCTCATTTAGATGCCAAATTTAGTTAGGATAAAACCTACCTGCTGCTTTTGGCTTTTTTGTGCCAATTTCAACTAGAAAAAATCCTACAAGCTACTTTTAGGCTTTTATTTTCATTGCCAGTTTCAATTAAAGCTTTTTTTATTAATTATTCTTAGGTTTTTTTCATTGCAGTGCCAATTTTTACTAAGACGAAACCTATCAGCTATTCTTGGGCTTTCACATTTGAAATTTAAAACTTTTGAATGGTACAAATTCTTATGAGGCAAATGCTAACACCTATGCATGGTGTAAATGCTTCTTGAGATGCTGTAAATGTGAATGGGAACATGATAGATGCATTATTTCATGTCATGTCAAGGAAAGATCAAAAGTGTTAGTCCCATTGAATGTTGGTAGGACTTCATCATTTTATGCCTTATCATTGCTAATTTTTTCATTTCTTGGTGTTATATCATTAGCGAAAACTTATATCAAATTTTTTGAGGTAATCTACTCTTTCTCTAACAAGACTTTTTCTCATTTAACTTCAAAATCCTAAGGATAATCTGAGTTTTCTTGAAAGGTCACCAAATATAAAAGCTAATGTTTATCAGTTCAAGATTAGAAATTTCATAATTTTATGCAATCAAAGTAATAAAGTTGCATTCTTTGTTTAATGTATATATATATGCTAACTTTTATTTGGTGAGGATTGTCTCTATTGGGATCACGCAAGAACATAAAATCATTTATTCATCTAAAATCATTTAATCATCTAGGTTTACCGAACAAGACCACTTTCTTATTCTAACCTAGGAAAAGTTTACTCAATTGATAATATCAAAAGTTAGGGTTTATTTCACAAATCAAGGGTGATGGGCATGTAATGTTAAAACTTTTCCATAATTGGTAATTACACCTAGAGACATCTTTGAGTAAGTATGATAAGTTCAAGGACTCAAATGGATTGGCCCTACTAGAACTAAATTTGAGATTTGACATAAAAGGGTTATGGGTTGTCACAATAAAATCAAGGTAGATGTTCGTTTGCTGGCAATTCTTTAAAAGGCAAGAAGTCAATTAAAACATCTTTTTAATCTCTGAATATAACAGTTCGACTAGTGTTAAACTGAGCTAATAGACATTAAGTCTCAAAGGGTTAATTTTGAAGGCTTACCATAAGTGTTAGTTTTTAAAAATAGGCATTAAAGCTTAAAAGGATTTTTTTGAAAGGTATTGGAAAAATATGGACATTTACCCCAACCATTGTTAACGTTGTGAAATTCTTTTAAGATTTGAATTGTCTTTGAATTAACATGGTAAAGTTTCTTCTTTTCGATGGCTACCTTGGTTGATTTAGAAGTGAATCCAAAATTTTTAAGTTCATTTTAAACTAACCTTTTTAGGTTTTCACCTTAGAACTTCATTTAATTTTTTACTTTTTTTACCCCCACCACGTTCCCAATGACTCAAAACTTATCTAAGAAGTAAAATTTTCTAAAAGCTTTCTAAAAATGGCTTGGTAGATGATATATGTTTGATCAAAATGGTCTTTACAGATATGTAACGCAGGCCATTGTTCACAATTTAGAAATAAAAGGATAGATAGGCCCAAATTATAAATTTAAGGGTGAATGAATCAAGGATCACTTCTCTTCAGAGAGAGTTTTATCCTTTCTTTTTTGAAATGAAGTAATCTTTGTTTCCATAACTTTTCATTTTTTTCATTTTCTTTTGCTTCTCTCTACTTTTTAGCTTGTTTCTTTTTGTTTTTTCATTATGAAGGAACTTAAAACTTGAACTTTGATCTATCTTCATTTTAGCCTTATGATAATTAGCTTGTTCTTCTTGTAGCTTTAGAATGGAATTTGCTCTTTATGTTGTTAAAGCTTCACTTTACCTTGCCCGAATATAGAGGATGATCCTTGATTAAGGTTTTTAGAAAGAATAATTCATTAGGCTTAAAGGGGACAGTAACATGTATAATTTTTGTTTCTGTGAAAGGATAAAGAAAGTGGCCATTTTTCATCCTAAACAAAATCATTTAAATTGATGAGTTTTTTCGTAGGAAAAAAGATAATTTTTTTTTTGAAATAATTTTAAGTACCTTACATGATGTTCCACTCAATTTTTCTTATTTTTTTCTTATTTTTTTGATATTTTTGGCTCAATGTGTGCTTCTCAGAATTATCGACTCTGTAGCCATAAAATAAACCTTAGCTCTGGTCATATTAGCAAAGAAAACCTCTTGAATCTCATATCTTGCTTATTGGGCAATGGATTGAAAGAAATTCATCTTTGGGGAAAGTTTTTCAGCTTATGTTGGTTCTTATTAAGGATTTAAAGAAGTGTCGAAGAATTTATGTACAAGATTATTCTAGTGAATTTAGGAGACCTTGGAGTCCCAACATTCATTTAACACATGTTGAACTATCAATATTCGAATCTTTTAGAAGCATAACCTATTTGTTCAATCTTCAAAGAATCCAAAAGAAAAGTTTAATTTCTAATTTTTTTTTATTTGCATGATAAAAATGTATAAATAAAGGTGCAGGGTTTTTTATTTTGTTCATTTTTTGAAAGAGTCTAATTTAGTGTTAATCACTAATTACATCAAAATCTTTTTAAATGTTCTCATTATTTAGATACTAGGAAATAATTAGTAGAAAATTTCATAGCCTAGGACAAGATGCATGATGCTCAAAAATTAAACTTTATTGATTTCAAACCAAGGTTCATAGTTTTGACAAAGAAAAGTACATAAGTTTAAAGTTAAGATAAAACCGACCCCGATTGGCATATTACCTTAGGGTCATCCTTAGGTCGATCATCATTTATAGGCATCTACAAGCTCTTTGAACTTTGTCAAGTCTACATCATTAAGGGCCTACACTTTACTCCTAAATACATTGTAATTCTCCATGGTATGACCTTGTACCCTTTGGTGGTATTCACATCTAATGCTTGAATTATACCATTCCAGGTAAGAAGGTTTTCTAGCTTTTGTCAGGATGGTGGAGATCATCCGATTACAGGTACATGGATGCAAAAGCTCTATATAGTAAATTGGTAATTTCTTTTTTTTGAGTTTTGGGAATTAACTAAACTGCTTCCTTGATCTATTTACACTTTGAACTTTTGACTGGGTAAGCTTGCATGAAAAGTTTTGGAACATAGGGATGAATATGAGAAATCCACTTATTGATAAAAGGTTTAGGGTGAGGATTACGTTCAAATGGATTTTTTCATTCCTATAATTCTTTCATTTTTATTATAGATGGCTAAATCTTGTATGCATTAATTGACAATATTGCCCTTCTACCCTCTTAATGCTACGTCACTTATGTCTATGATCTTGTTGGCTTTTTTCCCATGCTCAATTTTTCTCATAGCAAACAATATGTTTGTAAACTTCAAGAATGCATTTTTAACTAACTTATCATAGTATGGAGGCAAAAGAGTATCAACGAAATAGACTTATAGTTATCTATTGGTGAGAGACGGCTAGACTCATAAGGCCACATTGTTCCATCAAGAGGCATACTCCTCATTACTTTCACCTAGATTCATTCTCATGTTCTGAAGAGTCCATCAGTCCGAAGCTATCTCCAACATATGCTTGTATCACTCCAGAATTCTCAAGCCAAGCTTCTCTATGTACACAAATGGTTTTTTTCTAACTGGGAATACCATTCAAGTGCTACCTCAGTTAACCACTTAAGAAAAATATGGATAAGCAGCTTCTCATTCCAAGCATGCCCATCATTTTGCAAAAACATGCCGTCATATGCATTTTTGGGCATAAAAGTCTTGCATACGTTTTAAGTTGTGGAGTTTTGAACTTTAGAAGAATGATCACATCTGGGGCTAACAAAAATTCTCTCATATCCTTAAATTCCTCATTGTTCTCATCTGCTTGAATCCTCTCTCATCTTTGAGCCCTATGTTGTTTTTTAAAAGCTTTCTATTAGTAGCTTTGATTTGGAAATACCTAATGGGGTTTGGGCAACCTGCCCCTCGATCTTGAATTAAAAATAAATGTCTTTGGTTCAAAGTTTGCCCTTGTGCACAAAATGTTTCTAGAGTCTCTTTCTTTTTTTTCACCTTCTTAAATGATTTGAGGAGTCTGAGTCAATCGTCCTTCCTTGTGGTTTTGCATTTGGTCTCTCTAAGTTGGCCAAGTAGTCAGTTATGTCCAATCTATAAAAAAAAAAAAGAAAACTTAAATTAACTAGTGAAGAGGCATATTCTTATCAAACACTCTTTTTCTGTTTTACTAGAACATTAATGGTCATGAATCCATGGATAAATGGATGAGCTCATTAACATTGCTGATATGCATGGTATGGTTGATAATTGATTAAGTATGAGCATGGAAAGATCAGCATAGAGGTAAAAATTCATAGAATCTCCATCATCAACCAAAAATCTTCAAAATTCATTTATTCATTATTGGGACATACAACCATATTTACAAAGCCTTACAAAGTAGCTAAAAGGCTATCTCTATAACGCTCGAGTTCCTTAAATAGTTTACCACTTCTAAGCATTCTTTAGTTTCATACCTACAAAATCCATAAAACAACCACATAAAGTTATCTTTGTGAACACTCTACCACTTTGGCACTCTAATACTTCTAGAAATCTTTTAATCTTTCAACAAGGGGATTTTTTTTCTTGATCAATTTGCGATTGAAGTTTTGGATGCTGATTCTGAAGCTTGTGCTAAGAGCTTTTGCTAGTTGAAGTGCGAAATTCCCTTTACAGTTGTTGGACATAGTATGAAGCAATGAAAGTTTAGCAACACCATTCGACTTTGGTTCGAATTAGAGTACACTAATATTGAGTAGGTTCTCAACTCTTATTTTGAATGCACTGTAATTTTCTATAGAATGTCCCCATAAACCCTATAGTTCTCACAATGAGCATTGATGCAGTACCATGTAAGATAAGGGGCTTATAGAAGGAATGTGCACAAGAAGAATGAGTTAATTTTGGAACAAGAGAGAGTACAGCTTTTTATAAGTAAATGGGATTGAATCAAATTTAGAACTTCCTTCATCCTTTCATAGTCTTTACTCAATATAGAAACCAAAAGGTGACTTGGTAAGGCAAGAAGACCAACAAGGTTGGAAGGTAGCTTACTCGCATAGGTGCAGAGTTAGGCTATTTTGCTTTAATCATATGCATAGTCCAGGGATCGAAATCTTCATCTAACAGTATGATCAATCCAATCTTTGAGTCTTCAAGTGTCAAAAGTTTGGTTGAAAGCAATAATGACTCTTCTTCCGAAAGATCTTTTAAAGTTATTCCTTTACCTTTCGAATCTCATGTCCTATTCCTTTAATTATTCCTTCCAAAGCATTTATTCATGCTTCCAATCAATCTGCCAAACTATGATTCTCTTGATTCATCAAGCATGATATGCTCCTAGGTAAAGTTCCTTTTGTGAAACCTTACCTCTTTTACCATTCTGTCAAGCTGAGGTTTCATTCCCTAGACTTCATAACTCTTCTTGAATGAATTCTAAAGCATTGATTCTTTCCTCAGACTGGTCTCCCATGTTTTAACCCTTTCAATGCAATAAACAAATAGATTAAGTGAAGTAGGATTTATGAATAAAATAGCAGATGATAATAAAATGCGTCAAAATGTGAAATGCAAGAATGCTTTGAAGGAAATTAATTAATATATGCACAAGATATCAAGGCATGAATGTTATGCAAATATGCAAAAGACCAAAGAAAAAAATCATAACACCATTTTTATTTCTCATACAATATAGTGCCTCAAAATTTTTGACCAATATGTTTTGTTTTCATTTTTTATTTTTTTTAATTTTTCTCTTTTTTGATTTTTTGACTTTTTTTACTCCATTTATTTTCATTTTTCCTTCTCCCAAAAATTCATTCCTATTAAAGAAAGAAATTAAAAAAAAACTCTTTTTTTTTCTTTTTTTTATTTATGGAAACTTTTATTCTTGCAATAATAAAGGATGAAATAATATTCATAAAAAATTCACCCTAAGAGAATTTATTAATGTATTATGAAACCTTTTGGGCAAAGGAAAAAAATTAAGGAAAAAATGATGTACGTTCACGGTTGTTTATCTTAAAAGTTCAAGTCATAAAATAAGAGAAAAAGTTAAGAAGTGTTCCCCTTGTGTACCTAGTTTTGGGAAAATTCTAGTGGAGTTCTAGCATGGCTTTATCTAGGTTGGTTGTTATAATTCACGACATGGGGGTTGGGTTTGCCATCTGAATAGGCTCACAAATTATTCCCCAAGTTTGAAAAGGACTAATGAGACACCATGATCCTTACCTATCATGGGTTTCTGTCGGAAAGGTTCACGCAAGAATATTTTTCAAGTCCATGTAAGGCTAACACCTCAGAAAGCATAGGAATTTGCACCCAATAGGTTTTTCATTGGCCCCAATAGAGGCTAACACCTTAGAAGACAAAGCTACTTCACCCCCTTCTAAAATATTGGATCACCTATTCTCCTTTCCATACGCTAGAGGAGAATCTAATGAATATGCTTGTGTACTATGATGTAGGAGGAATGAACAAACCCTTTATTTTAAAGATAGTAATATTTTATTTTAAAGGAAAAGATACAACAACACCCTTTATTTTATAGTTATTCTTAAAATTTTATTGGGGTTCTTTTGTAACTTTATCAATTGAGTGGTGTCATTTAACACTTACACCAATGTAGTCAAAGGTTTTACAATGTGAGTCTGGTTAACGGGTAAAATCTTAAACTTTTACAAAAAATATATATACATCAAATTAATCACTTTCATGAAATTAAAAAGAAAAAGTAATAGAATAAGTACATTTTTATTCCATTTTGAGAATCTTAACAAGTGTCTATTAAGCGCTGGCTAAGTTTTCCCTTATAATAATATATAAATAGATAATGGAATCTTTAGATTTTACTTAAAAAAAATATTAATAAAATCCAATAGACATAGATTAAACTGATAATTAAGGGAAAACACTATAGTACATTATTTTTTTTAATCTGAGACATGGCGAATGAAATGCAAGATTTTTTTGATATAGTAATTAAATGATCATAAGCCCGTATATATAAATACGTTAAGCAAACCATTTACTTGTTTTACTCAAATGGTGATTATGTTCACTAAAATCTTGGATATGTAATATTGATGCATACAGTTGGATTTTACCTTTTTTTTTTCTTTAAAAAAAAAAACCAAATTATGTTTGCAATGGTGGATCTTAACATTGAGTTTTGTAGGGACTAAATTAATTTTATTTATTCTTTTTCACTAAATAAGCTCTATAGTTTTACTAATAACATTAAAAAAATAGAATTTTAGATATGAGAAAATATTAAAGTAAAACTATAAATTTACATAACTTTAGGTTTAAATTAATGAACTAATTAAGAAGAAAATACATGTTACATGAATTCATATTATGCATAACTTACAACATATAAATTATAAAATTAACAATAGTACTACATGAAATTTCATTTTAAAGAGTATAAAATAAAATGAATGAGTAAATATAAAAGGACTTTCAAATTTTTTCACTTTCAAAATTTTTTAGGGAGTGTTTGGATAAGGGATTTCAAGCAGGGAATTAATTTGCAGTGAGATTTTCAAATTTCCAAGGTGAAATTTCTTTATTTGGTAAAACAAAAATTAAATTTTTTTAAATTCTTTGAATTTGATTAAGGCATTTTAGATGGTTTAAATTCCGTCTTTTTTAGATTCCCTCTAGAAGTGAAATTTGTGAAATTCCTTGATTTTTTTTTTTTTTAACAAAGACATTAGCACTCATTATATTTCCTTTTTTAATGCGATTATTATGTTTTCAATTTTAACTACAAAAATTTAATTTAAAATTTAATTTTTAATTTTTAGCTTATTAGGAATATCTATACCTTTTAAAAATCTTATGATATTTATATTGCACATTTTTCTTATTTTATTTGCAATATTATTGTTTATAATTATTTTTTATTTTATTAAATCTCTAATATTTTAATTTTTTTAAAAAATATTTATCCAAAAAATATAATTACAAAGACTAATATTTTGAAATGATAAATTTCTCTAAAATTTTAAAATTTCTCTTGCGAGCATACTCGTAAGGAATTAAGAGTGCGATTTATGATTAATGTTTAGTCAAGTCCAACAAACAAATAATAAATTATGGGAAAATTGAATAAAGTGATATTCGGATTTTGAGATCAATTTAGGGTTGATTAACATAAAATATATGTATAACTGTACATGTGCACAGGGCTTTTCAAAGTGTTGGCAGCTATGGTCACCTCATGCTTTTGAAACCATCCGCCGTTGCAAGTTTGTAAATATTTCACTGTGATTTTTGTACGGCAAATTTGCATTAAAATCTAATGCAATATTAAGTTTGAATAATCCTCCCGATGAATTTTTTTTTTTTTGAAAAGTTGAATAATGATTTCATTATATATATTAAAATATTTTTTGATTTTATTTTAAAGCATTTCTAATTACTCTAAATTATTAATTCGTTTATATCAATTATAATCTTTGATGCTTCGTGAATGGCACGGAGTCAAAGTTAGTTTATAACGTTACAAACTATGAGAAAAGATTTACCATACATCAGTCTCTGTGCCTATTTCAATTCTGTAAAGTCATTTATCATTTTTTATGTTCTTAAAACCATCACTTGCTGAAAACTTTCACAAAACTATCCCACGTAAAATCCCAGCCCGAAACGCCCCCGCTACTATGTTCTGCCCAGTTTTCAGTAAAACTAATTGCCATAATCTGAAAAATTTTGTTTGGCAAGACATTGTCTACCATGCAGTTTGACTTCTTTATCTTAGTTATTATTAGTAGAACTAATAATTTATATATTCATATTATGTTCATATATTTTTTTATATCATTATTGAGACATTTGTCTATTTGTATCAAGTCTATTTTTTTAATACAATATTCATATAATCACATTTAACAGTGCCGGATTTATCTGAGTAAAGTATTTGATTTGTGCAACGGTGACCATAGCATCGATCTCACAGAACAACCCCTGAATCTTTACGACAATACTCATCTCTAACAACATGTTTGGTTCACTATAATAGCTACTCCATTACGGGTTGATGCTGCGCGTTACAGTGACAAGACTGTTTGGTTCATTGCATACCCATTTTGCAAAATAGCTGATTTCGACCTTATTTTGCGAAGTCCCTGAATAGACATTCAGTGCCTCCACTGAATGGCTATTTTGGCCTTAGGTGGAATATAAAAATGCTCTAGGGGTTCGAATCCCATAAAGTTTCTTTCCATTAAACTAAACTATTGCTATAACTTTTCCATGTTGGAGAAAATTTTTTGGGAGAACTCCAGTGGGTGTAAAATTGGAAAGTTAAATCTTAAAAGAATCTGACTTCAAGGTGTGTTACAAATGCAACTTTCTTTTAGGCATATTTCGACCCACCATGATAGTATGCAAGAGGAGTTTGTCAAAATTGCTTTAAGATTCAGTGAAGCCAATGTTTGAAATCACTTTACACTAGCAGAATCAAACCACTAAATATTTCTTAATAAGAAGCAAAATCATCTTTCTTATACTTAGTTTTTTGTTGTAAACTAAGTCTAAGAGACTTTTGTTTTAACTGAGAATGATAGGAAAGGAAGAGCAATGCTGAATCATTTCATACCCTGTTTCATAATCATTATCTTGTTGGAAATTTTGATCTCTCTATATATAGAGATTTGATCAAGAGTTGTGTTGTTCTTTAATCTAACTAACTTATCCTTTTATTAAGTTCCCACCTTTTGGTACTTAATAGGTGCTAGTGGCAACCTTTCATAAGTGAAAAAGTAACCTCTGAAAAGGTATGACTAATGTTGAAAAGAAATAGTTGTTATAGATGAACTTGTCAAAATTTCAATAAGAGGACTTGAATCCTTGACTCAAAGGATTCTATCCCTTTTTGTAAACATTAACAGAATACATTCTAAAACCTCGTATTTGAATCCCTTTTACATGGATGTATGAATCCCTCTATTTAATTTATAATAGAAGCTTATTTTCATTCAATACTTATGAGATGTGAATCTCATAAACGTCAAAGCTTCCCTAATTGATCTTTAAATCAATTTCCATTGTTTGGAACTTATCTTAAACTATCATATAGCTTCTTTGTGCTAGTTTACCATTAATTGATTATTCAATCAATTAAGTATTCATTCCTTTCACTTATTTTGAAATATTTCCACCAATCCCCTACCATTTTTCAAAATAAAGCAAGTTTGACACATGCATTAATCCACACAGAATTTCAAAACTTATTAAAAAGTGGTTTAGTAGGGTTTGACACTATAATTGGCTATGTATCTTGTGTCTTTTCATGATTGCTCAAGAGTCAAAGCCTTTGCTCCTAAAAATAGCACCATTTCCATTCATATAGATGAACTCCATCATAAATGTTACTATATAAAGCATTTCAGCACTTTAATTTACATGTTATGGATTCATTAACAGAATCAACTCAACCTTCCTTTTTCATATGATTTTAAGCACATGAGTAACCTTAGCGTCGGGATGTGCCCCCTACCCAAATCGCTTGGATGGTGACGCACACGACTTAAAAAGGAATATGTTTTGTTATATCCCTTTATCAGGATTTGGATTGGGCATACTAAGATGATGGCAAAAGGAAGAACTGCTAGATGAATCACTCATCCAACCGGTCTTTGATGGCCATAACGAAGTGGCTAAAAACTTGGAGTCGTCACCAATCATTTAGGCCAGGCATGATCAGATACCTATTGAAAATTAAATTCCAAGTTAAGAAACTCGAAAATCGATTTCACGGTCTACATGGTCCAAAGACTCATTAGTTGTGTTCGAGAATTGGTTAGGTATGGGGAAAGATTACCATCCCCATAATTCTCGAAATTAGTACTTGCTAACCATGTTTTACATTAGTTTGGATTTTTTTTAGGTTTTGACTTGTCATTTTAGTAATTCTGGAGAGAAATATATTCTTTAATAAAAATAAGTACTTTAAAATTAAAGTCGATAATGCAAATAATAGACAAAATTAACTTTTTGTTTTGCCTTGACCTAAGTCTTGTAGGACTCGTTTTGTGACACTCAAATCCATATGGAATTAATAAAATGCATTTTGAGGCATTCGAATGCCTCAAAAAGTGGTTCGAG
>JBBYHM010000019.1:3734568-3763655 GCA_038381775.1 Adansonia rubrostipa
AGCTCTCAGGGAAGCACTATTACATCGTTAGAGAAGAAGCTTGAGAATGTTCAGAAATCTATGGACATGCTGGCTTCATCTATTTAAAGTGGTGATCAGGCAGCAGAGTTCAAGACCCAATTGAAGAAGCAGAAAATTCTTCCTTTCACATTGATAAAAAGCACAAGCATACAAAGTACAATACGGACTCCATGCTCGCCGTTAACTTCTTCCCAGAAGATAACGGAAGATGAGATTGACAACAAGGCCTCTGAGGATAATAAAATGGTTTCTTGCAGCCATAGATTGCCTGGCTCATTTAAAACTACTCCTCCAAAGACTGACGATAAACATGTTTCTTCAACAGAGGGAAGTCCCTCTATGAGGCAAACCAACTCAGTTGATGTGAAGAAAATGCAGAGGATGTTCAAGAATGCAGCTGAGGAGAACATCCGCAGCATTAGAGCTTATGTCACTGAGTTGAAAGAACGGGTGGCAAAGCTACAGTACCAAAAGCAGCTTCTGGTTTGCCAGGTGAGAACTGCCTCGCATTAGTTATCCTTCGTTGTATAGATGTTGAATATAGACTAATGTCTTGATATTTATATTTTCTCTGAAAAATGTTCTGCTACTCCACTGTTGCGTAGGTGCTGGAGCTGGAAGAAGAAAAGGAGGCTCGAACTGATGAGACAGACACAGTAGATAATAGCATTCTTCAACTCCAACGCCATGGCACCTAGTGTTTGAAGATCAGAGGAAGCAGATTATCATGTTATGGCACTTGTGCCATTTCTCAATTATACATCGGACACAGTTTTATCTGTTGTTCAGAGGAGACGCAGCTGATCAGATATATATGGAAGTTGAGCTTAGAAGGTTGACGTGGTTGGAGCAACTGTTCGCGGAGCTCGGCAATGCAAGCCCAGCACTTTTGATCAATGAACCAGCAGGTTCAGTTGCATCAAGGTTAGCTAAGTTGTTTCCCACCGACTAGTGATTCATAACATCATACATGTTCTTATAAAAGGTTCACTATGATACAAATCTTATGTCTATGAATTTTCTTCTCGAAAACCTCTTCATTCACATCGTTGCTGGGTGTTGAAATGCAGTATCAAGGCACTCAAGCAAGAAAGAGAGTATCTAGCTGAGAGGCTGAGCTCGAAACTGAAAGTAGAGGAAAGAGAAATGCAGTGTTCAAAGTGGGAAGTTCCAGCAGTAGGAAAACCGAGGAGGTTGCAGCTGGTTGACAAGCTATGGACTGACCCTCTGAATGTGCAGCATGTGCAGGAGAGTGCTGAAATCGTTGCCAAACTCTTTGGCTTTTGCGAGTCTGGTGGGCATATCAGCAAGGAGACGCTTGAGCTAACCTCTGCTAACCCTGCTGATAAGAAGTCATAGATGGGATGGAATTTGATTTCAAGTCTCTTGCATTTGTAAATAAAAAAAAAAATATGTTTACTCCTATTACTGGTTCTTTGTTCTATAGTCAAATATATATATACATATATATATATATATATATTCCCAAATTAAATTATGCACAAAATTTGGATTATGGTTGTTTGAGTAAAATTAAATATGCAGCGTTAAGGTCTTAATATTAAAATTTTTTCATATTTTATACATTGATGGATAAATTTTTTTTACTCTAAAACATGAATATTTTAATTTTATAAATTAATTAAATATTAATTATATTTTTAATTAATTTTAAAAATATATTTTAAACAATATATGTCACCGTTTATTCATTAAGTTTAAAAATTTTATGAGATAATTAAAAAAAATTGCCTTTTACTTTGTTTATAAATAAATAAATAAATGAATGAAGGGGTATAAGAGTACTTTTGTCTATTTCGTTGCTGAAAGTGCCAAGCAGAATTAAAGGCTTTACCTTTACCCTAATTAAACCCTTTAGTCGCTCGCTCTCTTCCTGCCTCTGCATTTGCCTTCGCTGAAACCTGAAAAATAAGCCAAGCCTTAGCCATCCCCTTCGCTAACTTAACAGTTTGACAAAGAAACGAAAAAGAATATGGGAAGAGAAACTCCAGAACAGGAACAATGGGTTTCTTTCACGGTGGAGCAGCTTGTGGCCATTACTCCTTACAACCCCGACATCGTCGTTGATCTTGAGAACTACGTTAATGAGCAGGTTCCTCTCGCTGTCAATTGATTAGCTCATTCGATTTTATAGATTTTCATAATCTGGGCTAAATTTATAGCTTTTTTTATTTTTAAGAAAAATGGTTCTTTTATGCGTTTGATTTAAAGTTTTTGAGTATCTGGATGTTGGCTTTTATTCTATTTGGTTGGATGATATCGGAATCAGGTTTGATTTGTTTGGATACTGGTATTATGGCGACCTGAATTTGATTGCTTCTAAAACCTTTTAGTTTCTATTTGGGTCCGCTAGCCATGAACATGACGTAATGATACTTTTTTTTTATGTTGGAATGCAATTTATGTGGGGTGAGTCCTTTCAATCTGTTCTTAACACTTCATTGGAAGTCAACGTTCTGAGTTGGAACCAAAAAAGGGCAACTCACATATAGTGGAAGTCGCTAAAATAATAACAAATTTGTCCTTGCCAGATTTCATCGCAAACATACAGTCTGGAAGCGAATCTCTGCCTTCTTCGCCACTACCAGGTACCGGCATTCGTTCATTTTGTCTTCTTTGGTGTTATGTGTGTATGTGAGAGAGAGAATGGGAAGGAGGGAACACGAAGCCTCTATATTCTTGTAGAATGTAATAGGGTTTAATTTTCTATTTGCATTTATAGTCTCGTACTGCTCGATATTTCCAGTTTAACCTATCTTAAGAAGGAAAAAATATGAAACGTAATGTAGTTTAAAAAATTACTATTTTTTAGTTGTTATTTATATGATTTTCGTTGTCCCTGTAGTTTGAGCCTGAGCGTATGAGCACCCAAATTGTTGCACGCATTTTGATTAAGGTGTGTTTTGGTGCTTCTCTATATCAAATTAGAATTATGTGTTGGCTTTTTAGTAGGGAGGGTTGTTTCTAATGCTTTTTTTTCCTTGATCCCCCCCCCCCCCCAATTTTGTGCAGGCCCTCATGGCAATGCCAGCTCCAGATTTCAGCCTTTGTCTCTTTTTGATTCCAGAGCGAGTGGTATCATTCTCACAGTATATATTTCCTTTCAGATTTCCATTTTAGCTACCTTTATACATCAGCCATTAAGCATGTTTGAATGGGCATTGGCATATGGCGTCTGTCTTTGCTCTTGGACATAGTTGAGTTTTATTAAACATTTAAACTATAACAATCTAGATTTTCCATGAGAGCAGTACCCTACATGTGAATAAAAAGCCTTTAATCCTAGTGAAGCTGGGAATATAGATTCTTGCTATCCAAAAAATTTTGCAAAATTCATTAGTCCTTTCAGTAAATATGAAGATATGTGTACTTTTCTTTGTTTAAACCTGAAAATTTCTGCCTATGTCCTGTAGCAGTGCGTAAATCCGGCTTGTTTCTATCAGAAGCAAGTCGTGATAAGTTTAGTTAATGTCATAAGTATGTATTGGACATACATGCCCTTGTTCTGAGAACTATTTGGGTAAGCACATTCACGAGTCAAAAACATCATCATTGTAAGGTCTACAATTCTTCTTTTGTTTTTCAATTTCATGGTTGCATCTTTACCAGAAAAGATTTTTCTCAACAGTCAGTTTTTGTTATTGTAAGTAACATTTTGTACGTGATATCAGCAAATGGAGGAGCAGTTAAAGACATTGATTGTTCTCTCTCACTATCTGGAGGTATGTATTTGCTTTGTTCAGTAATCTGTGAACAGTTTTGAGATGGATGATTTTATTTTACCTACTTCATCATTTGTAGACAGGAAGATTTCGTCAGTTCTGGGATGAAGCAGCTAAAAGTCGTCATATAGTTGAGGCTGTGCCAGGTAATAAACTGTGATGTAGCAAATTTGATCTATGTATCTACACATTTTTTGTTTGAATGGATGAACAATGCATCAGCTAAAAAAAAGGGGGCACTGCTGATTTTTAAGGAATGATTGCAAGTTAAGAACTGGACAGTCAAGCTGTTCACTGTCCTCTTTTCATCGGTGTAGTGCTGCTGCTGGCCGAGACATTGTTCTTTTATTGCTCCTCTATTGTGTGTTGCACATTTGTTTTGTGTGTGGCTTACTCAGAGGATTGAATGCAGGTTTTGAGCAAGCAATCCAGGAATATGCCATTCATGTCCTTTCCCTGACTTATCAAAAGATTCCAAGACCCGTACTTGCTGAGGTATGTAGGACTATCTTCCCTTATCAGTTATATATGTGATATGTAAAGCCTTATGCTTTGGTTCGGGTGCGTGGCAGGCTATTAACATTGAAGGTCTATCCTTGGACAAATTCCTCGAACACCAGGCTGCGAACAGCGGTTGGATTATTGAGAAAGGTCATGGCAGGGGTCAGCTGATAGTCTTACCTAAGAACGAATTTAATCATCCCGAGCTGAAGAAAAGTGCAGCTGATAGTGTTCCATTGGAGCACATCACCCGTATTTTCCCCATTCTTGGCTAAACCTCTAGTAGGGATGAAAGACTTTTTTGGAGTTATTTCCTCCATGTTTTCGTGACGCTGGCAACTTCCTCTTTGTTTTTTCTTGTCTTGGATAATATAGATTTGCTTTGAAGGGTTGGTTTTTGTTTCTGTTTTTCACCCATCGGAAATTCAGAATATAAGATCTTTATTATTATTTATTATGCAGTAAGCCTCTACTGAAACTTCATTTCTACTTCTCGCTGGGCTCTTGGATTTTAGTTAACCAAGTGTTTAGATTTGTTAATGATTGGATAAAGCCGTGGTTCAAAATCTTTTATTTTTTCACCTAAAATCGGATCGGGATAAGCCAAACGTTTATATTAATACTTAAAATAATATTAAAAATTATTATAAAAATAATTTTTTAATTAATAAATAACAATTCCAATTGGCTGAAAGTGCTTTATCTTGTCTCTAAACGCTGCGTCTGGGCAGAGCGAACATCAACAAGCGGCGCTTTCAAAGAACCGATCCAAAGCCCAAAGGCCCAATATCCAATTACTACGGGTACTTCTGTAATTCAATTCTTCTTCGTCCCCTCGGCTAAATCCAAATTCCAATCCTTATTCGTTCATCAGTCTCTCACGCATTCATTCCCAATCCTCTAAACCCTAACTACAGAAAAAATAAAAAAATAAAAAAAGATCAAAACCCTGAACTCTTATAATCATCGATTCACTGGCGTCAAATCCTTAATTATCTGTAACGAATTACAAATTTTTATCAATGACTTCCTCGAAGAAATACTACAAGGAGAAAATCGCTCGTCGCAAGTAAGTGTACTTCACTTTCTTATCCAATGCTCATTTTCCTTTTAATCATCAGAAAAATGAGCTTTTGAGGCGACACTTTTCCTTCAATTTTTATGATTAATAGACCTGAGGTGGAAATTGATTGTGCAGAGAGGAGAAAGCGGAAGAGCCAGAGCAACCGAAGTACAGAGATAGAGCTAAGGAGCGGAGAGAGGATCAAAATCCAGATTATGAGCCAACTGAATTAGGCTCTTTTCATGCTGTTGCTCCTCCTGGAACCGTCGATCTTCGGTGAGATTCTGCCTTTAAAAAAAAAAGATCCCTAATTTGATGCATTTTTTAATTGCATCATATTTATTATAAGTTGCTTTGTTTCTTTTGATTATTTTTTTTGTGAATATGTTTAGGTCAGCTGATGCTCACAAGATATCCATTGAGAAGAGCAAGTACCTTGGAGGTAGGCTTTTTGCTGTTATAATTTGAAAATTTTAATAATTTGATTGATAGGATGCGTGCAATTTTTTTTTTTTGGCTTTTTCTGGGAAAATTGGCGCCATTGTTTAGCTGCCTTTTATGTTTGCTAGCTGTTTTTATCTTGACAGTGTCTGTATTATTCAGGTGATGTGGAACATACCCATTTGGTCAAAGGGTTGGATTATGCTTTGCTTAACAAAGTTAGGAGTGAAATTGATAAGAAGCCTGATGCTGGGGAAGATGCTGATGGAAAGTCTAGGTAATAAAGTTTAACCTGAATTCATGTCAGTGGAAACCAAAATATGACATTTCTAAGAGCTAGTACAAAGCGTACAGATTCACGTTTAGCATTTGCTTCTTTATTGTATGAGCTAGGTATTGTCACTTTATTATAATGTTATCAACTTTTTTAGCCTTAAGTAGTCATTACTAATATAAAGTATGATATTCGGTTGTATTAGCTGATGGGGTATCATTATGTTTAAGTTTCAATCAATGGCCAAGTTGTCTGTTAATCGTGCAGTTAATAATCTTGTAATTGTTTTATTAACAAATGTTTTTCTTCTGACAGAAAATCAAAGGAAGACCAGCAATTATCATTTCGAACAGCCACTGCAAAGGTGAACAACTTCTTTATCTTGAGTTGTGGAATAATTTTTCCAATTTGTTTCTATAAAGAAATTGCTGTTTATTGGTTTTGGAAGCTGTTTGTGTTAATACCTCTCTCCTTTTTTCAGTCAGTGTATCAATGGATAGTGAAACCTCAAACTGTTATGAAGACAAATGAAATGTTTCTACCTGGTCGAATGGCATTTATTTTTAACATGGTGAGTGTCCTTGACATTTGCACTCAATTCTTATTATTTTAACAGGGATACTATGGTTACTTTTCCATGCATGAACTTTGAGCATTCGGTTGTGTAATTGGCCCATGTTTACAAGCATACCGCCACATTATCATGTGGTAGAATTGCAGGTCCTGGGAAGGCATGACAGCCTGTAGCATTTTCCTATTCACATAACTGTTGCACACTAACAATATTTTGGTTCTTACGCTGTTCACTAGCTGCTTAAAACTTAAATTCTTATTCAACTTTGAAGAAAAAAAATCCATTTTATATACTTCCTTCGAAGTTACTTTACAATGGGATTATAATTGAATAATTGGGCCAGGTCTTCATGAATATCATTGTTGAATGTTCTTAATTTTAATTCTATAATTCCATGTTCCTGATTGAATATTCCCTTATTTGTTCCAGGAGGGTGGATATTTTAATGACATTCCAACTACCTTGCACAGGAGTAAAGCTGACTGTCCAGTGCCAGATGTCTGTATTTCCGCGATTTCCTTGTGCTATTTTTATTTGGATTCTAGATAGTGTTTAAGATTTTGATTACATACGTCTTGTGCAGGAAATGGTTACTGTCAACGTTGATGGTTCTGTGCTTGATCGAATTGCTAAAATTCTGTCATATCTTCGCCTTGGGTCATCTGGGAAGGTTCTCAAGAAGAAAAAGAAAGAAAAAGATGCTAAAGGTGTTTGCTATATTTAGTAGTCTATTATAACTTGATGGCTAGTTTTTTAATGTGTTCAGTGTTGGATCAACAACTGTATATGAGGCAATTATTTTTATTTGTGATTATAGCTACTTTTCTGTTTTTTTGTTTTTAATGTATTTCTTTTTATTTTTATAACTAATATTCTCATTTTTCTCATTATAGGGAAGATTTCATCTCTTGGAAATGAATATTATGGAGAGGAAAAGCCATTGAATCCTAATGATGGAATTTCTAATGGTAGAACTGAAAAGGAAATTTTGCCACCGCCTCCACCCCTTCCAAGGAAAAATCATTTTGATTCAAGGGAGAAGCAAGGCCTGACCGTTGCTAGAGCAGAAGAGGATGACATATTTGTGGGGGAGGGTGTTGACTATAATAGTCCTCAGAAAGACGTGATCCCAAGCCCTCTTTCAGAAGATATGGAGGAATCACCTAGACATAAGGAAAGAGTTTCATACTTTCCTGAACCTGCTTATGGCCCGGTGCAACCCTCTGCTGCTCCTCAAGAATGGCAAGAACTCGTAAGTCTTTTCTAGTTATGTTTTTGCTAGATGTAGGTGAAACGTGATGTGCAAAAGGTAGAAATTGAAATGCACTAGAATTTTTTGGAGATTAAATAATTAAAATTACTCTTGCGATTCATATTTAGCTACTGAAATTTTAGTTAAAATTAATTTTTGTGCCCTTTTGCTAAATTATTCATTATCCTGTTTTGTCTGTTTGGTTTCAGAATGGATATGATGCCTTGCAAACACAGGCATTGACTGGTGCATACCAAGGAGAGTGGCAGGACTACCAATATGCTGAGCAATTGGCTTATCCCGAGCAATACCTACAGGCTAACATGCAAGGTTATGAGGTACAAGCGGAAGCAAACATTCTACAAGATCCACGATATATGACTCAAGAAGAGAAGGATCGAGGATTGGGATCTGTGTTCAAGCGGGATGACCAAAGGCTTCAACAGTTGAGGGAGAAGGATGCTCGTGAGAAGGATCCTAATTTCATATCTGAGAGTTACTCTGAATGTTATCCTGGCTATCAGGAGTACAACCGTGAGATTGTCGACAGTGATGATGAAGATGACTTGTCCAAAATGGATATGGGAGGACGAGTAAGCCAATTTTTCCACCTAAAATTGAAAGTTATTCTCCATTTATTTTGGTTTCAGTTGACAGATTGGTGATGATTATTCTATTAAAATGACTTCATCAGGCAAAGGGTCGTCTTCATCGGTGGGACTTTGAAACTGAAGAGGAATGGGCGACATACAATGAGCAGAAGGAAGCAATGCCAAAGGCTGCTTTCCAGTTTGGTGTGAAGATGCAAGATGGAAGGAAGACAAGAAAGCAGAACAAGGACCAGAAGCTCAACAATGAGCTGCACAAGATTAACAAAATACTGGCAAGAAAGAAGATGGAGAAAGATTCAGGTGGTGGTGAAGTTGGAAATCATAGCGATGATGTGCAACCCGGGAAGAAGCTTCGGATATCAGGTTAAAAAGTTACCAGTTCCTTTCCCTAAGAGGTTAAAAGCCAATATTTCATTGAGCAGATGTGTTATTATATCTAAGTTTGTATAAGTTAGGTCATTGGCAAAGTGTTCAAACTCATGCAGCATCATTTTAGAGCGATGAAATACCAACAATTAAAGCTTGAAATAATTGTCGTTGTAGAACTATTTAGGTTGCTTTTTCTACCATGGGCAGGATGCTTTTGTTTTGTTTGTGCTTTTGACATAATGATTAGATATAGAGATGCGAGTCATGGGACATTTTCCTCCGCACAATCCTAGCAGAGTTTGATCTGAAATTATGTCTGATTAGATACTGAGAGAAATTAAGACTGGATAGTGCAGTCATCCTTAGAGACAACAATTACATGGATTATGGTTTAAATTTTAACACTTGTAATCTGTTTTTTTATCCCAAAGAAATTTTTTATATATGAAAAAGCAGAAATTAATCTGATATTATGTCATATGATAGGATGGACTACTAAATCAAATTCCAGAGGCAATTAAATCCGGTGTCCATACGATTCTTTCAGACCTTAAATACTCAATCCCGCAGTTCTGGGCTACCCACCTAAGCCCACAGAGTTCTTATTAACTAAAATGCAGAATTTGATGATCAAAACATCTTCTGAACTTCAATTTCAGAAAAAAGGAAAAAAGCAATTGATTACAAACCTAACTTGCCTGGAGTTTTATTATAACTTTGCAAAATCGCTTTATGGGAGTGGGATTTGATTAATGTTTGAAAGGTTTTAACAATCTATATAGTTTATGATGTGATCAAAGGTGTATGCAAAATCCTTAAACGCTCGAACTTGGCTCAACACAAACTTGAACTCCTATACAATTCTTATCAACTATAAATTAGTTCCTCAATCTTCGATTTCCGCGCGAACAAGATCCTGCTTTTTTTTTGGGGGTGCGTCAAAGGAGATCTAGTGCAATCCCAGACTAATCAGCCCACTCGTTGATGGATCTCTAAGACCCAAATGTGACCTAATTTATGGGCTAGGAATTTAGTATCTAAGTTGACCAGAAGCAATTGCCAGCCCATAAGAGTTTAATTTCGTCATCTTTTCCTTTTTATTTTATTTGATTTTTTTTATGCCCCTGAGATTTCGTGTATTGGGTGTTTGTTCGTTTGTTTTCGTTCTTTTATCCTCGATAGACTTCCAGCAGAAGCAAAAAACGACACGAACATAACCAGCTTCCCTGCTTCTTCTTCATCTTCTTGGTCTTGTTTATATCATTAAACATAAAAGGTTCAAGGCTTCGAAATAAGGATTCCAATCGGATACAAAATCCCCATATATGCATACAAAAAAAGGTACGAATTTTATCCCAATTTCTATTTTTGTTTTCCGCGTTCAAACAATAAATTAGGATGAATAATCGGCATCGTGAAACCCGAATTCGAAGAAAACTTATCTTATTTTGATTTTTCTTAACAATTCCGTTTGAATTATGGCATAGGCAAAGGGAAAAAAAAAGTTTCCTCTGTTTTTTTGTTGATGAGATATATTTATTTCGTGACTTAATTTTCCAAAAACCTGCTATTATTTGTTATGTAGGGTTTTTAATAGGCGGCTAAGACGGGTATCAATTTTTGAATTGCTGTCAAATTGCTTGTTGAATTTGGAAATTAGCTTGGTTTGATTGCATGGCAAGCTTCGAGGGTAGGGTTTCGTATTCGTCCCTTTCAAAGCTAGAAAAGGGGAATAATAACGCTTATCAATTTGATGATGATTATAGTGATTCTGTTTGGACTGTGCCACAAGACAAAAGTGTTGTCCCGTTAGGCTCAAAGTCAATGAAAAACGATCATCTTTATCCATTCCCGGGTGAGTCTGATGATTTTGTTGATGGAGAATATGATTCTGATGATGATGTCAATAAGTCAGTGCAGAATAGCTTGACTCCGGAGGTCAACTTGAAGAATGTGTTGAGTGGGTTATTTGCAATCATAAGTGGGCGTAATAAAGGCCCCTCGAGTGTTTCTGTGAATCAGCAATATCAAAGTTCTAACATTTCATTTCTGGGGTCCGGAAAGAATGGAGATACCTATCTTCACTCCTCGGTTTATATACCAAGTGCCCCTCCGCTCATGGAGCCAAGTGGGATAAATTATAATGTATATAAAGAGGCTTTAGAAGCTGAGCCTCCAGAGTGGCTTCCGGATAGTTCTAGCACAGTTTGCATGCAGTGCAGTGCTCCTTTTACTGCAATTACACGTGGCAGACATCATTGCCGGTTTTGTGGAGGGATTTTCTGCAGAGCATGTTCTAAGGGAAGGTGCTTGCTACCTGTTAAATTTAGGGAAAGAAATCCCCAGCGAGTGTGTGATTCTTGCTATGATAGGCTTGACCCGTTGCAAGGTGTTCTTATCAACACCATTAGCAATGCTGTGCAAGTTGCAAAACATGACGTCATGGATTGGACGTGTACCCGAGGTTGGTTGAACTTGCCGGTTGGTTTGTCCATGGAACATGAGATCTACAAAGCATCCAATACCTTGAGAAGCTATTGCCAGGTTAATCGTAATTTTCATTATTCATACAAAACAATAGTTTTGTTTGTCTAAAACTTTCATCGACCATGTGATTTCCTTCCCTATTTGAAATTCTTATTGGACAGTTCTTGACTAGTTCATCCTTCCCAACTAGATTAAGTTTGTGTGAACTGTCTTTTCTTCCTGAAATAATCAACCAGAAGACATGCAATTTCTTTACCGGTGCTTCAGGTTGAAAAAAAATTAAGTGAAACTAATTTCTTGTATATTGGAGCTACATAAAGGCTTTAGTTTGGCACTGTGAGAAGCTTCTGATAACAGTTGTTGAAATGGACAGGTTGCTAGGTTGAATCCAGAGAGATCTATACCATTGGCAGTTCTGAAAGGAGCCAAAGGCTTAGCTATTTTAACTGTTGTTAAAGCTGGAGTTCTTGTTGCATACAAACTTGGGACCGGTCTCGTTATTGCTCGAAGGTCAGATGGAACATGGTCTGCCCCATCAGCTTTATTCTCTGTTGGTTTAGGGTGGGGTGCTCAGGTAAACTTTTGATTGAGAAAAATATACCTTTCCAAGCCGATTATACATGTCTAGGCAGCTAAGGATCAATTGCCCTCCAAGTTCCAAAGTATTTATATGTATAATCATTAGCTAAATGTTATTTTTATGTGTTTGTTAGATTGGGGGTGAGCTCATGGATTTCATAATCGTGCTTCATGATTCAAAAGCCGTGAAGACATTTTGTAGTCGGATGCATTTTTCTCTTGGTGCTGGCTGCAGTGCTGCTGCAGGACCCGTGGGGAGAGTGCTGGAAGCAGATCTTCGGGCGGGGGATAGAGGCTCCGGCATGTGCTATACTTACAGCTGTAGCAAAGGTATTCCATCCTGCAATGTGTCTGTACTCTGCTTCTGACTAGTTGGTGGATTTGACAATCCATTTCGTTACAAATTTTGCAGGGGCGTTTGTCGGTGTGTCATTGGAAGGGAACATTGTTGCAACAAGAATGGATACCAACTTGCGGTTTTATGGTGATCCTTATCTCACCACTGCTGACATACTCCTCGGGACCGTGGAGAGACCAAGGGCCGCCCAGCCTTTATATGTTGCTCTGGATGACCTCTATTCTAGCCTACATTGTTAGTTCCAGCACCATCTAGGTACACCATCTTGGTGCAACTTGTGAAACAAACAACTCGACTGCATGGTGCATTTCTTGCCCAGGATGATCGGTGACAGTATATGTAGCATGTAGTTTATGTGCATGTGGATGAAGGAATGTTATTTCATGGACAAATAGCTTTTATTCTTTCCTTTAACTTATTTGGGTCAAATAGACATATACAATTGTCAAACAAATTATTCAATTACCTTGTAAATATTTACTTATTCAATGCAAAAAGACTTCATATATATATATATATATATGTATATATGTATAAAATCCTGTAACATAAGAAGAAAGTTATCGCTCAATTGATTTAGCAATCGCTTGCCATGTAAAGATTTTTCTAACATATTATAATTATGATATTTTTCGTATTATATTAATATTGAGGATATTAAAATATTTTCTTTTCCTTGCCATGTAATGGCATTTTTTTTTCCTTTAGTATCATATTTGATATTTCCCTAAAGCACTAATCTTAATGAATGATCTTATCGCATTCATTAGTAAAATCAAAAAAGACTAAAAAGTACAAGTAGGACTTTGTGGTAACTTAATCGATAACCAAAGACTTTCCATAATGTATATATTTTTTATTCGATCGGAGCTTATCATCATAAGATTTATTATTCGATCGAAATTAGAGAGGCAATCAGGGAGTTACAAACTGAATTCGAAAATATTTGAAGTGACTGTGAATTCGAAACACCAAGACAAGAAGAAGCAGAGCCAAGAAAATCCCAAGAAGAAACCCTTGAAGGAAAAAAAAAACAGGGTTCAAATTCAAGAAATGCTGCTATTTTTCTTCACCATGATGATGACTAATACTTCTGTGGATGAAGGAAAATCGACAAAGAAGCGTAGAACAGAGAGACCAGATTTTCCTAAGGAGATTGAGATCGTTGATCTTGAAAGCGATTTGTTTTCTTTCACACCCATTAAACCCGAAGGCAGCTCCACGAAAAAAGCAGTCTCAGTTGAACAGTACAGTGAGCAAAGGGACCTGCAGCTTGCCGCAAACGTTTCCACGACAACCTCGGATAGTAACTTCGTAGATCTAGACAACTACGACGATGATTTGTTCGTGCTTAATTTTGAGACCCCAGAGACTTCTTTCAGTAAAAAGCGTGGAAAAGCAAAGGAACCTTTCACCGATCTTTCAATTGCTGAACCTGGAAGGTCATCAAACTCCAAAGCTAACGAAGACCCATCTTTTGTCTGTGAGATCTGCGTTGAACCAAAGCAAGCAAACGAATTGTTCAACATCAAAGGTTGCTCTCATGCTTGCTGTACGGATTGCATGATCAAATACGTAGCTTCTAAACTACAAGACAAAATCACGGCCATAAGTTGCCCATTTAACAATTGCGACGGTTTATTAGAACCCGAGTACTGTCGCAATATACTTCCTAGAGAAGTTTTTGAAAGGTGGGGAGATGCTCTATGCGAGGCAATGGTTTTAGGGTCTGAAAAGCTTTACTGTCCTTTTAAAGATTGTTCCATGCTTCTGATTGATGATGGAGAGGAGGTTGTAAAGGAATCAGAATGTCCTAATTGTAGGAGACTTTTTTGTGCACAGTGTAAAGTTCCATGGCATGCTGGGATTGAATGTGGGGAATTTCAGAGTTTGCATAAAAATGAAAGAGATAGGGGAGATATTATGTTGATGAAGCTTGCTAAGGAAATGAAGTGGGCTAGGTGCCCGAAGTGTAGATTCGTTGTTGAGAGAACCGAGGGCTGTAAGTCTATGAGATGCAGGTTAGAGCTTTCTTTCTCAGTTTTCCCCCTTTATTTTCTTTTCCCAAAATGCATTAATCTACCAGTTTTGTGGCCTTATATTTGATAGTCCTTTGTTGATTGCTATCGTTTGAATGGGGAATTGTCCATCACTTTTCTTCTTTTGTTCTTCTGCTTCATGGCAATTAAGTGATTCTTTGACAATTTTAATGATAATATTGTCTGTCTTCGAGGTGAATGATAAGATCTCTTCTTTCTTTTGGTTTTTAATCCAATTGCTTGGAGAGATAGATGCAAATCAGAGCAATATTGCAGATAATGTTATGTTTTTACATCGGAATGGAATCACGATTTTCGAATTAAGTTGATTTATCAAGTAATACATCCAGCAGATTTATCACCTTTCGAAAGTGTATATCAATGATCCCTCCTGCAGTTGGGTCTTTTTATTTAACTTGCCTTCTGCTAGCTGCTGAGATTCTCACAACCTTTTTCCGTTGTGTTGTTGGGGCTCTCAATAAGCATGAATATGCTGACCTAAGTAACTTCTTTATGTGTATGTTAAACAGGTGTGGAACTGCTTTCTGCTACGATTGTGGATCAAACCAAATGGATCATTACCATTATTGCCATAACTGTAAACGTTAATATATTCCTCAGATGCATTTATATGCTCTGCTTATATATATAATGGGATTAAAAGTTTAAAACTTCTTGTAAGTTCTGACAATATTTAATCTAGGAATAAAATGAAAAAAAAAAGGTTTTTTGTATGCATATGCTGCTGAAATAATGGGATTAAGATTGTAAACTTCTTGTAAGTTCTGATAGTATTAATAAAAAAATTTATATTCGTATCGTATATTCACGTTGCATTCAAAATTATTAGTTTATATTTAACAGACTGATGCAGTCCAAGCCTGAAAACAGAAGCGAACTTCAAATCTAAAATATCTATAGCACTATTATTACATTTGATTAATGATCCTAAACCCCACTTTTTCTTGTTGCACCAAAGACTTTTATTTCCATTTGTTGCGGTGTTTCTTTGTAGTGATACGCTTGTGACACGGCTTTTTCTGATGATGTTAACCACACATGAGGAGAAAGAAGAAGAAAAATATAAAAGAAAAAAGGATTAATAATTGACTAAAGCATATAGATATAGCTAAAGATGAAATGATGTGAGGTAAGTTTAGCTTTAAAGCCGCAAATGGAATCCTCAACCATTTCAACTATTGTTTTTCTTTTAAAGTCCCAAATTCAGCAAATTCATTGCCCTTCTTTGGTTTCGGCTTTGTCCGCTCGAAATATTAATAAGATTTTAATGATATTGATTAAAGTAAAGATTATGTCATCCATCAGAATTCATAAAACGAACTTAGCAGGGTAAGGGTAACCCTTTGTATACTAAACTTTGACTAAAACAGGTCTTTCAAGAACCAATTACACTCAGCTTTAATTGAAGAAAAGCGAGCAAAGCAAAGATTAATTAGTGCTAAGAATTTAGAGGTTGTTTTAGTAATTAAGAAGAGCCGACCACTAAGATTAGAAGGAACTTTAAACTCTCCGCTTTTTAAGGGACAGACGGACAATTCTCTTGAATAAAATGACGAAAATGCACTTGTCCTGTTGAGAATAATTAATCCAACGGGTTACCCTCCTTCAAGGCTAATTTCGTAAAAAGGAGCAGCTCGCCAACGTGAGCTATTGTGACGGCACATTTGAAAAAGCAGAATTGAACGTTTACCGTACCTTAGAGTTTTTAAAGTAACGGAACGGACGAACAGGAACATCGTGACGTGGACGAATAAAAATCATACACGACACTAGAGTAAGTAATAAAAAAGTGAAACAAATAAAAAGTTACTATAAATCGAAAATCAGAAAAATAAATAAAAGGAAGGAAGCGGTTTCTACGTCAAAAGTTAAACATCTTTTCTATGTTTGTAATACAGCTGCTAAAGCAAAAGAAAACAATGAAAATAATAGCTTCTGATTTCGACTGCTGAGTGACACTCACTTACGTTGTAAGTCTGTTGTTCTTTTGATCCTTTTTTTTTCTGAAACTTTGGCCAAATATTTATGTGTTTTTGTCCTGTGATAGATTGTAAGTTATTTAAAGTTATTACCAGGATTTTTACTTGGGGAACCCAGTTTTGCATGTTGGGTGTCTGAAAGTTGGTTTAACATGGATGATCATATGAAGACCTGTTATAACTGTGTACGATGTTTCTCTATGAACTTTGAGTGTAGACTGGTAAGCCTAGGCTATGAGATGAGATGGCTGATTTTAGAGTTTGCCAAGGCTTTGTTTGCCTAGTGTAGTCGTTGTTTTTCTTTAAAAAAAAAAATGATTAGAAGGGATACTGAAGTGTTGCAGCATTTTCTTTTACAGTTTCAATTTTGATTTTCGTGCTTATTGAAGGAATTTTTTTAACTTTAATATACATTTCTTGGGAAATTGTACTTTAATACGTATTGCTAAACAGGCAGCTACTCTTGTTTCTTGCTGAATGTTTATGTATTTGTTTTTTTTTCCAGTGCAAAGGCTTCATTTTTAGGAATATTTGAGGTAGCTTATTGCCAATTAATCAATTGCCATGATTATACTTTATTACTTTGATTGTAATAAATCATTATCATTTTTCTAATATATTGTACGTTTTCCAAATGGATTCTATGAGGATTTACTCTTTGCAGTTAGCTTTATTACTTCTAATTAATGTTATGACATTAAATTATTCTCCAGGCCACATACTGAAGTGCTTGAATGTATATAGAGAGCTCCACAGTTTCATATAACGCAAAGCAACAAGAAAGAAGTGAAATTCTTGAGGAGTAATTTGGAGTTGAGAGGTTGAGATTGTGAACATTCAACTGTGTATATATAAACTATGGATGACTATCTTGATCTATATTTCAATTCCTCATCATGGTCAGATGTGAATGTTAGGGAAAGATCATCTTGGGACCATGGTGAACCTGATCAGCCAAATGAACTGTTGCCTAGTTCACCTGTAAGCATGATTAGCTCGAACCATAGCTTGGAGTGTTTAGCCGAATATAGTACTCCGTCTCTCGTTCCTAGGGAAGAGTCAGGATGTGGTGTTGAACATGGTCTGCTGTCTGGGGAAGGTGGACTACAAATGAATGGCAAAAATTGCAGCGGTAACTCATCAAAAGAGATGCTGAATGGAAGCTTGGGATTTGGAAATCTGGGACTGCAATTTAATACAGCTGTTCATTCGTCTGGCTCAATGAGCCTTGGTTCTTTAAAGGATCTTCCAGTTGCTGGTGATATGACCCCATCTCTATCGTTTAACGAGAGAGGGCATATGATATGCAATGGAGGTGAATCTTCCGAGTTTCGGAGATCAGTTAGAGCCTTTGAAACTCTTTCTCCAATTCCACCATTATGGCATCTACAACCTAATGACTCTGTTTCTTCCCTTCCCACTTTGATGGAACAAACGAGAATGCAAAGCTCTTATCTTCAAGGAGACAATGGAACTGTAGATAATGAATGCAGTATTAACAGATTTATTGAGATTGATAAAATTCTTCAACCTGAGAACTTATCTGCATCAATGAATGCAAAGGTAAATTTTTGATTATGACTAGTTTGAAAGGTTCATTTAATTCTGCTGCTAGCTGTGGTTTAGGAAACGTTTTCTCTTCTTGAAAGTAAAATTTAACAGGCTTGTGGAGGCCCCTATGTTACTCGGACTAGGGTGTGAGTGTCAAACAGGGGTATGTTCAATATTTTTCAAGATTTCCATCTATAAGTAAGGTCTTTGGAGGGTTATATCTCCATATCCATATGCGGATATGCGTCCAATATGGGTGTCAAACATGGGAACTTCAAGAAAAATTAAGAGTTGGAGCAATATAGGGAGGCCCCATTAATTGTATTTCTCTGGCTCTACCATTTGTGTTGGAAAACCAATGGAAGCATCGTCTGAGTTGGAGCTTAAATCTTGAATTATCTTTTGTTTGCTTCTGTAATGTATCAGGGAAAACAAGATGTGCAAAATTCTCTTTACTCTTCTTTTCCTGCTGATCATCAGATAACAAAGACTACGATTGGCTTACCATCTCTGCTGCAGGTACTTGTAGCGGTCTCAATTTCCTTAGGACTTGATTTATGGTCCCTAATCCTCTTCATTTTGGTAGTACTGTTTTTCAGCTTTTTATATAATGATAGAGACCAAGGTTACTAGTTTTAAACTTTTAATACAGAGTGCATCACCTACTCCAAACAATGGTTGCAATGGAATTGGGAAGCCTCGAATAAGAGCACGTCGAGGTCAGGCTACTGATCCGCACAGCATTGCCGAGAGGGTCAGTTGTAATAATTCCTGTTATCTAAATTCATATCCTTTGAGTTGTTTTTTAGATTAGAGCTTGTTCGATTATTTGTTCAAATACAGCTTCGAAGAGAGAAGATTGCTGAACGGATGAAGAACCTGCAAGAGCTTGTACCGAACTCCAATAAGGTATTCTCTTCCGGATGTATTTTGCTATGGTGATTAAAGCTTAACTGAAGTACATTGGCTTCGTTTTTAATTGCATGTCCTGGTTGTTTAAGGTCAGCATTCTGGATGACTATTTGTGTTTGTTATATCTTGGCAAGAATATATGGACTGCATGCATAAATTCTGCAGTTTTTACCCCAACTCAATTCAGTAAAGGTCAAGTAACATATAAAAGAAAGATGAAGACTGTTCATCATTCTGCAGATCATAGGGAAAAGAAAATAGTTAATTTTCAAGTAAATTTTGCCTCTATGCAATCCGTGCATTAAAAAATCACAATGAATTGCTGATTAACATTATAGACTAATGATTGTTCTTTGATGAACATTTGCAGACCGACAAGGCCTCTATGCTCGATGAAATCATAGCGTACGTCAAATTTCTTCAACTCCAAGTCAAGGTAAAACTAAGTTTTTGGTAATATCAAATATCCAAGCTAAGTTGATCTTAAGATGATGACTTGGTTCTAAGTTTTCTCAATGTGTCTCTCAATTCTCTTCTTGCCCCAATGTATCTATTTGACTTGAACAACAAAAGAATCAGTCAGAACCATTAAAAAATTTAACAGTATTTCTACTACCATCAGTAAAGTCGGTGCTTCTG
This sequence comes from Adansonia rubrostipa, assembly GCA_038381775.1. NCBI lineage: Eukaryota > Viridiplantae > Streptophyta > Magnoliopsida > Malvales > Malvaceae > Adansonia > Adansonia rubrostipa. The sequence continues at coordinate 3,753,983 of JBBYHM010000019.1, forward strand.
ATAATTATTTGCAGGTACTCAGCATGAGCAGGCTGGGGGCAGCAGGGGCAGTTATTCCTCTCATCACTGATGGTCAAGCTGAGGTGCGAAATTCTTGCTTCTTTAAGTTGATGCCTCTTTGCCTCTTATTGCTGTGAGGTCAAGAAAATTAATTGATGTTTCTGTATCGTTTTGTTTTAACTTAAAAGATGATTATACAGCTTAAGCTAAGTAAGCCTTGAGCATACCCTACCCGAAAGCTGCCAGGTTGTTCTTCTCAGTTGTGGGTCTAAGTATATTGGTACTAGATCCTGATAGGATATCTCAGTCTTATCTTATCAATGGCTGCTGCTCCAACAGCGCTAAAACATAGAAATTCCCCATTATATTGAAGGAAGAGTAACTTACAAAGCAACCGAGGGCGCCTGGACTGCATCAACTTTTCTTATGTCAAGATTATATTAATCTAAAGATCTTTTTATAGAATTCAAAGAAATACTTTTTTTTATTCCTGATCACTCGTATCATAAAGTTGAAGGTTCTATTGTTAGCTATAATAACAGTTGGGCTAAATTCTGTTTGTCAGGGATCTAGCGGTTTATCACTTACACCCTTGGCTGGTCAAGAGGTTGATTTTTCACTCTCTCCTGATCAAGTTGTTTACGAACAAGAAGTGGTGAAGCTCATGGAATCTAATGTGACAATGGCCATGCAATATCTACAAAATAAAGGTCTCTGCCTTATGCCGATGGCACTCGCTGCTGCCATATCCAATGGAAAAGCATCGTCATCCTCGTCCTCGTCATCATCATCAGCTCCTGCTTCTGAGGAGAGGAAGAAAATTGGCTTCGCCAACAGTCTTGTAAACAATGATATTGTTCACAACAACTGCAGCAGCAATGGTCTTGTTCGAAACTCCAACTGCAGCAGCGGCAGCTTGCCCGGTGCTGGGATTCATCAAATGACCTCTGATGGTAACTTTATGATGGGAAAGCTCGGTGCTGGTATTATGACCAACGGTTGCAATGGCACCTTCAAACTAGAGGAAGTGAATAATCTGTGCACTACCAAATGACCGAATCCAAATACCTCAGACGGTAGACCTGGAACACTGCCGACGGCTTTCTTTGTTTCTTGTTTGTTCTCTCCATTTGTTCCCTTTTCTATATATTTTGCCTCTTTTTCCGTTTTTCCCCTTTAAATCTTGGCATGATGGGGTAGTTGTGCTTGCAAATATGCAAAAAAGCATGCACATTAACGCTTTTATATCATTAATGAACGTAAGAACATATATATTCAGTCAATTATTTTGTTAGAAGAATTGCTTCATCATTTGTTCATACAAACCTTTGCTTAACTTAAGAAATCCGTTAGGTCACCATCCAATATCACGGCCTATTGGCTCTCAGAGCAGTCTATTGTTCTATTACTAAGAGCTAACCAAGTTAACTCACGATTTAATTAATTCATACAATAATTCTTAAAAAGTGATATTTATAAATTTAAATCCCAACACTTGCCACCCCTTTCTCCATTTCCGCGACTTATGGAATTGCTCTACCTGAATTAACCCAGGCGCCAATAAAACAAATATTGAATAGAAGATCTTCCCAATGCCCCCAAAAACAACATGAAAGCTTTGGCATTCTACCAATAGTCAACACAACCCAAACAAACGGAGTGTTTGAGAAATAATTGTTTGGCAAAGTGCTAAATAGCTTTGTAGTTCAAAACTGCAAGCAATCTACTAGTAGGACGAAACTATCTCCTTAAATTCAACTGAGTAAAATACGAATGTATTCTACAGCTACTCTTTCTTGATCTCTGTTTTGCAGAAATACAAAATATTGGGGAAAATTTGAGGGCCTGGTTAATGGCATGATCTATATATGTGAACAACAATGGGGGAATACGATACAATAATTACCCTTCCGAATATTGTGCCTTCTCTTATGCATTATATTGAGGAAAACAAAAGAAAGAAAGAAAATAAAACTAAAAGAGACATATTTCTGAGTTGGGACAAGAGAGAACCTAAAGTGAGTCAAAGGTTTGTCAATAACTATTCACAGTTTTCTGGGGTTTTTTCTTGAAATTTGAGATGCTACAGTGTGGACAAACGTATTCCAGCCCATCTGTTTTTGCATAATCCTGGCATTCAGAAGATAGATACTAATATCAAGGTAATTGAAATTCAATAAAATAGGTCAGCGAAGCAAACAGGACATGCGGAATAGAAGCGACTGAAAATTGCAAACAATGACACCAAAATTTTAATATTTGTATTCAGTCCAGAAGAGATATAAAACACTATGTTACCTGGATTTGGAAATGAATGTCAGGCATGATATATGTCCGAAATAGGTATGCTCAACTTTTTTGAGTTTTTTTTTTCATATATTTTGAGACTCACAATCCCATGCCAATATTCGAACATGTATTAGATATAATGCTTTAAGAAAAACGAAGAGTCCGATTGATATAGACAAAAAATATTTTTAGTTGCAGTGTAGAAACTTCTGCTGAACTCATTCAGATGCAAAATATAGCTATGTTATTCTGATGCTGCTGCTAGCTTATCAGCATTCATCTCTTGACAAGAAAATCTTGAGAAGGTATACCTTAAAGGCACCAAGCCCCTGCCGCCTATCACAACCAAAGTGAGCCCACTCGCCACAAATTCCGCAGTTTACCCAGTCACCCGCTGCGCTACTGTTGCCACACCAAAAAAACTCTCCAGTGTCAGTACTGCAAACAGCTATGTAGAAGTGCAAAATCACAGTGTACACGTGTCATGTGTGCACCTAAGTGCATAGAGAGAGAGAGAGAAACCTGTGACATAACAAGCAGCATTCTCCATCTACATCATCATGAGCCAATTCATACTCTAAAAGATAAGTCTCATAATGTCTTTTCAAAGTGTTGCCGACTCCCTAGGTAATTAGAGGAAAAAGTACAGACGTTAGGAAGTTTCTATGACAATGAGCTAAAACTCATGGAACGAAACATGATATAACAAAACGAAAAGAATGGAAAACACAAACCGCCATTTGAAGAACTTGAGTATCAAATTTGCAAACTATCTTCGAAACTATGCTTTTCACATCAATAAAAGTATTATACAAAGGAAAATTGTAAGGCTAACAACTTGACAACATACAGTCATTCTATTTGTCAAGGTGTGATTGCGCATCTTCGAAAAAACTTGTCCCTTCCAATTTATGCCATTCCCGACATGAAAGCCTCCTCTTGACACCACCTGTAAGGGACATCTTTCAATACAATTTTTTTCCCAGATTTATGAATCATATTTAGCACAAAGAATAGCTTACCTCTCTATACAAGTTAAAAAGGTCAAGACGCTTCGTATTCAGAATGGCATCAGGAAACTCAGATAACCCACCTTGAGGAACAAGACGAGTATGTCCCCGAAGAATTAGAAACTGCATTACATCTCTCAAAAATTCTTCCTGCCAGAAAATAAACCAGCAGGATTTAAAAAAAATAGTGGAACAAGCTTGTAGAAATACTAAATTATACAAGCTTCAATAATTACTTCTCTAATTCCACAATAAGATTCACCCAAACAACTATCTTTGTCCATGGTGAAGAAGAAAGCAAATCAACAAAGAGGTAAAACAAAGAAGAAAAACATGATTTTTTAAAATTTAATTTATCTCATAAACATAAACAATTAATCATAAATGATTTGCATATTCGAATAACATAAAGGAGAAGTTTGAATATAACGCAAAAATAGTTGTATAATTTTCCTCATCTTCTGCAATAACTAGAGAACGATCCAGCCAAATTATTGCAGGGGCAGAGGTAAAAGGAAACTATTGAAAAGAAAAATAAGAAGCTTATTCAGACCAGTCAACAAATTTTTCTTTGAACACTTCATTATCATAGTGCTAGTTCATCTCTGTACCTGAGCATGAAATATATAGCTTTATTACATATTTTTCTTAATTCCTGCTGCATACATGAGATTTTTTTGTGACATCATAGCATCACACTATGCCATTATCCAGGGATTGCAGGCCATATCAGCTAGAGTGGATAAAAACTTAGAGAAGAATATCCATAAAGGCGTACGCATCTTAGCATGGATCAAAATAAGTAAACCCACATGTTGTGGACACCTCGCAAATTCTTAACTCAAACTCTGAGAGGATGACTAACCTCTGAGCAAGCCTGCATTGGGGCTCTACCACAACTGTGTTTCTTAAGAGGTAATGGATTTAAAGAAATAATCTGCGGGGCCTGATAAGAACTCGACAATGCTTTCCGATGTGTAACAGGAGCAGGTTGCTTCACAGGCACTACTGGCAAGATAACCTTTCCTTGGTCACCATCATATCTATCAGCCTCAGAAAATCCAGAAAAGGGAAGCATCTTATGACGATGGGTGTGAGGAATTGGCCTCATAGCAGCAGCATTTGGTTTTGGTCTTGCATTACCGTTTACAACTTCCATGACGGCATAGTTTAGAGGTTTAGCGTCCTTATATGGCTCTGATCTTTTACAACAGGGTGCTGGAGGCACCAACCAGCTGGGAGATCTGACAATTTCATAACTATTCCACAGGGGATCTTTGCCCTGCCTCGTGCAAAAGAAAAGCAGGCGTTCTGCATCATCTTTTTCAAAAGAAGCAACCGACAACCCTTGAATGCTAGCAATCCCCAGCATAACAAAGCTGCGGTATGATCTATCTGGTGCAAGTTGCCTTAAAACCTATTAAGCCATTCCCAGAAACAGATTACGATTACAAAAATAAAAATCAAACTAACTGAAACAGAACTACCATCATGAAAAAGACTTCGTAAGTATTTATCAAAGCATAATTCCATAAAAGTTTCTACTCCAAATGTTTATTTAGACCTCTAATGAAGTTCATGGTAAAACAAACAAACAAAGGAGTTTACACAAACACCCATAATTACAAATATAAGAGCCATGGATGAGACATACAAGCACATGCATAGAAAGAAGCGTTTCAGAGAAAGAATAAGATGATTAAAGGGAAAATCAGACCTTTGAAGCCCATGTGGGAACCTTCATGCTCACTTCAAACACACTTGCTCCACAGGCAATTGAGGCTGATCTACGGGGCTCAGATGAAGGCATTTTGCTTTCATCAGGACTTGATTGTGCATGGACTAGCTGACTATTCTCGATAAGCTCTTTTTTTATATGATTTTCCAACAGCTGAGACAACAAAACAAGGAACAAGAAAACAAGACTTTTTTAGGTGTGAACTTAAAGAAATAAAACTAGCATCTAACCTGATCAAAATTACTTGCCTGATCATTAAAACAAGTCTGTGCGCTACCAGACACTAAAAGTGATATATAAGCCAAACTACAAGTTGAGAAATCACAACGCATGGTCATTACACCACGAGAAAATGTCCCCGCCTGAAGAGGTGGTGGTGGAGCACTATAATAATAAATGCTGTTAGTATGTTCATGATATTGACACAAGAGATGCTTGGAGGTAGTAGTAGTTGGGGAATAGGAACTCCATAAAAGAAGGATCAAAGGACCAAAGTCACAAACGATCAACCTCAAAAGCTGAACAAAGCCAGAAATCCACCCCCCCCCAATTAATATAGCCCAAAGTTATCAATACCTTACACGGTTATGGAGTTTGCTCCCACGTATCTGAAACAGATGCCACAGCGAATCTAGTTAAAAAGCAGTTAAAAAAGATTCAAAATATTAAAATAGATGATGCTCACACACACCCCGCAACACGGTACAAATATATAATCATGGGAAAATATGGTGCTCTTCTCCCTTGTGAGCATGAACATCAAACCAATTGAATATACGCCAAAACTATCATGTCATTGGGCCCTATCACGGCAAGGCCAATGCATGCACAACCTTATGCAGCTCATTTGAGGGCATGTCCAGCATAATATATTGATCTCATTCATAAAATTTTCTTATGCCATTTTGTAGTCAAGGTGATAATGATATGTGCACCCTTGCTAATGGGTATAGGTACTTTAATTTCAGCTCGCTGATATTTCCATGCTACATTGAATTTTGCAAAGCAGAATGCCGATACCATAATGCTGTTCAAACAGACTGTACGGTGAATCAAATTCTAATAAAATTATCATTTGAAACCTTTGGGAAACAAGAAGGAAGGAGATGGATGGAGGATCTTGTGCTGTCCTCAGCATTAAAAACTCATCACGTGACTAACCAAATCTAGATGCATCCACAACTAACCTAATCACTTAGATGATGATTTTCAAAAGATGCTAGTGCAAACAAACATATAAACCAAAACAAGAAAACTAAAGATATACATTCAAAGGGGCAAAAAAAAAAAAAAAGCACGTGTACGAACTTACTTCTATTCTTAATAGGGCATTAATTCCGTCCTCCAAAGATCCCAAAAGCAATGCATCCTGCAAGGCATACAGTTAATAACCAATATAAACCAGGACAAAATATTAGTATATGATTAATTTTTGAACAAAGGAAAAACTAAAACTCAAACCTACCAATTCGCACGGTGATCCACAAACAAGAAATGTCATAGTCACATCATCATCATATATCTTCATGGTGGGAAGATTTTCAAGAGAGCCTTCTTCCTCTTGCATATCTACCTCGGGTTGAGAAACATCAATCTTAGGAGGCTCGCCGAGCAGACATGGTCCTGGCTTAGCACTTTGTTTTTGACTATAGGATGAGACAACATCGTTGTTCCATAAACAGTACAGTCTAAAAGAAGCGTGGGCAAGTTGGAATGCTTCCCATGTATGGCTACATGAACTGCAATAGACCGAAACTGCAAAACTTTAGTACTGTCTCCAAGTAAAATTTCTTTCAGTTTGTAGGTAATAGTTCAGAAAGCCTTAAATAGCTGAAGTCATTTAAAATGTATGTAGTGCATAAATTTAAATTATCAACCGATTCCCAAAATTAACAGCAACAATAGCAAGCTCTCTGGACAATTAACAAACTACCTCCACTATTCTGGAAGGTAGGGAAAGGTGGTCATGCTTTATCCAAATAACGAGCAAAAGTAGAAGATCATACCTTTGTATCACCGATAACAGTGCTTGACGAAAATGGCAAGCAGCATATCGCAAGAATGCATTTTTCCAATATATAACATAGGGGACTCCCTGGCAAGGAGATATGAATATCAACAATTTTATAAAAACATAAAGAATGTATTTCCTATCATTTGCCCACGAACATGATCAATAATTTTACCTTGAAGTGAAGAGCCTCTGCCAATTTGTCGCCATTGGGGATCTCTAGATACACCTGTACAATCATTTGAGAATAGACTAATTCAACATATACAACGATTAATGAACTTTAAAGAAACACTGAAACCTGCAAAACTTTGTAAAAAGAAGTCATAAAACAAAAGGAAACAATGAATGTAAAAGAACTTTAAAGAGGGAAAAGATAATAAAGTATAAATAAAACTCAATCCTCTCGAGTATCTCTAGCACCTTATCATATATTTTACGAGAGAATGAGATCAAATAATAAATTCTATGCAGCAACTATAGTAACAGAATCATGCATCACTAACAGTGGTGGGCAATGTGGAACCAAAGAGTCCACAAAAGGCTTCTGGAGTGGACAAGTCAACACATCCCCAAACCAGAGAGCCAATATCTTCACCATCTGCATTCTGCTCTCCTTGCAAGTAAACAATATTTGGCTCTGAAGATTCAAGAACCCGCTGGAACTCATCAATGCTAGGATTGTTCAGAAGCTGAACCTTCAGTCACACAGATGAAAATATCACAACTTTGTAATAACTAATAAGTTTCGGCTGAAACATCAAAGTTTAAAAGATGTAGGACTATTAATCTGAGTTTATATACCTCGAGGCGCCCTGAAGAAGCGAGCTCTGGAAATGGGTAGCTGGGCTTATCATCAGAAAGTGGCTGCCTCTGTTTATTATCAGAAACTTGACTACCACAAAGAACTGCAAGGAGACTGCAATGGCTCCTTGAAGACCCTTGAGCATTAAACATCATGCAAACATGCCAGAAACAACAGAACTCAAGCTTGCCACTAAGTCTAAGCACCAATGCCTCCTATTTTTCTTTTTCTTTTTTTATTAAAAAAAAAAAAAACCCAAAAACCTAACAACACTACCACGAAATCAAATGTAAACCCCAAAAAGCTTGTTGCAAATAAGATAACTCAAAAAACCCACTCTCAAAATTTCCGAAATTTCCAAAATTCCACCAAGAGAGATAAAGGGACTTCCCTTTGTATTTGCAGACACTTCAAAATCCCTAAAACACCAAAGCTAGAGACTTCAAATTTGAAGAGAACAGACCGACCCAGATGAGATTATCAAGAGAATCAGGAAACCAAATGAGCAAAATTACCAAAAACGAAGATACCAAAAACAAATTCCCAATAAACAGAAAGAAGCAAACCCACACAAAGAACAAAAATCTAAAAGTTATATATAAAAAAAGTAACCCTAACTTTAGAAGATTCACTCTAATGTTAAAGAAATCTCAAATAAGAAAACCCGAAAGGATACATCTTTCCTCCACCTAATAAAAATTTCCCCCTCACTCAGAAAAAAAAATAGAAATTAAAATAAAAACACAAAATCAAAATCCGATAAAAATCAAAGTCACGCATTAAATAATTGCAGCTAAAAAAAATTAAAACCTTTTTCGGATTGTTTAATTAAAGATCAAACAGTCCACCACCCCTTTTTTTCTTCCATCTTTGTTGTCAATTTGTATTTTAATAACTACAGTTTCCTTTTCCCCAATCACATTCTCGAATATCTAATCGAGTGAAAAAAATTAAAAAGAAAAATCTCATGAACCGTTTGATCACGAAACCCACAAAATAAGAAATATCCATTTGTTAATTAATTCTAAATTGACTTTTTATTAATCTTTTCTTTTTCACGTTCGTTTAATAGCTACATTATAATCGCAAACTATGAGAAATGTGAAAATTTTTCTTTATCTGCTCCCTGCTTTCTGTGTTCTTGACATTAAAACATCTCCTACTACACAAAATTACTACAAAATATTCTAGTTAAGGGATTTTTCTCTTTTTTTTTTTCCTTTTTTCTCTCAGGTTTTTTATTGGACACGAATTCGGGATCGTCAGGACTGATTGAGTCTAATCTCATAATCCAAGGATGTCATTATCATTTCCGTGATCATCATCATCATCATCATCAACCTTTCGCTCTTGGATCTTCCAGTAAATGGATTTTTTCTTTTCTTTTCCTTAAGTCCGCTACGTACTAATTTACCAGAATTAAAAACCCAAGAAAAAAAATTTTAAGTTTTTAAGTGATGTTCTGTTCTTGATTGATTCGAAGTGTTCTTTTTATAAGATCTGGGACCCAGTTGCCAGAATTTGACTCTTTTTTTCTTCAGTCTTCTCTTAATTTCTGCTAAAAAACAAAGACTGTTCTTTTTCTTTCTAATTCCCATGTGTTTTTTCTTAAACTTAGAAAGTTAGCCACCGTTCCTTTTTCTTTGGGTTTTTCTACCATCTTCTTCAGTTAAATCCTTGACATTTTTCCCTTGCTTTATGTCTCCTAATATATTTTAAAATCATGAAAGGTCGTGGACATTAAAGTAAATTAATCAATCCATTAACGTTTTTATTATGTTCCCACGGGTTTTTTAACTTAAGTTTTTAAGAAGTTTGAA
>JBBYHM010000019.1:3763755-3779222 GCA_038381775.1 Adansonia rubrostipa
ATCGAATAAATAAAATATTTAAGGGAAAAATAGCTATTAGTTTTTAAAATCAATAATCTAATATCATGTTAAATTGAGCTATAAATTTATCAAACAAAATTTAACTAATAATGAAGAAATACACTCTAAAGTAATCGATCGTCATAAAGATTTATTTTGAAAAAATAATTATGATTATTAGTATTATAGTATTAATAGCTTAGTTTTATGTTATAACTACTTAACATAAATATGGAAACTATATTTTTTGAATGAAGATTTTAAAAAAGAGATACAGATAAATCACTATGAGAGTTCTAATTTTATTATATATATATTTTAAGATAATTGGATAGAGCTTGTAATTGTATTGGTGAGGAATTTTGTGTTTATTTGAGCGTTCGTTTGGGCTCGCCTAGCCCAAAGATAATCTTGATAGGTCCGGTCCAATTGTCGAAAGTTTCTTCCGTCCTCGACCAAACCTACCCCTATTTCACGTAGAAAATAAAAAGCGCAGGCCAGAAGCTAGTTGTCACGTTTCCAATCGCCAATTTTTACGCCGCTAGTTGACTTCTCGTGCTTAGGAGGACAGGTAAAATCTTTTGTCCTGTGCCACACAAATTGGGCTTAAAAAAAAAAAAAAATTTAATAATCCAATAATTTTAAATATAAATAAACAATTACAATAAAATATTAAATATGATATAACTTCATAAAAAAATAAAAATATAGGTATTTATTAAAATTTATTTAAATATTTAATATTTTAATTTTAATTAAAAATTAATATAAATATTATATTATCTGACATTTTCAAACTAACGAAAAAGATCAAATCCCACATTAAAAAAAGAACCGAAGCAATTAAATGTTAAATATACAGAAATGTATATCCGCTCTACATTGGACGTACGTGGCAAATCATACTTTGGATGAGATATTTATGCAATTTTTTTTTATTCCATTGACAAATCTCTAGTTGAATGCCATAATTGTTACTAATTTGCTTTCTAAATCTTTAGTCTTGTGAAGGAACAATAATTGGCTTGTTTTAAAAGGTTTTTTTTTTCTCTCATTATTATACTTAATTTCTACAATTTTTATTTTAGAAAAACTTAAAAATAGAAATTGTAACAACAATTTTGAACAAAAAAAATAATATTTTGAAAAATTAATACTCATAAATAAAATTAATCCAACACTCGCGAAGTGTTTAAACGAAAAATTTTATTAAAAAATTTTAAAAATTTAAAATAAATTTAATATATTTGATATAATAAAATTAAAATTATTAAAATACTCGAAATTTGAATAAAGAATTTTGAAAGGCTCACATTTATTTTCTTCAATTATAATTGCGAAAACTCGTTACTATATATATTTTTTTACTTTTCATATTTTTAATAATATTTATATATTTTTAAAAATGAAACTCATATTATATTTTATAAAAAATATTTTTTATCTTCATTATTATTTTTTTATAAAATTATGAATATTATTATTATTTTGAATTGGTACATTTTCAAAGTCCAACGTTTCAAAATTACTGATCTTAGACTCACCCTCAAAATAAGACTTTTTGAGCAATAGACTTGTGGATGGCTATCCTTCAATTAGTAATGTCACGTGCCGTGCGTGTTGTCGATGGTTCTAAAGTTTTTTTGCGTGACCTTGCATTTATCACTTTTATGTAATGGCAAAAGTCAATAATCAAATAAATGTTTAATGAAATTTTCCTAAAAAAAGTTACACGTACGTATAGTAATAATAATAATAATAATAAGGTTAGTGAGATTTTGCAAAAAAAAAAAAAAAAAATTATAATAAGATTATGTTGGGCTCATTAGTTTAATATTTTTTTTATGATATTTTGATCTATTCTCCAATTATTAATATAGAGTTTAATAAGCCAAAACAATTGTAGAAGAACACTTTACTAAAATGACAATAACAGGTGCACTTATTCTAACCCCAAAAGGTGCTTTTGCAATATTCATTAATAAATAAACATATAATCTCAATTTCGTATTTTCAAATAAAGAGTTATTATTTATATAACTATATATTTTTAATATAAAATAATATTTATACAAAATGATTTAAATAGTATCAAGCAATAAGTTATTTTTGAGAAAAAAATTGAATATTGTTTTTTAATATAAAATATGCATTAAATCGAATATAAATATTTTAAAATTAAGATAGAAAAATTTAATTTTATATATAGAAATAATTTTAAATAGATTAATATTGCAATTATTTTAACTTATGAATAGGATTAGGAAACCAACACATATTTTATTTTATTTATTTTTTTACATATTTAAGATATATTTTATCTTATTAATACACTTATTAAATCTAAAAAAATTAATTGATGAGATAAAATATTTTCATATACATATACGTTATTTTCAAAAGCTTTTATTTTTCTAAAATAAAAATAAAAATAAAAAGATGAATATATTGAGGAAAAAATTAGTTAAAAATAAAAAGGAGAAAATTATTATCACAAAGAAACGTCATGCGGTTTAACTAAAAAGAAAAGGACCGTTGTTATTTGCTCAAAGGAAAAAAAATTGAAAAAAAGGCTAACAAACAAACGCGGAGTCGAGAACGAACGACACAACAACAAGCACAGCCAGAAAGACTTCAGACGAAAACCAACCTCCACACCCCTCCCCTCCCCCCCACAAAAGAAAAAAAGTGGAACAGGGGACCGAAAATTTTTTTAAAAAAAGAAATTAATAATCGAAGAAATTAGAAGGTAGAACTATTTCTTTTATAAAAAAAAAAGGAAAAAAGTTCGTATTATTAATATATTTTTTTTTGCAATTTCTTTCTTTCTCTTTTTTGTTTGGAAAATAAAATCGTGTGTTTTTCATTTCATTGTATCAATCTTGTTAAATTTGCCACGAAATTAATTCTGGCGGTTAACGGCTTTTGATTTCGATTCTTTTGTGTTCGGCAGTTTCAATGTAATTTTTATTATTATACAAGTAGAAATTTAACGTGTTAATTGAGTTTTAATCAATTAAAGGAGCAATTCAGTTTTCTCGATGAGATTTTCCGTTGCTGGAAGACCCAAATGAACTTTTAATCCTATGTAATTTTTTTTTCTTTTGTTAATCAATCTCGATCAGAATTATCTGATTAATTTATTAGGGTTTATCGGTATGAGTTAATTAATTTTTGAATTTCGTGGTTTTATTGGATCGAGAAGTGAAGAGAAGTTACCACTATAACTGAAGAAGAAGAGTGTGGAATTTTGGGCTTTTGGATAACTTAAGGTGCTAGTGTTCCAGGTAACTTTGGTTTTCTTATTATTTTCTTTTGAAAATGTATGATTAACGTTATGCTTTTCATGTAATTATTGCTTAAACATGTTAAATTTATTTTTATTAGTAAACTAAATTCCAATCTAAGTTTTCCGTCCACTTTCAATTAATAGAATTTCTTTTCGGTTGGGATTCATAAGTTTAAGAGTAGTGTTTTTGTTGAAGCTCAATTTTTTTTTAAAATTTTCTTGTGGTTTTAATATGGCCAGGGTATTGACGGTAGTGATTTTTTTTGGTTGTGAGAGTGGCAAATGAATGAATGAAGATGACTGGGATCGGGTGGGATAATTTTTGATGGGCACCCCCGCCAACAAACTAACTGACCTCGATATGTCTAGGTTCCTTAGGAGCGAGCTGCTGAATGTGCCGAAGGAATTTTGGATGCCTGATCGCAGTTGTAGCGTATGCTACGAGTGTGACTCCCAATTTACATTATTTAACCGTAGGCATCATTGTAGACTTTGTGGCCGTGTTTTCTGTGCCAAGTGTTCGGCGAACTCGATTCCTTCTCTATCTGATGAGTCAAGAGCTGGTCGGGAAGATTGGGAAAGGATGAGGGTATGTAATTTCTGCTTCAAGCAATGGGAGCAGGGGAAATCAGCTGTTGATAATGGGACCAAAACCTCTAGTCGTGGTCTTAGTCCCTCTCCATCTGCAGCAAGCTCGGCCAGTACCAAGTCTAGCTGCACCTGTAATAGTAGTAGCAGCACTGTTGGTTCTAATCCGTATGCAATTGGACCTAACCACAGTGTGAATTATAATTCTGATCTTAGCCCTCGTGAATCTGTCCAGATGAATGCACCTTCTGAACAAAACAGTGAGATATCTGGGATGAGCACGAATCCAAGTTCAGCCTTAGTAGGTTCTTCTTCAAACCATTTTGGCTTTTGTGGTAACAGGTACTTCCCCCTTGCTAACCTATTTTTGAGTGAGCAGAAAGTGTTTTTACCTATCTAACTCTGGAATTTCACATGCCTTTGCATTTTTTTTTTTTCAATGCTTGTTGACACTGGGGAAGTGATAAGGGTTTAGCAATACATTCTTCATGATATCGATTTTGTCTAGACGAGCCATTACTTCTGTGCTCAATGTTTTTGTGTTACCTTGTCAATTCATGTTCAAATTACACAGGTTGCCTTGACTGTTATACATATCCTCGAGTTCTTGCATTCTTATTTTATTATTTTGAGCTACTTAGCAATACTTCTTAACTATTGGTTCCAGGATTGATGATGAAGATGATGATTATGGTCCTTATCGTTCAGATTCAGAATCAAGGCATTATGCTCATGCTGAAGAGTATTATGGCGCAATCAATCTTGATGAAATTGGCTGTGTTTATGGATCAGATAAAGTGCATCCTGATGCAGAGAACATTGATGCAAAATCTTTGGTTTCACCTTCAGCTAAGAATTTTGATGCACCAAGTGTGGATGGAATCAAGAAATTTGAAGATGTAAATGAGCGAGAGAATGCTGATGAGAGTGAAGCTCCTGCTTATGATGTTGGTGGTACAGATGCTGAGCCTCTGGAACTTGAGAGCAGTGGGATACTGTGGCTCCCTCCAGAGCCTGAGGATGAAGAGGACGAGCGGGAAGCTGCGCTGTTTGATGATGATGATGATTATGTGGGTGCTTCAGGGGAGTGGGGATATTTACAGTCTTCAAATAGCTTTGGCAGTGGGGAGTGCCGTAGTAGGGGTAAGTCTGGTGAGGAGCACAGACAGGCCATGAAAAATGTGGTGGAAGGGCATTTTAGAGCTTTGGTAGCTCAGCTTTTGCAGGTTGAAAACCTCCCTGTAGGGGACGATGATGGCGGAGAGAGTTGGTTGGATATAATCACATCTTTGTCATGGGAAGCTGCAACACTTCTAAAGCCAGATACTAGCAAGGGAGGAGGAATGGATCCCGGAGGATATGTGAAAGTTAAATGCATAGCTTCCGGGCGTCAAAGTGAAAGGTTCTCTCACTGAACTCAATTTGAAAATCTGTCAAGCATTTTAAAGAAAGCAACTTTGCCTGCTTTTATTGAGCACCTTTATAGTAGTTCATATTCTTAGGCTTAGCATGTGGCAGCTAACAGCCCAATCATACAAATGACTTTTTGTTCTTAGTAATCAATTCTATCATTGATTTCAGGACAGTTAACCGCGTTTATGGCATGAGTATCCGGCTTATTAGGTCTTGAAAATATGTAATTGTTGCATTGTTCGAATACTTCCAGCATCTATATAATTTCCATGTTAAAGTTTGATAATTCCCAGCATATCAACTGGTTCATATTCTTTTTTCTCTTTCTGTTGATGGGTAATGATTTTAATTTTTTGATATTTTTGTGCGTGAACATATGCCTGAAGTTATTTCTGCAATCCACATATCTCATCAGCTATCAGTTGTGAATTTCCCTCATATTTGTACTGAGTATTCAGATTGCTTTTGCGGTGATTCTTAGTGTTTATCTGAAGCACTGAGAGAGGATTATCTGGAGATTGTTGATTTCTTTTGGGTGGCAGTTAATATATTGGTCTTAATAGAAAAGAAAGTACAATTAATAATTAAATAAAATGTGTTGCCAAAAGAAAGCTTTTTGGGTTCTTTAGTTCTTTCTATCAATCATTTATTTATGCTGATGGGTGTCTGATTTCCATTTTAATATTTTTTCTAGTGCTGTGGTTAAAGGAGTTGTTTGTAAGAAAAATGTTGCTCATCGACGAATGACTTCAAAAATAGATAAACCTCGTTTTCTAATACTTGGAGGAGCATTGGAGTATCAGCGTATTTCTAATCACTTGTCAAGTTTTGATACGTTGCTGCAGCAGGTTTGTATTTGTGACTGTGTCCTATTTTGGTTTGTTGTAAAAGATTCAAAGCAAGGAACACTCCTTCGATTCCCCCTTCTAGAAAATGAAGCAGTTAAGGCTAGTATTGTTTTCATGAGCTTACCCTCCTTTTCAGGAAATGGACCATTTGAAGATGGCAGTTGCTAAAATTGATGCACATCATCCTAATGTTCTTTTGGTGGAGAAATCTGTGTCCCGGTATGCTCAAGAGTACCTTCTTGCCAAAGACATATCACTTGTTCTCAACATTAAGAGGCCACTCTTAGAGCGTATAGCCCGCTGCACTGGTGCTCAAATAGTTCCATCAATTGATCATCTAACATCCCCGAAGCTGGGTTATTGCGATTTGTTCCATGTGGAGAAATTTCTTGAGGAGCATGGAAGTGCTGGGCAAGATGGGAAAAAATTGACAAAGACTCTAATGTTTTTTGAGGGTTGCCCAAAGCCTTTGGGCTACACTGTAAGTCCTTTCTGGCACACATATCCATGCTCAGCATCATAAACACCTAAGGAGAAACTCAAAATATGTCTAAAACAACCTTCTGCTACAACTAAAAAAGGGGTAAATAGACGAGGCTTTACGAAATTAATGAGCAATCATGGAAGTCTACTCAACATTCGTTTACCATCTTTGACCTGAATTCAGTATTTTAACCCTGTCTCTAGAGCACATGTGAACATCGGGCAATTATTTTCATTAAAACTTCAGAGCAATCAGTTTGCACTTTGTTGTACAGTTTTGTTCCTTTCCACCCATCTTGTATGCACAGCTGTAGTCAAAGTAGTTCATACTGTCTATGGGGCTTTACAATCGTATTACTGTGAGATCCAACTATCTGATCAACTGCTATCTGCTAGCTTTAGATTTGTCGAGTGGTGTGGCTTTTTTTTTGGTAGAATGCTTTAGTCAAATCTTACATCGAGCAACCGCAGTCCGAGAGAGGGCCGATTTAGTGAGCTTCGTCTGACCATATCTTACTTTTGTTCTCCACTGTGGTGCTTTTTGTTCTCTATGATTTCTTAGTTTACAATCAACACCTAAAAGCAAGCAACAATTTTTGGAGGATAACATGCTTTTCCTCTGAAAATTTTGTACCATGAATAGCTTTGTTACTTTAACCATCCTCAGGTTCTGCTGATAGAGCAATTCCTTTATTATCGGGTGACAAATTAACTTCCTCTGTTAATACGAAAGGAAACTGTGGCCTTCTTGCATCTTGTCGGTGGTCCTATAACTTGCAGGAGGAAGAACCCATCTGCCACCTTAAGAAGCGTTTTAATGTTCACCTCCTCGAAATCATCTTCTGCACCTGCATCAATTCGAGCACCTCGTGGCAGCAATAGCCCACTTAGGTGCTCTTTGTCATGCATAATTCGTGGATTAAATTGGAAATATAATGTAGCAGAAACTATTGTGGCTGCTGGCAATTAGGTTGTTCGCCAACTTTTAGGACGTTAACTGGTAAGATGCATAGACTGTGACTGTATAAAGCTTTGGTGGGTCATGTCATGCCACTTAGATATCCACAAAGTGCATTTGTTAATCATTCTAACACATTTTTCCAAGATAAAAAAGTTTGGTGCTAAGATGGTCCAATGCTTGCTTTGTTTCAGATTTTACTCAAGGGTGCCAATGGAGATGAACTAAAAAAGGTGAAACATGTTGTCCAGTATGGAGTTTTTGCAGCTTATCACTTGGCTCTTGAGACATCGTTTCTAGCTGATGAAGGTGCCACGCTTCCGGAGCTCCCTTTAAAATCTCCTCTAACTGTTGCCTTACCTGATAAACCATCAAGTATTGACAGGTCTATTTCCATCATACCTGGCTTTACCATCCCATCCTCCGGGAAGCCCATGGCTCAATCTATTAACGAATTGCAGAAATCGTGCAAAGTTGATAACCCAGATAGATCATCATTTGCCAACATTGACCCCCTTTGCAAATCTACAGAGGCCAGTTCATCTTGCTTGTCAAAAGGTGCTCTGACTAAGACCAAGGAATCTGCATTGGATTCTGTTGAAGCAATTGCTTCCTTGAATTCACAGTCTGCTTCGAGGGAGGAAATCTCTTCTTATGACTATGTTCCCTCCTTAGATCATGCATTTAGCAAGATCAATGGGTTGAATCCTAAAGCATCCGTACAGATGAAAACAACTAGCAATGGAGAAGCTTTAATCGGTAACCAGTTCATTTCTTGTCAAAGATTATCAGACGCATTAGAACAAGGTGGTGGCAGTAATCATGCTGATGGCAGTATGTTGGCTGCAAAGCATCTAGATGGCCCAGAGTTGGCATCCTCAAAACAAGAGCCTATTAATAATAATGAAGATGCGGGGTCCTCCAAGGAGGAGTTTACTCCATCAGCTTCAGACCACCAGAGCATTTTGGTGTCATTATCAACACGTTGTTGGTGGAAGGGCACTGTGTGCGAACGGTCCCATATCTTCCGAATCAAATACTATGGGAGCTTTGATAAGCCTTTGGGGCGATTTTTACGAGATCATCTGTTTGATCAGGTATTTATTATTGTTGTTGTTTCATGTGGAAACTTATCTTCCTTTTTTGCTTATCATTACTATAACTTTAGATTCTTTTTGTCAGAGCTTCCGTTGTCATTCATGTGAGATGCCATCTGAGGCACATGTTCATTGTTATACTCATCGGCAAGGTAGCCTGACGATAGCTGTTAAGAAGCTACCAGATTCTGCCTTACCAGGAGAGCGGGAAGGCAAGATTTGGATGTGGCATAGGTGCTTGCGATGCCCACGGATCAATGGATTCCCTCCAGCCACAAGAAGAGTTGTAATGTCTGATGCTGCTTGGGGTTTATCCTTTGGGAAATTTTTGGAGCTTAGCTTTTCCAACCATGCAGCTGCTAGCAGAGTTGCAAGCTGCGGTCATTCCCTTCACAGAGATTGTCTTCGATTTTATGGGTAAGATTTTACTTTACAATTATGAAGTGTTACGTTTATTAAAGAACAAAAATTACTGTTTTTGAATGGGGTGATCACTTTCAGAGCTGGCACTTGTGGAAGATTGGTCTTGTTATTCCATTTAGCCTGTTTATATGATTTCTCTCTAGTCTATAAGCAATCATGTTTGCTTTTTCAATGTGAACGATTATTGATGGTAATTCATAGGTGTCATTTTGGTGTTTTTCTGTAACATAATGATTATCAACAGTTATCCCTTCATATATTGTATCTGGTGTGTGGTACTGACTTATGAGTTGCCTGGGTCTTCAATACAAAGGTTTGCACCTGTACAGAGGTAAAGTTCGTATATGTGTGTGTGTGTGTGTGTATGCAGAAACATGAGACTGAACTTGCTTTGTTCATATTTGAATTAACCTTGTATTTCTAAAGTACATGGTTAAAAACATGAGCTAAATTCTTAATCAAAGAGAAAGATGGCTGATTTATTTGTCCTCTTTTGGTTTATGTTGTAAGGCTAGTCTTGTGTATTCCTAAGCTTTGCTGCTTAATGAGAGTAAAAATCCCCAAGCCTTGTGCAAAAGTGACTCACCCAACTCCACATTGCTGGTGTATGTTATTTTTGCAAAAGGGAAAATGCATTTGCACTTATTTCCAAAAAAATCTATTTGGCTTTTGAGTTTGGCAATTGTGCTAAGTTTGGGAGTATGGTATATGACCGGTTTAGATTGAATTCTGAAATTCATTACTCATCTATGGATTCGTACAGGTAGCCAGTTACATCCATATGCCCTTATTAGTTCTTTAGTTTCCTTGTAGCTATTCTTATGCAGTTAGTTTATTGGCCTAAATGAATGATCATCATTATGTGGTTGAGCTGTAATAAGGCCATATAACTTTGTACACATATGTGTGAGATTTCCATGTTTTGGAAACACGTGAACTTTGCCAAGTGGTTGTTGCTCCAAGATGAAATGCCTAATTGCCTTGAAGTCCCGGGATCAACTTTCCAAGTCAGCTACTTCATTCTGGATAAGGAGGGTGATTGGCCATGAAGGGCATGGAAAGAGTAGGGTTAATTAGTGGGATATAGAATGTAAAAAATTCGAAAGGTGTTTAGAACTGATCAAATGAAGCATATCAGTTGCATGTTGTATCGTCTGATTTTACTGTTTTACCATATGCAGATTCGGGAGAATGGTTGCTTGTTTTCGATATGCTTCCATTGATGTTCATTCTGTTTATCTTCCACCTTCAAAACTGGAATTTAATTATGACAATCAGGAGTGGATACAAAGCGAAGCAGATGAGGTTTGAATATCCTAAATCCTAGCTCCAGTTCATAAAACTGTTCTTGAATCAAATAACACCTAGAAGATCATAAATACTGTTTCGCAGGTGAGTAACAGGGCAGAATTGCTTTTCAGTGAAGTATACAATACTCTTCAAAAGATTTCAGAGAAATTATTAGGTTCAGGGTCCCATAATTGTGGTACAAAGGCACCTGAAAGGGGAATCTGTATCGAAGAACTGGAAGCCATGCTCCAAAAGGATAGAAAAGAATTTCAGGTAGTTAGTTTGAACTTCATCATTTGTGCGTCATCCCATCCCTTATGATCGACAACTGCAGTCTGATTGTCCTAATTAATGCTTAAACCAACCTGTGCAGAAGTTTAAATCCATTTTTGAATATCTTTTTCTTTTATGCATGAAATCAGCCTGACATATTGTCTGGTTTCTAATCAGTTTACTGTTTTCTTAGGAATCTTTACAGAAAGTGCTTTCTAAGGAGGTGAAAGTCGGCCAACCTGTTATTGACATTCTTGAAATCAATAAGTTGCGCAGGCAACTGATCTTTCTTTCTTGTATCTGGGACCAACGGCTAATACATGCACATAGTTCAATTAACAATAATATCCAGGAAGTTATAAGCAGTTCCATCCCAAAGCTTGGATTGAAGCCCATAAGCTCTGTGGAGAAACTTGTTGAGATGAATGTCAGTCCCAAGCCAACCAGAGTCTTTATTAGTTGTGACTCTGCCCTAGTTGAGACCAAGCCTGATATAAACATAAATCAAGGAGGCCATACTGGTGAGGTTAGCAAGCTGGGTGGAGATCACAAAGTAAAGGACATTGACCAGGAATTTAATAACAGGAAGGAGGCTGAACCTTCTCTTTCTTCTAGTGCAAATACCAGTGAGAAATCTGATTCTTTGGAATCTGAAAGAGTTGTAAGAAGGGCCCTCTCAGAAGGGGAATTTCCAATTATGGAAAATTTATCTGACACCCTCGAGGCAGCATGGACTGGTGAAAGTCACCCAGCTAACATAGTTCCTAAGCAGAATGGCTACTCTGTTCCTGATTCAGTTGTGGTGGATATGTTAACTGCGGTAAATTTGGATCCGGGAAATCGTGTTAGTGATTCTGGTGAAGTGGAAGTTTCTCGTTCTCCTCAGTCTGCTGTGCCTACTAAGGGACTTGAAAGTACGGGGAAGTCTATGAGCCTGGAATGCATGCCATTTCCAAATTTTTACGACTCATTTAATAAGAATTCTTTATTCAATTCTCTGAAGTTCAGTATCAGTGAGCATAATCCAATATATGTCTCATCTTTTTGGGAGTTGGAAAAGCAAAATGGTGCCAGGCTGCTGCTTCCTATTGGTGTTAATGACACAGTAGTGCCTGTTTATGAAGATGAGCCATCTAGTATTATAGCATATGCACTTGCCTCATCAGATTATCATTCACAAATGTCTGAGCTGGAGAGACCAAAAGATGCTGCAGATTCTTTTAGTGACTTGCCATCTGATACTTACAGAAGTTTTGGATCTGGTGACGATAGTGTGTTGTCTTTGTCTGTGTCACATAGCTCCCTGTTTTCTGACCCTCTCTTGTACACAAAGGATTTGCATGCCAGAGTTTCTTTCACAGATGATGGCCCCCTTTGGAAGGTGAAGTATTCCGTAACTTGTTATTATGCAAAGTGGTTTGAGAGCTTGAGGAGGACTTGCTGCCCTTCTGAACTGGATTTTATACGGTCTCTCAGTCGTTGTAAGAAGTGGGATGCCCAAGGTGGCAAGAGCAAAGTCTTCTTTGCGAAAACTTTAGATGATCGATTTATCATCAAACAAGTTACAAAGACAGAACTAGAATCATTCATCAAGTTTGGACCAGCTTATTTCAAGTATTTGGCTGATTCAATCATGACAAGAAGCCCAACTTGCCTGGCAAAGATTTTGGGCATATATCAGGTATTATTTGTTCGTATTACCTAAGTAACTATATAGCTTAAATTGCTAACCTGTATGAAGAGTATGAGTGAAGTTTTGGCTAATAATTCCAGGCAAAATTTTCGTTTTAGGGGCACAAAACATTGGTTATCTATTGCTTTTCCTTTTTTGTCAAATCATGCTTTCCAATTCATTTCAAAACACTCTTTGCTTAACTCATCTGGCAATTCTTCCTTTTTTCTCACTCTGCTAAAAGCACATTTCACTATGTGGTGTCTTAGGGATATGTGTTTTTGTGTGCGCATCTCCTTACTGATTTAAATATGAATTCCAACTTTGGTTTAAATTTGTGTCCAATTATACTATGTTAACACTCGACATTATGATGTTATGAGGCCTGAGAAATGAGCAGTCTAACCTCGCTGAGAAGATTTTCAAGTTTTATCTGCTTCATTTTGTTGTAGTTTTTACTGAATCCAAGTTCCAAACATAAATTAGGCTTTTCTTATTTTGTGATAAATTTACTGAGGTTTATTTTAATTTTTCTTCTGGTGTCATTGTCTTGAAGGTTTCATCAAAGCACCTTAAGGGAGGGAAGGAGTCAAAAATGGACGTTTTGGTGATGGAAAATCTTCTCTTCAGGCGTAACGTTACAAGGCTTTACGACCTTAAAGGATCTGCTCGATCAAGGTATAATCCTGATACAAGTGGCAGCAACAAAGTTCTTCTGGATCAAAATTTGATTGAAGCAATGCCGACTTCTCCAATTTTTGTTGGAAGCAGAGCGAAGCGTTTGTTGGAGAGGGCTGTCTGGAATGACACTTCTTTTCTTGCCGTAAGTTGGAATTTAACTTCTCATTTGAATGTCACTGCACATACTATTTTGAGTATTTTCTTTATATTTTATAAAGGAAATCTGATCTGTGGTGGTGCTGCGGGATATATTTTGGTAATTACATTATGACCTGAAAGAAACAATGATGGGTAATGTAGTTGGGTGTGGGCTATCTGGCACAATGTTTGATTGTTTTTTTTTTTCCTTACCGGCATTCTATGTGTTGTACAATTAAATAGTGATGGTCGCATTTACTACTAAATGTTTTTCTGATCAAGGAGTAAGAGTCGAATGCCTATTTCTCTTGCCTTATACTTTTTCTGATAATGTTTATTTGTTTTGACACAGTTAGTTGATGTAATGGACTATTCATTACTAGTCGGCGTGGACGAGGAAAAGCACGAGCTTGTTCTTGGAATAATTGATTTCATGAGGCAATACACATGGGACAAGCACCTTGAAACTTGGGTGAAGACATCAGGCATCCTTGGCGGGGCTAAAAACGTGTCTCCAACGGTGATCTCGCCCCAACAGTATAAGAAACGATTCAGAAAAGCTATGACTGCTTATTTTCTCATGGTGCCGGATCAGTGGACTCCGGCTCCAACAATTGTTCCTAGTGGGTCGCAGACAGACCTTTTTGAAGAAAATGCACAGGGTGGTAACTCTGTTGGATGATTAATGTGAATCCTTGTGCCTGTATATGTCAACATGTAAGCTCAATACCCCTCTCTCTCTCTCTCTCTCTCTCTATATATATATATATATATATATATATGTATATATTTCTTGCCATCTTTTTTAAAATCATTTTTGTCTGTCTTTTTTACTTCCATCCAATTGTAATTGTTAAATTGCTGCCACATTTTTATGTATCATCATCAATATATGCATATGTTAATTTTTTTCTTTTTTATCAGCTGCAAAAGGCTCTTTTTTTGCAGCCTTAAGCTTTGTGTATCTTCGTACATGTTATAGTTTTTGTGTATATTTGTATTTTTTCTTTTTTCTAATTTTAAGCCTTGTGTATCTTCGTACATGGCAATTCAGCTGGTCAATTGTAATTGTAAACCTTTCCATGGCAATAAAGGGGGACCTGTTTTAGGCACCTGGGATTGTTGCTGCCTGGTGAGCTGGGCTTCTAATTTAATCAGCGAACTAGCCCTATTAATTTATGGACTTCATTAACAAAAGTTGCTTTAGCGGATTTCCCAATTGTACCGCCTCGCTTGATCATGCACTATTATTCTTTTTCTTTCTTTATTTTTTTTTATTTTTTGGCACCAAAAGAGCGGATGTTTTTGTTGCTTAAATTTACAATCAAATAAAAATGCTGGCAGCCTCACAATTCACCGTCACAGCTTTCGGCCAGCTAACTTGACTACAAGACCATGGATTCTAATATACTCAGAAATACGATCAATTGCGTGAGGAAAAAACAGAAAAATGGTAGTAAAAGGAGTTAATGGTTAGGGTTGGATTTTAATAAATGTTTTTTGTTATTCGTTTAGATTAGAAAGCTTCTTTTATTGTTATATGTTAAACCGTATTAAAATATTAAAAAATTTATTTTATATTAATATTAATATTTTTTATAATTAATTTTAAATAAAAATATTTTTAATTTATTTAAACTGTAACTTGAATTCTGCCATCTAGTAATGATGATACTAAGTAAACTGATTACTAGTTGTTAATGCTAACAATCAGGACAATTTTTGGATTCAATAGCTCCCTCGAAAATAAATGGTAGTAGTTATTAATTTATTATAATTTAATATATATTTTATTATTTAATATATAATTTTAATAATTTATTTTTTAATATAAATAATTTTCATAATTTTAATTATTATTCTACATAAGTATAATTTTATTATTTAACATAAATATAATTTTATTTATATTTTATTATATAATATAAATATAATTTTTAATTATTGATTATATATATGAACACATTATAATCAAATATCTTTAATAATAATTTTTATTCGTATCTTATTATTTTCGTTATGATTAAATTCAAAAGTTAATTTTGATTTCATTAATCTTGTCTTCACCATCATTTTTAATCTTATTATCCATTAAAATAACTTAAGACAAGCCCTAATTTTGCTAGAAAATCTTTGGGGCTTCACATACAAGTCAAAACTTGCAACCAAGCAAAAGGCCCCATTTAATTTACGGTACCCCATGAAAGCTCCAAATTTTCCAGACAATCCATAATCTTTTGGCGCGCCCTTTTTAACTCTTGAAAGTCTTTTCCTTTTCCCTCCACCATCATTCATTCCCCTTTCTCTTTCTTTC
>JBBYHM010000019.1:3779322-3795073 GCA_038381775.1 Adansonia rubrostipa
TTGGCGCGCCCTTTTTAACTCTTGAAAGTCTTTTCCTTTTCCCTCCACCATCATTCATTCCCCTTTCTCTTTCTTTCTCCCTGTTAAACCCTCTCTTTATCCAGGTTTGGATCTCTAAACAGACACTTGACTGCTGTAGCAAGCGGAAATGGAGCAGCAGAGAAAGCAGAAGATGGTTCAACAACATCAACAACAAAAGGAGCTTGAGGAGATGCAACATGGCCCGTTCCCTGTCGAGCAACTTCAGGTGAAAAAAAAAAATCTTCGAGATTTTGTTTCTTTGTTCAATTCCATTAAAAATTAAGACGCTTTTCTAAGAAGGGTTTTTTTTTCCAAGTTGCCAAAAAGCTGTTTCTTTGTTTGATTGGTCCAAAATTTTCAGAAAGTATCATTGTTAATTCTTTTTCAAAATTCTGAAAATCTAAAACGTATTTTCTTCCTCTCACTGCTTTTATTTTTTCAAAATGGGTTCTTTTCAATATCGTTTTTCCCCCTTTTTTACCTATAATAGAATCGATTAGAAGTTTATCCAAATGGGTTATATTATATCAATAGCCCATTAGGTGGGGTGCTTTTATGTTAGAGTTTCACGACAAGTTTGTATGTAATTGTTTATAAACAAGGGGTTAATGTATTTGAACTACCGTAGATCAGGATTCTATTAACTGAAATGCAATTTTATTTTATCTTTTGCCTGACAGCTCATAATTGGTTTTGCATTTTCACCTTTTTTTCAAGAAATCCTCGTACTTGTTTTGACTTTTAACAGTTATGGATTTATTCTCAATTTTTTGTCTTCAATTGAAGGCATCGGGCATTGCATCCCTGGACGTAAAGAAGCTTAAGGACGCAGGACTTTGCACGGTTGAATCTATTGCTTACACCCCAAGGAAAGATCTTCTTCAGATCAAAGGAATCAGTGAAGCTAAAGTTGACAAGATCATGGAGGCAGGTATGCTGTTTCCACACTTTTTCTTTGTTCCATTAAATTTTTGTTGATGACATTTACTACAAAATGATTTGAAATTAATATTTTTGTCTTCCTTGGATTTTGCCAGCTTCCAAACTGGTCCCGTTGGGTTTCACCAGTGCTAGCCAGCTCCATGCTCAGAGGGTGGAGATAAATTCCGATAACATCTGGATCATCTGAACTTGATAAAATTTTGGAAGGTACATGGGCTCTGATGTCTGTGAAGTTTTGTTTGACTTTGATTCTAAACACTCCTAGAAATTGATTACTTGTTCAACTGGTTAAGACCTAAGTATTGTAAATTAATGTTTTTGCTAGTTAGTTGATTTTCTGTGTCATTGCACGCTCCCTTGGTTTTTCTACAACAGGTGGAATTGAGACAGGATCCATTACTGAGATATACGGTTAGTTCCGTTCTGGAATGACTCAGCTCTGTCACATACTGTGTGTCACATGCCAAGTAAGAGCTTTTCTTTTTCATTTTCCTGGCAACTACAGGTGTATTCTGCATTTGAAGTTTACTGCCACACATGATTGAAATGACATCACATGCCAAGTAAGAGCTTTTCTTTTTCATTTTCCTGGCAACTGCAGGTGTATTCTGCATTTGAAGTTTACTGCCACACATGATTGAAATGACATCACACTGGTCAAATGAAACAAGAATTTGGATTTGTTGAACAGTAAACTGATTAGTGACACGGCCAACAAAATGCTTCTTAAACTGAGCTTGACTTTCTTGTAACTCCTGTAGATGGCAATATTGTGGTTTTACTTCTTAACGTCAGCTCATTGCATAGCAGGGCCCCTAACAGTTTTTTGCATTGCAATTTGCTATAATCTGTTTGTTAGCCAGTAAGTCAATTTGGCAAGGCATGCTTCTAATTTTCTTTGATGTTTCAGCTTCCATTACATCAAGGAGGCCGTGAGGGAAAAGCAATGTACATAGATGCTGAAGGGACATTCAGACCACAAAGACTCTTGTAGATAGCTGAGAGTTGATTACATGGCTACCTTGATATGGCCATGCTGCTCCACCATATGCAGTATTGATAGTAAAAATGTTGAATGCTGCAGGTTTGGACTGAATGGTGCTGATGTCATGGAGAATGTGCCCTATGCTAGAGCATATAACACTGACCATCAGTCGAGGCTTTTGCTTGAAGCAGCTTCAATGATGGTGGAAACAAGGTATTGCCAAAACATTTCCTTTGCTTGACATCATGCACATTAATCCCTGGTTCCCTATAAAAAAGAATTATCTCTATCGTACTTGGGATAAACAAGCTGCATTTGGTGGATTTCTCTGCAGGTTTGCGCTTATGATAGTAGACAGTGCTACTGCCCTCTATAGAACAGATTTTACCGGGAGGGGTGAGCTCTCTGCCCGACAAATGCACCTTGCGAAATTCCTCCGGAACCTTCAGAAGTTGGCAGATGAGGTAGGGTGAACATCTTTATTTCTACTAGTATAATTAATGAACTGCTTTCATGCTATGATTACTACTATCACAGTTTATCATGTATTTGAAAGTTGTTGGTATGAGATGCTCAAGGTATGGAATGGGCCCGTTCTATCACTTTGATTATCAATGTTTTGCCTTGATTGTGTGCGATTGCAGTTTGGTGTGGCTGTTGTAATTACAAACCAAGTAGTTGCCGAAGTGGACGGTTTTAGCAATCTTTGCTGGACCTCAAATCAAGCCTATTGGTGGTAACATCCTGGCTATGCTTCCAAAACAAGGTTTGCTATGCAGAAGGCCTAATATTAATCCCACTTTCCTAAATCTATCCTTTGAAAGCTGCTAACTATAAGCTCTTTCTGACAATAGACTGGCTCTCCGGAGGGGAAGAGGGGAGGAACGTATCTGTAAAGTAATAAGTTCGCCTTGCTTGGCTGAGGCTGAAGCTCGATTTCAGATTTCTCCAGGAGGCGTTTCTGATGTCAAGGATTGACCCCTCTTCTGCTTATTGCTTAGGAAACAACAAGTCGAGCAAACTCTTATTGAGGAATATGTTTACGTAGCTGACTGCATCTGCTAGTGAGTAATACCTCAGCCTCTGTAATTTTTGGTCTGCAATGAAGTTTTCTGAATTTTTGAAGAAGCCATTACAAAATCTCGCTGTCTATCAAGAAATCTTACCTAAGATAAATGAACGAAAACAAACAATGGTCTATTTATAGCTTGAATCATTCACATCCTTGTCAACTGAGTCAGGTTTAATTCAACATTACTATTTAAAAAAGTTTTGGTTGAAGAAAAATACAATTTAAGAATTTTTAAGTATTTTGTATTGTTATGAAAAAGTCTTATAAAAAATTGAAATGTAAAAAAAAGAAGAAATGTATATTTAAAAGAATAAAAGTTTAGAAGTGTAGGGATGATAAAATTATTTTATTTAAAAGTCACTTTTAAATCGAAAAAATTGTATTTCTTTAGGTTTTTTTTTTCTGTTTAAGTTGTTAAATTATAATTTTAAACGTAAAAAATTAAAATTTTTTATTCATTTAACGTTGGATTTACGATAAAATATAATTTTTAATTTTAAAAATTTGTTAATAATAATATTAAATGATATCTCAATCAATTTTAGCGATAAAATATCTCACCACATTTTAATGTTGCTATAAGGGACAATTGTCATCATTATTATTAGAGTACAAATTTGTCTTTAGAAAAAATAAAAAATAGATAAAAGTAAATAATTTGTACATTTTATGGGAAATTATGTTTCCAAGGTGGACCCAAAAGGACAAAGAAAAGTAATCCAAATAAGTGCATAAAGATTTAAAGGTGATTGCAATGTTATTGAAATATCATTAACTAAAATCCACCATTCAAGTTTCATACTTGTGGGAGATAATAACCACACAATGACTTTGATTTTCCCTTTTCATTTTAATTTTTGGACATTAACTTTATATTTTGCATTTTAATTGGTACCCAAAACTATTTTATTTTCTCTGGGATTTGCAACTTTGTTTCTCTAAGAGTAAATGCATGAATATTGAACTATATAGCTTCAAAGTTAATGGTAATTATGCGGTAGGCATCCGCATATATATATATATATTAACTTTGTCACACTACTCTTCGGATTTAGATGGTGACTTTAGAACAAATTACTTATTTTCCTCCAAACTGGGCTTATTTCTCATTACTAACATCTTATTTTATCCGTGTTCTTAGAACTTTCACATGACTGTTCCGTAGTTGAAGTACTTTCAAATGTCTGGACCCTGAAACTTTATCACGCTGCAGATACCGCTCTAGAGTACCATGCCTACCGTCAAGCTGCACCCTCTTTTCTCCCCAAAACAACCCTTGTCGTCTTATTTAAACATAGGCAGAGAGTAAAATATGGGGTAAAACCATCCAAATCCCTTACCTATATCATCAGCACATACTTCTTTTATCTTTCTTACATAGTCGTGTAATTTTTATTATAGTGGATACCAATCCATGCAGATTTGCATACATTAATCACAGATGATGCCTGAGCAACAGGAGGATCTCTGCTTTTAGGTCCCACCTGCTTTGCTCTTTATCATCAAGTATAATTACCAGTTTAACACAAGTACAGTACAGTTCTATGCTTCTAGTCCAATTATTGGAGGCCAGAGAAGAAAGTTACTCCTGTTGGAGGCAGCCATGATGCTCCATCAATGAACTTATCAACTGTGAATTCAAAAGCTTCACCGCGTCCGATGACATGGAATCCAGGCCTGGCTACCCTCCTGGAAGTTCCAGCTCCCGCTTTTGCATACTCTGCAAAATACAGCGATTTCGAGTAACCCCCCGCTCCAGGCCATTCAATCCAACCCCTTCAATCAATGGCATCATCTATTGTTGATTCCATCACAACTGCTCTTGAATATTGTTTCCAGGGCCTCCCTAGATATGAGGTGAGGCTATGTTTGACAGGAGAAAAGTCTGAGCTTGCTACAATCTTACAATTTTGAATGATAAAGCCAGTGTTTTGTCCTGGATCAAACCTCCCATTTGCCAGGATCACAATGTAGCCTCGATGAGGACGGCGGAGTGCCAACGTGCAGCTTTGAAAAACTGCGGCAGCATTTCCGAATATGAAATCAACTGTGCCATAAATGTCACAGTCCCTATAGAATTGACGCAGGGCAAATGCGTATAAAGTGTCCTGGTAGCCTACCATGCTGCACCTATAGAAAACTGAATGATCGGAGGCAACATAAAGAGCCAACGCCTGTTCCCCTTGAGGACCTGCTGTGTTGTGAAATCTTATATCCCGAGCAATAAATCCATCGCCCGTTACAGCTGAAAATTGAAGACAGGAAAGAAGAAATTATTAGCATTTCTTGCTAGTTGTTTTAGTTCTTAAGCAAAGGAGAGGATAAGAGAAAAAAAAAACTAACTAAATGTGGCAGATTCGGCCATGGAAGAGCCGCCATTTACATTATCATCGCCAACAATGATAGTCCTATATTTTCCATCTCCGATCAATGTAATACCATCTTTGTTAGTACCAATTTTTTCGTTATAAACTCCTAATTTCACATAGATCACAAACCGTCCCCCAGAAGCAGCCTCGATAGCTTCTGAAATTGTTTTATAGTTCCCTGATCCATCTTTGGCCACTACAGCATCGGCTTTAATCGTCGGGGCTTGGAGTAGTTTTCGATCTTTCGTCGATACCTAGGTGGGGAAAACATTGTCCTCAGCTAGATGTCGAGCAGTGCCGTCAGTTGACTTACCAGCAGTCATCTTGTTGACAAGGGCTAACGTGTTACTGCCCAATTGAGACAGATAATCCCTTTTTTCCGGATATCTGTCCCATGAGGTCACGATTGGAGAAACTTTGACGGCTGTCAGCAGAGTCTTTACAAGCTTGTTGGTATGTCTAAGTAGCGCTGATCCATGTCTGGATGTCATGCTTGCTTTTGTTCTGAGAATTCTGGAGAGCTAATAAGGACTGTTCTGCCGCTTTAAAGACATGCGCAAAAGCTCCTGACAATATCCCGCATGTAGCGGGGGAAACATTGTGCTTAGCTCAGAAATGAAAAAGAAAATAGCATGCATTACGTTTATTACGGTTATGTACATAATGATAATGCTATCGATTGCGACAATAAAATATTGGAGCCGAAGCAGTATTTGAAACCAACCAAAAGTTTCAGAAGGCAAACCTGTGATTGAATTGACGTGTTGAGCTTCTTTGAATTCAAGGTTGGAGCCGAGTTTGGTGAAATATGAAGTTGGAAGCCTGGTCTCGATGATGGTTTTGTTTATGAGAGCTGACACAATGTCAACCCGTTGATTTCCTAACGGGAACCCTGTCATGGTGTCGACACAAAGGCCAGGGTATGTAGTAAAGCTGCATTGTTCACGAACGTGTTTTTGGTAACCATCCATGGCGGCCCAAGACAAGGGGGTGACAGCTAGGGCACACCCCAATAACCAAAACATAGTGAACCCAAACATTCTCATGTTTCAGAATTGTTGAATATACTAAAAAGCTGTAGGAAAAACTTCTTTAAGCAACTTTGCCAACAATATTTATATTAAAGGAATTTGGCCAATTAATAATGTTGTGAGTTCAAGGAATGTGAGTGTCAATATTTATAGGGAGTGAAGCCTGATAAGAAATATCAGTTAATCATATGATAATTTATCAGTTAGCGATTGATAAATATCTAAGAAATTGTTATCAGTTGTTAAACAATTATCTGATGGGATTATAAGAAAACATTTGTTAAAAACAGAATGTTAATGGATGAGTTATTACATGATAAATTGATAATTCATGCCCGGAATAGAAAAAATAACTAAAAGAGACATGAAGCATGATAAATACGAGCACGATATTAAATGAATGCAATATACATACCACGACCAACATAAAACAAATTTTTAATATTTTCAAATTTAATAAAATATATCACTTTAATATAATATATAATAATACAAAAAAAATAAACATGATAAGAATATAAAAATTATTGAATCTATATTTTAGTTTTAGATACTAGTTTCTTGAATCGTGACAGGGCAATGGTGCTAACTGCCAAGATCGATGTCCATGCTAAATCCAAAATGCAAATTCTCCTTTCTTAGGGGGTGGGCCTTAAACGTTCATTTTGTACATAAATATCTTCTCAAGAGTCTTTGTGTCACTCTTGGTAAGAAATATACTTCCAATCCTTAATGCTTTTAAAAAAGTTATAAGTATTCACAAAAAAGTGACCGCATTCAATTCTTAGAATTTTCTACGTGACGTTGAGTTTTGAACCCAAACTAACAACTGGATGACGATTTGATAGTTGCATGGATTTGGGAATATGGAACCATCGCGAATCTGAACTGAATGCTTCAAACAAAAAAGAAGCCTGCATTTCATGTCACTGTTTTAATCATTATCTCCAAACATTTATATACGTGTCGATCTGTGTGGTTTGAGAAGCCATTAGATGCAGCTGGTAGTCCAATAACTACTTAGACCCCAATTTTACTGGAAGGTGACCCTTTTCGCACCGTAGCTAAGGGGTGTGTATAGAAACTGGCACTTTTCGAACAGCGAATAAAGTTGTTGCAGGCTTGCGATCGGTGGCAAATGGAGCAAATGATGAGTCCAACGCCATTTTATTCCTGGAGACATTGGCACATGTCTAAGATGGAGGACAAGTCAACCAATAGTGGGATGATCCGGCTATAGCTACGATAAAAATTTGCCAATTCATACTTTGGATCTCTTATTATGTGTGAACACTGGGGACCAAGGAGATTGAAAAAGGTCTATCGAGCCAGATATTTCGCAGCTTCTAAAATTGTGTAGAGTGCAATCGAGTTCAAAATTTTATTCAGGTTGAAAAAGCAACATATGACCTCATAAATTTAATGTATTTTCAAGTAGCAAAACCACTACGGCATGAGTGCCTAGCCTTTCATAATTGGAGTATGTTGTATATATGATTATGAATTGAAACCTCATTTGGTATTTTGGTTTTTACTTTTAGAGACGTAAAGAGGGTAAATCTTGATCCTATGTGCCATTGTAGTTAATTCTTAATTATTTGACTTAGTTCAATTAGCATTACCAATTTAGAATAAAATAATTCAAGAAATGAGAAAAAATTGTTCTCTTTTCTCAATCGTATAATTGGATATGAGCATTGAATCAGAAACAAAAACATATATCCAAACTAGTGAACTTACACACGATTCTTCATTGAATGACTAAACTAGTAGCAATGACGTGAAAGTACATGGGGAGTACATATAAATAAGACAAAATTTCAAAATTCAAATGTACTATATATTCAATTTATTATGATTTTTTTAAATATTATTATAACATATATTAATATAAATTAATATAAAAATAATATTTTAATAATATAAAAAATAAAATGAATTTTAGACGAATTCAATTTGAATTCGAGTTTGAGTTAAAAAAAATTTTAAAATTTTAAAATATCAATCCGTGACCCGATATAGTTATAAACAAATATATTTTAAGTTATTTTTTAAAATTTACAGAAAAAATTGAATCGAACGTCGGATGGACAAATTAAATTAATAGGAGTATGTAAAAGTGCGTCTAAACTATTCTAGAAGATAGCTCGAGTAAGATGGCAATTAAATATACATGCATGCACGTAGTAAAGTTGGCCTTTTTTTTTTCCCCTTAAATTACAACTATAACTTTTTCCTTAAATTACAACTATACTAGAGGTAGAAGGAGATACCTCTAGTGAGATGGCAAAGTGAGTGAAATAGGACAATAGATGCATAAGTAAAGTTGGCTTCTTTTTTTTTTTTTTCCCTCAAATTACAACCAGTAGAAGGAGAGAGCTCGAGTGAGATGGTAAAGTGAGTGAAATAGGACAACAGATGCATGCACCTAGTAAAGTTGGCTTTTATTTTTAAACTACAATTATACAAAAAAAATATAATTATCAATGATAATTAAATAAATAAATTAATTAAAATATAATTAGATAAATTTAATATAAAATTCAATTAATTTTTCATATGATAAAACTTAAATCTAAAACCTCAAAATTTCAAAACATTTTCGATGCGATTTAAACCAAGACGCTATTGATAGTAAAGTTGGCTTTGATTGAAATGAAGTTCATTTAATGATTGGTTAAGATTCAAGTTTCAAAAGTAACCCTATTTTTGGGTTTTTAAAAAGAAAGTAATAATTGATTAATCACTTTAGGAATAAATTAGGCACCCTTTAATCATTAATTTAAAAAAATTATTAAATTAATCCTTTTTATGAAATTTAAAAATATAATATAATAATTATATATATTTTAATTTTAAGAATTTTAATTGGTGTCTATAGGAATGCATTAAATTTTGTTGAACTTGTATAGGAGATAATTTATTGTCTTTTATTCATATTTTATAACGGGTTAAACTCTCATCTATTATTTTTTATCTATTTTTTATGTATTTATTAATATTATTTATATTTATATTTTTACTTATAAATTTTTAAAATTAAATCAAAATTAAATTTTTAGATGATCATTAAATTGTATTAAATAATAATGAATAAAAAATAACGAAGGAGAGACCAATCCTTTTATAACTTCAATGAGATTATAATTGGAGAATGATTTTGTATTGGATGTGATTTTTATTTAAAAAATTAATTTACATTTTTTTTACAATGAATGTCTTTAGTCTAAATACAAGAGAAGTGCGTGAAGAGGTATGGCTCAGTTTTTATAGAACTTTATTTAGCTGACGGTCTGTCATTCACTTTTGGGAGCGACGGGCAAATGCACAATCTAAAAATTTTAGAAAAGAACAGATTAAAAAGGTTCATCCGTAATTGCAAAAGAAATGAATGGTGGATGATCATCTGTAACGTTTCAAGAAAATCACAGACCGTCGTGGAAGGGTTTCTCGTTTTAATAACCGAGGCCAAGCTTAATTCTTTTTTTACTTTTGATAACCAAAGGATTTTATTACAAAGCATTGAGATGGTGATTCATTAAAAAATAAAATAAATTAATTCGATTTTGTTTTTAATTTTGTTTTCTAATGGGATCTTCTCATCTCCTTTTTGTCTTTACATTCAAGCGAACACAGAGAGATCTCTACATTTTCCTTAATGTAATTTTGTTGGTTATTTGTTTTTTCTTTTTAGCTTGGAATTATTGGGAGTCCAACATTTGCAACATATTTAAATTAAAGGCCAGGAAGTTTGCAAATAGAAAGAGTCAAGATCGATTGTAGAAAAGACAGTTATTTTGGTGAGAAACACTAGGTTAAGGCCTGCAAAGCCACTGGAAAATGCCATTACCTGGATGCTTTGATTATCAACTGGAAATTAAAGATAACGTTTTCATTGCGTTTGTGTTATATGCCTTTGATATACCGTCAGACATAAGACAGTTAATCAATTCATCATCAACTGATCAGTTAATTAGATATATATAGCTTTGTATATTAAAAGCTGGCGACAAAATCTTTCTTCATTAACCTCATTTGAAGGTCAAGCGGAAGCTTGATTAAGTGGTTTGTATTGAGAATTGCCTCAAGGCTGAAGCAACATGTTTGTTCCTGTTTAAACCACTAAATCTTCCTTAATTTAGAGCACAATATATGCATAACTTAAAAGCCTGCAAATTAGGAACCTTAGGTTTAACTTGGTTTATATAATCATATCCTTGGTTTCCAATTTTTGTATTTGTAACTCTTTTTTTCCCTTTAGTTAGATTCTTTTATAAAAAATAATTGTAAATTAAATGCATTAGAGAGCTATCGATGATAATTAAAATTTACTTCAATTGTACTATATTGTTTTACTTTCATTTGGATGATAATTAAAATTTAATTATAAAAAAATCATAGTTTTTTTTTTTTTCCTTTGAACATGATTTTATCTTCCTTATCCTAAACTAGAATCATACATAACACTAGTCTCCGGCAACCACTGGCTCCCCTGAATAAAAGACTCCACGGTAAAACTTGTTGCTTCCTTCATGGTGATATTGGGCTTAACACCTGGCCAATTAATTCGTTGACGGATCCCTGATCCAGGCCCCAAATTTTCATACTCGGCGTAGAATATAGAGTTAGGTGGATCAACACCCTGCACCCATTGGGTCCAACCTGCTGGGTCCACGAACGCCCCGATGTATGATTGCATGAAAATGGTGGTTGCAAAATCCTTCCAAGGCCTACCAAGGTACGTGGTAGCCGTCAGATTGTCAAAAGGAGTAATCTGGCACCGTTGGATCGAAATACCCGTGTTTTGATTTGGGTCAGTCTTGCCTTGAGCCGTGATCGTGTTGAACTGGTCAGAACCGGGCTGCCTCGGTTGAATGCTGCAGTTTTGCAAAACCACGGCCGCGTTTCCGAAGATGAAATCGATGGTCCCGGTGACATGACAATCGCGGTAAAATTGGCGATTGGAATGGGTGTAAAGGGTGTCCTGAAATGCATCAAAGTAGCAGCGATAAAATACAGATTGGTCCGAGGATGAACGCAATGCAACAGCTTGCTCTTTTACTGGACCAGCTGTGTTTTTTAAGCCAATGTCTCTTGCCATGAATCCCCTCCCGGCAGCAACTGCATGTAATGAGAGGAATCAGGAAACCATTGTTCTTGATCATGAAATTGTTGGAAAAAAAAAAAAAGAAAGTTTAATTTATCAAAGAGGAATCCATCAATCTGATAAAAGTTTCATTTCACTTACTCAGAGTGCCCGAGGAAAAGGTGGGGGTTCCATCCACCTTGTTCAAGCTGCCAGAGATGATAGTCTTGTACATTCCATCTCCATAAATCATTACATTCCAGAAATCCTTATCAATTTTCACGTTCTCTAAATAAACGCCTTCTTTGACATAGATAACGAACCTGGACTTGTTCTTCTTTGGGATTAATTCAACTGCTTCATTTATTGTACTAAAGTCTCCAGTACCATCTTGAGCCACAGTTACATCAGGCTTAGGATTTTCCTCCTGGAGCAATCTCCTGTCCCCGTTATGAACCCAGCGAGGAAAACCGGAGTCAGATTCATAACCAGGCCGGTGATTGTCAAGTTTTAGCAACTTCCGATGAATCGGAACTTGGAATCGTTGTAGGATGGTCATTATGTGGGTTGCAATAGCCAGGCTGTTACTACTGAACTCAGTGGAGTTCCGCATAGCATGTTCCACTTCTTGGGGTATCGCCGTATCGTTCGCAGCCTCAATTAGTCCATCTAAACATGTTTCCTGATTCGTGATTGCGCTGCTGAGCCACGTCCTGATATCGTTAATCTTGGCCGTCGACAATAGCATATTATCTCCCTGCCCCACTTGCAAGGTTGATATGGATTCATTAATATACTCTACGGCGTCCCTGAAAAGGCTTTGACAGTCGTCCAAAGCTCCACGCACCAGGGGATCGCTATTCACGCGAGAAGAAATAATCTTTTGGGGCAAAGATGAGAGCCTTATCAATTCAGTGAGCGCAACTAGCATAGACAACCTGAAGATTTCCGCAGGACCGGGATTCGGGTCGGTATCATTCGAGGAGCTCCTGAGGGCAGCTATGCTGGAATCGCAAGAGTCAGGATACCGAGTCACATTACACATTGCATTGATGTTCTCGGCTGTGTAATTTGGTGGATTGTCTTTGGATTTTGAGCTTTTCCCAGGAAAAACCATTCCTAAGACTGCACCCACGATGACCGCTATCAAGATGATGGTAGACAGTCCGATGATAATCATGCGCTTGCGAGTCTTTTTCCTGTAGGCCTGTTCTTCCAGCTCATAATCTGCCTTGCTATAGCTGTGGAAGGATTTCGTTGAATCCATATGGTTATTTCCTGTTGTATTAGAAATGCTACGAACAAGAGGCTAAAGAATATACAGATATATGAGCCGCTTGGAAGAACATTTCATGATTCTTTTTATAATTACCCATTT
This sequence comes from Adansonia rubrostipa, assembly GCA_038381775.1. Classification (NCBI taxonomy): domain Eukaryota; kingdom Viridiplantae; phylum Streptophyta; class Magnoliopsida; order Malvales; family Malvaceae; genus Adansonia; species Adansonia rubrostipa. The sequence goes on from JBBYHM010000019.1 coordinate 3,792,207, forward strand.
TACAATAAAATTTTAATTAAAGATCATTCTAAGCATGGTTGACTAAGTGTGGCTCGCTAACCCTGGCCATGAAGATTGTTGAGACGTTTGAAATGGCAAAATGGGAAATTGTTAATGAATAGGATGACGGTTGATATGCAGTTTGCATATCCGGCCTGACTCTTTCCCGGTTGACAAGTCACCGTTTGGATACAACCAGGTCAACTTCAACTCTGAAGTTTTTTATTGGCACGGGAATTCTTCTTTTATATTGTTTTAGGGTTTGTATTTAATGAATTATTAGTATACAAAATTAATAAACAGTCATTAATTATATTTCTTAATAAAATATAAAATTTTAAAAATCTTTAAAAGTAATATAAATAACTATATTCTCTAAAAGATTGCATAAGGTGAATTACCGTTTAACAAGTAACTTGTTTTACTTGTATGGCGTGTAGCAAAATGCAGATTTTAGAAAAACAAACACATCTACTCGGTGGTTTATGGATGAAATTGGCTGTTTCAGTTGTTGTTTTCAAACAACACTGAAGGGCAGCTATCTGTAGTTACAAGCATCTTCCATTTGTCCACCAACTTGGAAACTTTCAAAACTTTGAACAATGCCTTCTTGAAAGGATTGGCCTGCATCACCCGATTATTTATAACCCAGTGGTGAATTCGACCACGCGGTTTACCGTATTATTGTTATCTACGCCGATTTATTAAAAGAATCCCTTAGGGATTCTTCTTCCGCCAGCTGTCCTTTTCTTTCATTTGATTGATGAATTACAATATGACTAATTCACTTTAAAATATTTATAATTTAAAATGATTATAATAAATAATTATTAATAAAGATATAAAAATTTTAACTTTTTTTTTAACGAATATAATAATGAATAGTAAAAAATTTGATAGTCAATATTATTCGATCTATTTTTTTATATTCAAATACTATATATTTGGATATTGTATTTACTATTCACAACAGATTCGAAAGAGGATTTGTATATGAATCTTTAAATATTTATTATCCAAATCCGCTTTAACTTTAATTCAGATGGTATCGGATATTCAGATTCATTATATATCCAAATCTCCTTTATTTATATAAATAACAGATTCGAATATCTTACATCATCAGATATATATTTACATATTTAATTTTTACCAATTTTATATTTTTATTTTTTAAAAAATGATTTAATAGATTAAGATATTTAGCGAAATCGAATTTAAGCTAATATTATTTTTTAATAGATTCATATAATATTGTGAACTAAAATTTTTGAATAATTACAAAATTAATTAATAATAAAAATATTTATTATCATTATCATTAATAATTATTAATAAGGAAATAAAATGTTATTTTTCTTGTAAAATGTGTATTGCGGAGAAAAATTTTTGAAATAAATACAAAATAAACTAATAAATTAAAAATATTTTATCTACTATTATTACAATAAATAATTATTAATAAAAAAGAAAAATACGTAAAAAATATTTTAGAATTATTTTTCATTAATTGAGAATAAAAAAGAAGTACGAACAAAAGTAATCTGGCAATTTGAACTCCTACATTGAAGAAAGTGAAACATAATTAGTAAAAAAAAAATGGCCTTAAATTTTATTTTTATGAATTTTCACTAAACAAAATTATTTTATAATTTTTAAAAAATAATTTAATAATAATTTTTTATTTATGATAAAGATGTAACATGAAATATTTAATTTTATATTAAAAATAAAATTATTTTAATTCATAAATATATTAAACATTGTTTAAAATATTTAAATTAATAATTATTATTTAATATAATTAAAATTATTGAAAACAATTTAATTTCCCCGGCGAAGCGGGGGAACCGCTCTAGTTATTATTATTTCATGAGCTACCACCAATTATGAAAGATTGGATTAGATTAGTTCAATTAAGAATTAAAAGTTAATTTACCATTGTTATATATAGGATTGAATTATATTTGAATTGATCTAAAATCAGTTCAATGAGAGAAAAATTTGACAAAAATTAATTTTTTATTTATTTTTCAAAAATAATTTTGTTTGATAAAATTTGAATTTATTACCTTTTAAAATTATATTGAAAATCATACCATTAACTTAATATTTTTTATAAATTATTTACAATATTTTCTATTTATTTAATACTAAAATTATTTTAATTTAACATGACTAATTCAACAAATTTAACTAATTAAACTGATAACCAAAACGTCATATTGATTTAATATTGGCTCCAATTTTTTTTTAACGTTGGCTACGACAAACTAAAAGCATTGTCTTTATTATTTATCAGCTTGCTTTACCTCGCTTGTCAATGCTCGCTGTCAACGAGGAAACAAGCAGGCTTTGTTGCAGTTGATCTATTTTAGAAAATGGGCCCTTGTCTTAGCAAAAAGTTGCGTTTCTTGTTGCAACTGACATTGGACAAATAAGGGAAACATGGATTAATATTATTTACTACGATCAATTCGAAAAAAAGTTAACAATCTTTTGAATATATATATATATATATATATATATATATATTATTATATAAAGCTGTCCTTAGGTAGACTTCTATGGGGAGACTGCAGAAGAGAAAACTATCTATATATAATACATTGTCTTTTTTGTTTTTCTATTTCGTTTTTTGGCACTATAAGCTTTCTGCTATACGATATCATAGCATGCGATTATTTTTATTTTCTTTAGTTCAAGTAATATAAAAATAAAAATTAAATAAAAATGTCATTTACGCACAAATTTTCCAACTCAAAGCAACACTGCTAGAGATGAAAGGAAAAAAAAAAATCTATTCATGGCAATAAATCTTTGTTTCTTGAGATAAATTAAAGACTGAGAAACGAATATCCTTTTAA
>JBBYHM010000019.1:3797636-3808470 GCA_038381775.1 Adansonia rubrostipa
GGAGGGCGTTTAGATAGGCAAACGATGACATAAGTCACATCATCTGGGACTTCACGATTCAATTTCTGAAAGCTGTTATTATCAAACCAGCTGGATACCGCGTTAAGGCAGTCACATGGCCAGAGTAATTGGCCAACAGCACGAGCACTTTCCGCTGGTAACCTTTTTTTTTATTAACATTTAATAGGTAAAAAAATTTAATTTTTATTTTTAAAATTATAATTTAAAATCTCAAATTGAAAAATTAAAAAATAAAATTTTTACTTTTATAATTTAAAAAAATTAATTTTTAAATAAAATAATTTTATTACTCTCATATATTTAAATTTTTATTATTATAAATATATTTTTTTACATGTTAACTCATCAATGATATTTTCATAATAATATTAAATATTTAAGAATTTTTAATTATATTTTATCATATTTTTTAAAATCCCAATTTAATTTTTCATTATTTCAAGGACCAAAGGTCTTCATGTTCAGAGCGGCCCACATTTATTTATCTCATGCCATACGCATTTCTATTAGTTGGCTTCAGACAGCGGGGCTTCCAGCATTTAATTTCTGGCCAAAGCTCAAGGGGATAAGATCGCTTCAAAGTTCACTTTTGACGCCAGTTAAAAGTTTTTTTTTTTTAAGTTCTTAAATTATCGTTTAATATTATTATTGATATAATTTTTAAGATTAAAAATTATTTTTTATTATAAATGTAATATTAAATGAAAAAAAAATTTAATTTTTATATTTAAAATTATGATTTAATAATTTAAGTTTTTGATTTAAAAATCAGTTTTTTAGGTAAAATTTTTAAATTTTTATTATTTTAAAAATATTTTTTATTAACATTTTTTTACAATAACATTAAATATTTAAAATTTTTAAATAATATTTTTATTATATTTTTTAAACACCTTTTTTTTTTTAATTTAAGCTTTTTAAAGCCTAAGACGTGACAATGTTTGAACTTGGCATGAGTCACCTTAAAAGTCTTCGCCTAGCGTATGTGAAAAGTAACATAAAATACTACATATTTCCACAATTGATGCCCCCCTGTCCCATGGAAACAAATTGCAAGACAAATATAGATTTGGCACGCTTAAAAACAATTTAAAATTAAATGGCATGTTTAGCTTTATCATCATTCAAATTTTCATAAAGTTGAAACTGATTACTTACCTACAGTGGCAGAGTTGAAAGTGGTGCTGCCATCGACAACATTTCTGCTAGCGGTGATGATGGTGTTGAGCCTCCCATCTCCCACAAACATGAGATTGGTTTTCCTTCTTGGCACATCCACGTTTTCCTTATACACTCCGGCTTTGATCTTTATAATGTATCTGCTGGTGCTTCTCTCCGGTGCAGCCGCCACCGCCTCAGACACCGTGCGGAAGTCACCACTGCCATCAGCGGCCACGATTACATTAGGAGTGACTGTTGTCGCCTGTAGCAGTCTCCTATCTCCCGCAGACAACCATTCGGGCCATTCTGTTCCTTCTAGCTCCTTAAGTTGCCTCCCTGACGGGTGACCCTGAGTTGCGATGTCGGTGTCTGTCAAGTTCTTGATCATTGCCAGGGCATTGCTACACATATGGAACACATGTATCTGCCCATCTAGTAACGCTTGCCTCACCTTTTTAAAACAAGATCCGATGCAGTCATTAATTAGCCTAGTCAAAACGGTAACTGATAAACACAAACTTTAACCTGCTAATATTGAGCAAAAACCTTTTTATCGGCATTATCGTGAGAAAATCCATCAAGGCAAGTTTCTTGGTTGGTCATTGCAGCACTAAGAAGGCTCTCGAGATCCTCAGCATGTTGCGAAATGGACTTGTTGAAACTGGGATAGTCATTGAGATCTTGTTCAGCTTTGAAGAGCTCATCCAACGTTTCATCCACCAGTTCAAGACAATCATTAAGGGCAGTCTTTTCGCGTTTCGTCAGTCTCTTCCCGGTACTGATGAGCTTCTTGATGGATAAGTAGTTGCTCTGGACAGCAGACACTGTCAAGTTCAATGACAGTTCTATCACATCCTTGGGGCTCTTGATCTTGGTCTCAGCATCTGGGGCTGCAGATATTGTTGAGAGGCATAACTCTGGGTATAATGTAGAGCTACAGGAAGACTTGATGATGGAGTGAGCTGCATTATTGCTGTCCTCGTTGGTAGATTTCTTTTGGGCAACGGAGACGGTGGTGGCAATGCTGATTATAACAGTAACCACAAGGATCGACGCCAAGAGAGCCAGGAAAACTTTTTTCTTGCTCCGGGATGCGACAAATCCTGTCGACATTTCGACGCAAAGACAAAGAATTGGAGCCTTGGAGGGCCTGTTGGTCGTGATTCTTGAAGAAGCGTCTTAGGGAGAGATAGGAGTAATGATACTCTATGTAGGGAAAGACTTGTCAGTTCAATAATACATGTAGTAGTAGTATTAAAAATGCCGACGTTTATAGTGAGCTTCACATGCCACGCTCTAAGAACAGTGGCCAAGGAAGATGAGGTTCCCATTTTATTTTATTTGGTTTCAATCAAAGACAGTATCTGTCGGTCGATGTCGTTAGTATCTTAATCTTCATTTAACCAAGAGGTGGATTCAGAAAAACAGTAGTCTTGAACATGGTATTACTGCGTTTTATAGAGTATTAAATAACTCCATATTGACTTATTTTTATGGTTTCTCTGTTACTCCAGAAAACAATGTACTAATATTTTACCAAGACTAGAATTACTATTTTTAATATGCAACGGTAACTGACGTTAAGAAGCACCGACACTACTTTTAAAAAGTTATCTTTTTTTTTTTATTTTTTAAAGGAGAAAATTTGAACGATTTTTAATAAATTTAAAATTTAATTATTTAGTTAGTTAATTTAATTATTTTAAAAGTTAGTATTTAATATTTATAATTTTTTTTAATCATGATTATAAAATAATTACGCTTAAATTTTAAATATGTATATACACCAAGCTAGTCGATACTTAATATTAGCATCTAAAATGAATTCGTGCAATTGAAATTTGAAAAAAAAATAAAAAAAAAGGAAAGTGATCATATAATTATTTGATTAAGGCATAAATCCCATTCATGTAAATGGATAGCGTCATTTAGGGCGAGTGATGGCCAGGCCAGGTTAGCAAGTCAGGCAAGGACTGGTCCAGGCCTTAAGAGTATTCATCCATCCATGTAAATGCCCAATTGCCTGTTGTAGGGGCCATTATTAGACATACTAAGGCTACACCTGCTCCAAAGCCAAAATTTGGACAACATATTTATACATTTAGCATGTTCGAATTCGATTAGACACAATTTAAATTTAAATAACGAGAATAATAAATTATAATATACTCTATAAATAAATTTAGACAGTATCCAGTAACTGATTATATATATATATATATATATATGTATATTTGGTTTGGTAATACTAAATAGGATGAAAGTGCACAAACAAATAGAGCTAATGAAAACACTTTGGCTGGCCTCCCTAACAATCCCAAAATTTTCGGCACTATCAAACGTTCATGGTGATGAAACGATCGGATTAGATTAATTTATCAAATAAATTTAATTAAGAATTTATAGATGATTTGATTTGATAAAATATGCTATAAAAATTATTTAATTGATAAAAACTCAAATAAAACCGATAAAAAATAATCTATTTCAAAATTTTCAAAATTATTTTAATAATTAATGACATTTGAACTTTTAATATCTTAACTTTATATTAAAAACCATATTATTCAATAAAACACATATTTTTATTAATTATTTATTAAATTTAATATTTATTTAACATTTGTCTGCTTTCCGAGTCCAACTAGCTAACATCATAATGCAACTTGATCAAGGTCATCAAAATAAAATTGATAGGCTGCTTCGACTTCCTCAAATGCATCAGCAGATGATCTCCGAACAAGTTTATCTAAATCATAACAAGAAACTGGATTCCATGAAAAAAAAAAAAAAAACCCAAATTTGAATTATCAATAAAATTAAAAACCCTTATTTTTAAGGCAAGAGAATATGTCAATCAAAGAAGGCAAGGCTTAAAGTAAGCAAAACCAACATGGAAGAAATATATGCTGGCATTCCAACTAGGACGTTTGTCTGGCCTTTATGTTCATCATTCATGGAAACCTTCTTTCTTATCCCTTCACCTTGGTACATTCAGCCTTAGCCTTTTATGTTACCGACTGGTTTAATAATATCATTCCCTTTGTTATTGGTTTTAAGAGAGATTTTTCTCTATAATGATGATATTGTAGTGGTCGATATCATACAAGTACAGATCAATAGGTTGGGCTCTCATCTATTATTTTTTATTTATTTTTTTCAATACATTTATCAACACCATTTATATTTATAATACTCGTATAATTGTCAAAGTCAAATCAAAATCAAATTTATGGACGATAATTAAGATTGTATTAGATAATAATAGAGGGGATCTCTACCCCATATCAATATTTTATCAATTTTCAACTAATATCGATACCTTTTGGTACTCAGTTTTGGTACTGATCGTATTATTCATAATGGCCAAAAATAGTTATACAAACTAATATATAACATAAGCTTCTGAAAAGAATTATATTGATATTGATATAAATTTAATAAATATTATATGTAATTATTTATAAATTTGATAGTTACTTGAAAAGTATTGGCTTTACTACTTAGATTGATATTAATTTTCTTATATTTGATGAAAGTTTTTTAAAACATTATATATAATTGATGAAAATTTGACATATAAAATTTATTTAATCTTATTTATTTCATATTTAAAGATATTTTTAATATATATATTCAAAATATCAATAATTCTAAAATGATACATCAAAATACATCAATACTAATATATATTATTATCCAAACAAAAAACAATATAACTATTGATGTGGCAGTGACTACTTTGGATAATATGATTTATCCTTAATACCATGTCGGAGACAATTCCGATACCAAACAGCCAGCCCAGACTCTTGTTTGACCTTCAAGCTGTTCTTAGTGTGGGCTCGGGCCTGAAAGTGATCTATATTATAGATTTGGGCTAAGCAGTGTGCGTTTCAGTTTGTCAGCTATTCAGATTGGATCATATATATTATATATATATTTGAAATTAATGATATTATAATATCCTTACGAGCTGACTTCTTTTATTAAAATAAAAAATATAAAAAAATTAGTTCATGGGAAAAGAAATAAATAAAATTCCCCAAAATCTTTCTGACGGAAGTGCAATGATGCAATGCAAGCAACAACAATCTTTTAGGAAGAAAAACGACATCGTTTAAGAACCAAAAAGTGAAATGAAGATTAAAAAACAAAACCATGAAGACAATTAAACAACTGAAAAAGAGGGAAGGGCATGTGAATATTGTCGGTTTAATGAAACTCCCGCTCCAAAAGCAGGAGGAGGGGCATATGAATATGATAGATCCCACATTTGCATCAACTGCTGAACTGGGGGTCACTTTCTTCATTGCTATTAATACTTCTCAACTCTTAAAGCTTAGTATTTTACAACCCAAAATCCCACTCTCTATGCCCCACTTTCTCTTTTAGCTTGTCCCTTTCTTTTCATTTTTGCACTTGAAAATAATTCCTTTGTTGATTTCTTAAAAGGGTAGTCTTTTTATTTGTGTTTTGGAGTGGAGTTATTAGATTCCTATGTGTCAGGACTCAGCAGTGCAAGAAGAAGAAGAAATGAATCAATGATGGTGAACTTCAACTAAAATTACTTGCTTTACTTAAATCTCTGCGTGCTCATTGGGATTTTTTTTCTTTTTTCTGGAGTGATGCTTTGTCTAAAAGCAGAAGCTTTGGATGAAGACCATCATATTCATTCACAAAGTCCTAACAATACTATCAACAATGAGAATGGAGATTGCAATGGTGGTAATAATGGGAGTTTTATTTTACCAATCAAGTGGTATGTCTTTTTCTTCTTCTTATGTATTCATTTGCTGCTTATGCTTTTTATCTTTTTGTAATGCTAAGTGTGGTATGGTGGATGCCTGGATTGGTTTTGCAGGGCAAGCTCTATTAATAGATATTTGCAATGGAGAAGTCTTAAGGTTTGGAGCAGGTCATTTTCAGCTGGGGATGACCCTTGTAACTCTTGTTCTGAGTTGGAGGTAATTTGCAAAGCTAAAATTGATACCTCTACTATGCAAGAAAGGAGTTACTATGGTGCCTCTATGTAGACCTGTTAAAGATTTTTAGACTCTGAAATCATTTTGTTTTCAGGATACTAAGCCCCAGGAAAGGAGTGGACAAGAGAAAAGTGAGCAAATGTGTCATTATAAATACCAGCTTGAACAAGAAGTAAGAGGATTCTATATGTCTTTGCATATTCCCCCTTTTTTTCCCTAGTGATGAAACTGGTTTCTTTCGCTTTTCTTCATCTGTTTCTCTTGCAAAAAGAAGCTGTTGGAGATTTCATGTTGAAGTTTTGTATTAAGGTCATGTGGCTTTTTAGTTCTTCATAGTCAAATGCCATGGTTCTTTGATGCATAAAATCTCCAGTCACTGTTTTAAATTTCATTTTCTTTGACATTTATGATTTCTTGTGCTCAAGTCCTGAAAGTTCTTAAGAAGTGTATTAGGCAAGGTAATTATATTTATGAACAGCAAAATTTTGTAACATGAAACAACGGAATAGGCGATGGTTGGTGAATTCTAGATATTTTCCTTGGCTCTCTTTTTTGCTAAAACCTGTGGCAAGAGGATTGTGCCTTGAGCCACTGAACTCCTTTTTGGTCTATGTCACTGCAATCTTCATCTAATAAATCTTAAGCTTATAAAAGGTTGGATTAGATTTATCAGCAACGAAGCAAAGAAGCATTGGCATTGCAGTAGAAACTTGAGTGAGGACGAGAAAAAGGGATCATGATTAACCTGGAAGTGATTAGAGAACGCTTTGTTACCAAGACAATGCAGTTTACTCCTAGAGAGAGAGAGAGAGAGAGAGAGTAGCACTTGTTTTAATGAATGATTATTGAAGCACCAGTACAATATTTCAAGTTTTGAATTTTTTTCTGAAGGGCTAGTAACAGCCAACTCTATGAAGGATTGAGATCTCATGCACATGCAACATGCTACCACTTGGATGATACAGGTTAAAAAGTTGCAGCAGCAGTTGCAGGAAGAGACTGATTTGCACTTAGCTCTAGCAAGTGCTGTTGAACACTCTGGATCACCTTTGCCCTATTCTCCCGGCAAGCTTCCAAATAAGGTCAGCCTCCTCATGTGTAGTTGCTCTTCTATTTTTGTGTTCTTTTCTCAATCTCCTAAATTTGGGATTTCAGGCCCAGGAGCTTTTAGATAGCGTAGCTGTTATGGAGCTTACAGTATCAAAGCTTGAGCAGGATTTTCTTTCCTTGCAATATCAACTTAGTCAGGAGAGGACTGAGCGACGTCTTGCTGAGTACCATCTAAAGCATTCTCCATGTCCCACAACATCACTTTTTGATTGCTCTCTGGCTTACTTAACACAACCAGTACTGTCATCATATCTTTAAAGTGTTATGCCACTAATCCCGTGGCTTTTAAATAGTTATAAGTGACCATATTGGGTTACACATTGGCTTTTCTATGCCATCTTGCTCAGAATAACACATCTTCTTTAGATTCCTCTAGCAAATTGTTTCTCTTATTCTACAGAAAGTAAAGGGAAGGCTGATTAACAGTCTATTTTATGTTTCAGATTGCAAGGTCTTGCAATGAAGAGGAAGCAGAAGAAAACATGGATGGTATATCTCCATCAGTGGCTAATATTTATTGCAGTTATATTGTGGAGAACCTTTGGCATCATCCCAACCAGCTATCTGAAGAAATGGTCCTGCGTATGAGAGATATTTTCATCTTCTTAGCAGATTCATCCAAGCTTTCTTCTTCAGAGTATTTGGTGTCACCAGCTTCACCTCACTGTCCACTTGCCAATTTTTTGGCATCTTTCTCAGACTCATCTGTTGCGACTTCCTTAGTAAGGAGTCCCTCAGGAGGTGGTGCATATGATCCATGCGGAGTCTTCGACCGAGTTGCCCGGACATGTAGTATTGGGACCTACAGCACAGCGGTTGAAGTCTCATGGTTCTCTGTTGGAAAGAAAGAACTTGAATATGCTGCTATGGCTCTAAAAAGATTCAGGTCAACTATTTAACTCTTATTTTTGACTTCAACTATTTTGCACCCTTATTTCATTGGCTTCTAAGCACTCACTCTAGGGTATGGAAGTGTAATTCATGTGGCTATTTTATAATAAAACTTTAGTGGAAAGGCTTTAGGCTGTGAGCCTGACCAGTTATTGCTTTTGTTGTTCCTCTTTGTTTGCCTGCAGCTTGCTTGTTGAGCAGTTGGCCAAAGTGGATCCATCTCAAATGAGTTACAACGAGAAGCTGGCATTTTGGATTAACCTGTACAATGCTTTGATTATGCATGTAATACACTTCTATTTATTTCCAATCTACGCATTCTACTCTCTCACACGTACAAACAATATATAGACAAACTCTAAGGTTCGATTTGATAAGTTGGGATTCTATCAATAGATGGGAATTCTTAGATAGCAGAGGCGCACACAAGGTCTCAGACCTCAGTTTCTGACTGTCCTTTGCATTTTCATGATGTCAAAATCAATGGATGCAACTTCTTAGGTCTTAATTGAGCTAGATTTATCTGTTTTTTTTTTTTTTTTCCTTTTATCTCTGTTTCTCAGGCATATTTAGCATATGGAGTTCCAGGAAATGATATCAGACTATTTTCCTTAATGCAGAAGGTTTGAAGCTATAACTTTTCCTTCTTGTCCCTCCACACTTCCCCTCTTCTCCCTTCAGTATGCCACTTTAAACAAAAGCTAACAACACGGCATGGTAACATGCAGGCTTCCTACACTGTTGGAGGACTCTCAGTGAGTGCAGCTGACATAGAATGCACTGTTCTAAAAATGAACCCTGCTACTTATCGAGTGCAACTTGTATGTATAATTACTCCATTTATGTGCAGTTGCTAGCCCCTTGTAATAGAACTTTTCATGATGCAGTAGTAACTTCCTTTATCCAAAATTTGACTGGAAATGCACCATGCAATAGGATACTATGCAGAGAGAGAGAGAGAGAGAGTGGATTGCAACTACCAGTACTTAGAAGTACTGGCATCGTGGAAGGATGGTAAATGAGCTCCGTAAATGATGCACTTAATAGCTTTCTGGGATTAAAATCTTAATTTTTTTTAAGATTAGCCCTAACTTTCTTTTTTCTTTTCTCCAAAGAGGAATCTATCATTTTCCCATGCCTCTTTTCCCTTTTGTGGGAGTATTTTCTGGTCTTTTCTGTATTAGATTCTTCCTTGACGGTATTCTATGACATATATAACTTCTAATAATAATCATTGTTAGGCTGCGGTTCTTGCACTTCAGAGATTCAAGGCTTCCGACAAGTTGCAAAAGTATACAATCGATCATCCTGAACCTCTTCTATACTTTGCTTTAAGTTGTGGGTTGCATTCTTCGCCTGCGGTAACATCTCATTTGCTTATCATTTCCTTTTCTAGTATTTTGAGTCTCTTCATTGTAAAAAGCATCGGAATCCACTAATTTTGTAAAAAAATTGGCAATAACTGATTAGTAATAATGAAATTTTCTACTTGATATGATTGGCTTGTAGTTTTACTGAGTTGTCCCATCGTCTTCATAATGTAATCAGGTGAGGATTTTCAGGCCTGAAAATGTGAATGAGTTGCTAAAAAGGTCAATGAAAGATTACACTCAGGCATCTGTTGGTGTTAGTAACAAAGGGAAAATATTGGTGCCTAAATTGCTGCATTGTTTTGCCAAAGGAGTTGTTAAAGACTCATTTTTACCCGATTGGATTTGTCAATTCTTAACGCCGCAGCAAGCTTCCATGGCTCGAGACTGTTTGTCACGTAATAATTGGAGACTTCTAGGTGCTCGAAGCTTCTCCGTCCTACCTTTCGATTCAAGGTTTCGCTATCTCTTCCTAATGAATGATGATGGAAACTCCTTTTCATCTACATGATAAGACTGACCACCCTTCAAAAGTTGAGGGACAAGGATTGTAAAAAACTCGTGCTTTAACTACCAGACCAGGGAGGCAATTCTTCAACGCAACAGCTGTATCCATGTTACCCACTGCCAGGTAATATTGAAAATTGACTGGTCCTAGTAGAATAAGCAAGGATCGCATTGTATAATAGTTGTTGCAGATAATTAAAATTTTCCTACAGGATGAACTAGAATGTATGGATAGCAGTTATGGATCCATCTTCTGGTAAAAGTAATTCTTTCCTGGAAAAAAAAAAAAAAAAAACCATTTCGATACTGAGTGGGCTGATTACCCGTGACAGAAGGCATTGTACTCAATAAAGAAGATACTTTAATTCCCGTTTGAATAAAACAGAAGATATAGTCTATACATATAACTATGTCTTGTACATTAACATTTCGAAAATATTCTGTCATAGTTAAGGTGGTTAACCTAACTCCTAAGCTCCTGGTGGTTCATTCATCTAATTGTAAACTAAAGTCACTTTCAAGAGGGATGGAATATAGCAATGTGTATAGACATCAGGGAAAAAAGAGATAATCTGTGAATATTAATTATCCAAAAACAAAACTGAAAATAAAATATATTTTCTCCTTCTGACACAGAAAATTTAGATATAAAGATCGTTTTCTATTTGCAACTTTGATATAAAGAATCATTTCTGAAAAAACCTAGGAAAAGAATGGAAGACTAAAAGAAAGGGGAATGTTTAATAAAAAGATAAATGTAATTAATGAATGCGTTATTATTTTCTTAAA
>JBBYHM010000019.1:3856483-3870350 GCA_038381775.1 Adansonia rubrostipa
TGGTGGACTAATTTCCCTTACCCTTTCCCTTTGTCATGATGGGCATGCAGATCACATGTGGCCAATTTCTGAAATTGCTTAGTATTTCCACCTCTGGATTTCTCAGCTTTCCTTTCTAAAATGCATTGCCAGTCAGTTCTGTGATCCATTTCCCTGCCGCATTGCTCTGATTCATTCATATCTTCATTGGATCGCATCAGAGTCACCAGTAATCACTGCCTTCTTTTTTTTGTACCCAAAACTGAAACCATAAATATATATATATATATATATATATATATGATGATGATGATGATGATCCAACCAAACCATGCACCAATGGCTCTGCCATTGCCAAACAAAAAAAGGACTTCTTGGCTCCTTTGAGACAGCACCAAATTATTTGACTAGATTTTACATGCATTACAGCAACTCTCTGTATTGATCTCTTATCGCCCCTATCTTTCCTTATAGTACACGGTAATTCTGTAAATGCTTGTGAATAACTTGCTGTTTTTTCGTTTTTTCTTTTTCTTTTCTTTTTTTTTTTTACATGGTGAAAGATGTTTCGTGATTCAATTATACAAGAATTATTGAAACTACAAGCATCAATGTACATTTGGGAGCTGCGATTTTGATCGATAAAATTAAAAGTTTAATACTTTACCGACATTATAATTAATTACCTACATCGAACAAATCATATACACAAAAAATGATATAGAAAATAGAGAGTCAACAATGCTATAATATATATGATGATGCAGTTGCTTGCTACCTTTTACAACCTTACTTAATAATAGGGGTCGACTTTAAAACAGGACACCACTGTTTGTGTAAGGAAAATGACTTGTGTCTGTAACGAGATGGTCACCAAACTAAAGTTTTTTTGAGTTTGGAGTTTTGTTCATTTGATTTATGCTACCACTTTTAAAAGATAGTGTTGAATAGATTTCAAATTCAAATCTAAACATTTATAACTTCTTTCTCTATCCTTTCAAATTACACAATGATTGAATCCCAAAGCAAAGGCGAAGGCAAAGGCAAACAAGAATGTAAAGGAGAGATTAGAGAAACAGATGTCTGCTTTTGATTAGTTTTGAATCATTTATGTTCATAGTTGCCTTGACAAATGCAGTGAAATCTTGTAATCTATTTATAACTATCAAAAAATAAAAATGCAGGGAAATCCGATCAAAATGGGCTTCTAAAGCTATTGGACGTGGATTTAATCAGTGTCTCATTCATCGAACTTTGGCTAAAAACTAGAAATCTGGGTCAGTTTTCAAATATTATAGCAAAATTTTTGCATGTGATGATAATATATCTGCTCCAGTATCTCCTCCACATAAACAATAATATTTGCTATTTTTGGTGCTATTTTATTTTTCACTTGCTAACAATTATGCAATTGGAATTATTGAAAAAGGAAAACAAGATTATGCAGATTGGCATATATACACCAAATTGCCCTGTGCCCACTATTTTGATTCCATGTAATTTGTACTTACTAACCAAAAAAAGAAAAGAAAAATATCTTTTTATAGACAATTGTAGTGTTCATTACATTGATTTTTTATATTAGTAAAATTAAATGTGTCATATTCGGATTATACAGTGTTTACAACGTCCCATTGATGATGAATCAGACCAAACAAAGTTAATTTTCAATTCAGTAAGTTGCAGGAAACACTGCGGTTGTTTTAATGTGTTTCAATCACATATACTTTGTTTGTCAGAAATGACAAGGTAATCCATTATTATGCGTAAAAATTTTGGCTGTGAGGGAAAAAAGGGTCACTTCAAAATCATTCAAAAACTCAAGAGCCATATGAAGTATAGCATTGAGGTGAAAAAAATGGTACTTTAAAAAGCAGAAGTAGTAAAGGCTACAAATGGCATCTTTTGGATTTCGAGTTGTGAGAAAAAAGACCAGGCAGACTGCCTGTGAAAAAGCCCTCTCTGCTCAAGTTGATAAGTTCACGAGCTCATCAATTTCACGAGCATTTGGTTCAATGATTAGTAATACCTCACAGAGTGGAGTTGGAATCTCTTTTTTTTTTTTTTTAATTCAAACTGGTTACAAACCCAAACCATTGCCGCCATTTGCACTTTTTAAGGCCGGGGGTGGGGGGGGGGGAGTGGGGGCTCAACCATGGTGGAGCCCCGCAGGCCTTGCCTGAGTTCTAAAAATGTTACACTCGTGAATTCAATGAAATCATAAGCCTACTTTAGAGAAAAAAAGAAAAAAGGATCAAACTTTTGAAAGCACGAGAAATTTACAGTAAAAAAGGGGGAAAAAAAAGTTGGAGAAACACTTCTTCCCGTGCTCTTGATAGTTGGCTTTGGCTGGCTTTTTTGCCTCTGCAAACTTTGAAATGGTAACTCAGCATTCAAAAGATCATTCAATAAAGCAAAAGAAAAAAAAAAAGCACACTCAAAGCTTCTCTCTATATTGACTATGGCAGAGCCCAAAATCAAAGCAATTCCTTCAAAAAGAATTCACCTTTTCTTTCTTTTTCTCTATAGTCTTTTACATCCATATATATATATATATATATATATATATATATAAGTTAATTGTAAAAAATAAAAACTGAAAATCCTCGCTTTGTCTTCAATCTCTGATTCCCATTTGCCTACTCTCTCTTACTTTTTTTTTTTCCCTCCTTATTTGATTCCTCGATTTTCTCATTCAAGATTCCTTCTTTATCTCTCTCTATTCTTTTGACTCACTTATTTCAAGTTTTCTTTCTCTGGGTTCACCTAAATTCGTTTGCTTATTTTGTTTTTTGTAATAATGTTTGAATCTATGTCTGAAAATTTTAAGTAAATGAAAGGGGGAAAAAAAAAACATGGGTGGTCTGAACAAGGTGGAAATTATAAACAGCAAAGGTTGTTCAAGGTTGTTTGTTGGGTTCTTATCTTCAGTGCCATCATTTAGAAGTTTCCAATCTTTTGAACCAATGTCCCCTGCTTCTACCTCTCTTGGTTCTGAACCGTTAACGGTTCGATCCACCGGTCCGTTTTCTGGTCTGGTTATTTGCGTTACTGGCTTGTCTAAAGGTTGGTAATTTTGTATCTAATTGAAATCCTTCTCTGATTCTTTTTCCTACTCTTTTTCATCATTTTTTTTTTTTTGGTTTGATTATTTTGGGTACTTTTCACAGTTTTCTGCTATCTTAGTTTAATTAAACTTGTATGATTTTGATTCCGGGGTACTTGAATTTTGATTGAACTCATCCTGTTTTGATTTTATATATGTTAAAACTTTGATATTTTCTTCATGAAATTCATGTTAGTTAATGCTTGTGTGCAGAAGCAAGGAAACAAGTTATGGAGGCAACGGAGAGATTAGGTGGTCAATACAGCAGTAGTTTACATCCTCAATGTACCCATTTGGTGGTCCAGATATCCTTTCTCAAGTCATTATCATTGCTTTGTTAAAAAGAAAAAATTACTTAGATTTTGGCATAATTTGAAACTTGGCTGATTGGAATAAAGAGAAAAGAGATGACCAATATGATCGTAATTTTCTCACATTATTGTAATTGGCAGATGGATATTGTGCGTGTGATGATGTGGTAATAATAAGGTTTCCTATTGTCTGTCTTTGTATTGTCTCTACTTGTGCAAGTGCAATTGTTCTGTCAACCTTAATATTCGTTACAACCTCAGCGGACGTAAGTTCGAGCATGCTCTAAAACATGGATCAAGAAATGGTCTATTCCTAGTTAAGCTTGGATGGTTTGTGGATAGTGTCAAGAGGAATGGTAAGATTAGGCTGCTTCTCATTTGTTACTTCCCTGTTTGTGATGAGTTTTATTGCAGTATGAAGGATATGCTCTTTTTGAATTGTTAGAACTTACAAGCTTGTTTAATATGAAAATTCGAACTAGATTACCTTACCGCTGGTGCTGTACCCTCCTTATATTCTATTTAAGAAACAGATTTTACAATTTGGATAAGAGTCAGAAATACGAATACCTTATGTTACCAGCCACTGAACCACAATGCTGCTTGCAGTGTATATGTTTGCTGATATGATCTGTGGCTCAATGAAAGACGTGCCGTTGTTATGTGGCCAATTTTTTTTAACTCTTAATTGGAATCTCCGAGCGCCTTTTTTGTTTCAAATTCTACCATAGAATTGTATAATTAAAAAAAATCAGCTTATAGTCTCTCCAATTGTCTACGCATCATAGAAGGAACCTCCTAAGGTGCAGTTATGTCACCTTGCTTACGTGCAATTGTGGATAAAATGACTTCTATGTGGGATTTGTTGACATACATTTACGGAGTGTTAATCTTTGTTAGTAGTTTAAGGAATTGAAACCCTGCCTTGTCAGAGGAAGCAGAACTTGAGCATTTTTTAAAAGTAAAGGAATTTTGAGGACTAATTTGATTTCTATTAGTTAATAAAAACCATTTTTTTCCTCCATTTATTGCAGTAAGGTTAAGTGAATCACTCTATGCCATGAAGGGTGTTCAAGAAGATGTCACAATTGTAGATGAGTTGAGTCGGCTTGCTGGGTCTACTGCTTCTGAAAGTTCATGTCTTCCTGCCGGTTTTCATGAAGCCAAGAAAATAGACATGATAGAAAAACCAAATGTACGATTTTCTGGAAGAGTCCCTAATAAAAATATGGACTCAATATTATTTGGTCATACCATTTACATTGATTCTGATATTTCAGATGGCCTACGGAATAAGGTAACATTCGATATGCAGCCTAAAATTAATGGTTCCTTTTTGAAACCCTAGTTTAGAATATGTTGCATCTTCTGCATGCCATTAAGTCATAAACTGAGGTCGCCACAGTCCGTATATCACTGCAAGACTAGAAAATAACTCACGATTTTAGTTATGTTCGAGTTATATGTTGCTTATAGCAATTCTTTGAGACATTTAATATGTTGATAGGTTCTTGAGGCAGCATCTAAAGAAGGGGCCATAGTGTTAGATCGATGGTTCATTGGTTGCAGTGCAACTCATGTAGTGTGTGAAGGAGATTCTATCCATCTATATATTGGCCACTCAAACAACATTGTTACGGTGAGTGCTTCTGCGTTGTATTATGGAAACGGAGTCTTTTGTGCATCATCATCATACTGCTTTTGATTCTGACATCGTTTTGGTTAACCCAGTTTTCATATGATGTCATCATGGGCAATACGCAGAGCACTTATAAGAATAATCAATGTTTGTCATCCTTGAACTGATTTGATATTAAATATCTCAGCCATCATGGGTCCTGAATACAGCTAAGGATAGGAATTTGCAGAGGCTTGTTCGTATGTCTGCTGATTTGGCCAGGCAGGTCAGGACAGTGCTCAAAAATTCTCGGAATGGCATTGTAGGAGAGGTACTTTTGAATATATTGCTGTCAGAATTATGGATACTAGTATTTTATTCTTATGATAATGGCACTTGAACTCATTTGAGAAATAGATTCCAAATTTTTTCTTTTATTATAGCAAAAGTGCCGTCTTATCCCTTTGTGTGATGCTGGTGATGGGAATAGGACCAAGAATGAATATTATATGTGAAAAAAGGGGCTTTGGTTTCAACCATCTGTATTTGTCAGTTTTGATTGCATTGCATTGCGTTTAATTCATTAAATTGATGTTAAGATAATGTATGTCTTTTGATTTATTTTTGTTTTCTTTAGTTTCTTCGAGCATTATGCTAATGATAAGTTTTCACCTTCGTTTTAATAGGAATATAATGTGGCTAATTCAACTCAACATACTCGGAGCTTTAGAGGGATTGCAAGTCATGAAGAGAGACAACAGATTGTACATTTAGCTAAAACTGGCGTTAGAAATCGTCGCAATCGCTGTATGCAGGCAAGCATTTTAATCATGTTTGCTATGGCTTAGGGCTTCATATAATGTCTGTTTATCCTATTATGCTTGTTGGTATCACAGAAAAGAGTCTCGGACATTTTAAGCCATACCTCATTCATTGTTTGGATGGTTAGGAATCACTATTTTTCTTGTTTACGGCTAAAATTTTAATTCTATATATAAAGCTGAGCCCCAGAGACTACAGTAAGTCATCTTAACTGTAAATTATATTGCAAGGAAGAAACCTTAACTGGATGAACCTTGGGCATTTGGGTGGATGATAATGACATGGAATGCTTAGAGGGTTACCATGCCATAGCTTCTTGCTCGTCAAAATGCACGTTAGAAAGCACACTGCGAAAATGATATAGCTATCAGATTGATTGATTTCTGAGTAACTGGAGGCAAACTAAAAGGTAATGACGGGCTTGCTCAAATACGAATTTGATTGACTTGTTCATTTTTTACGATAATTGGTTCCAATATTTCATATTGTAGCATCTAATCTCTGGAGGGTCCTTATCCTACGGCATGCATGCAATGC
Source organism: Adansonia rubrostipa (assembly GCA_038381775.1). Classification (NCBI taxonomy): domain Eukaryota; kingdom Viridiplantae; phylum Streptophyta; class Magnoliopsida; order Malvales; family Malvaceae; genus Adansonia; species Adansonia rubrostipa. The sequence goes on from JBBYHM010000019.1 coordinate 3,862,857, forward strand.
TAGTTGCAAAATGCAGCTGATCACTACCACATCATATGTGTGCACGCTAACACAAGCACGTGTATGCACCTGTGTATGCTCTTGTACGGAATACGGGCATTTATCTTAAAAAAAACTTTGAAGATTACTGGAAATGATTTTAATGTATTAATGTGAATTCTTGCATTTCTTTGAACATCTGTTTTCTTCCAGACTTGTCGAACTCCAACCCGTCCAATAAGCCCGAGCAGTCTTCTGGATCCAGTTTGCTGGTCAATATCCGAGCCAACTTCAACTGCTTCTATTTTCACAGACTCTTTTAACGGCAAAGACGTTAGTGAGCATCAATCTGTATTCTTTGATGCAAACGGTGATGGCAAGGATTCTAAGGCCTCATTTACTATCTTAACCCGGTTACTTACGGAAAGGTGATGGATCACTCTCTCTGCTAAGATAGAGATTTGTGTCCCATAATTTCTGTTCCTTTTCATGTTTTTAATTTAATCAGCATTGTCTTACTCCCATCTATTTTCTATTAACTTGTTCACAGTGAGAAAAATGAGTTGATATTCAAAAACCACTTTCTTACCATACTATTTCCGGTTGATCGATTTTCTGAGATGGGGCCCTCTTCACGGACATATTTCAGTGATAACGGCTTTACATGTCTGCAGATTTTGGACTATATCTATGCCTTCTATCAGGTATGACTTAGATAAGTTTTTGGTCCCTAGATTATGTTAACCAGGTTATAAATGCAGCTATAATTTTAAACCAGGTCATCAATATATTGTCAATGCAAGCATTTTAAGATACTGCAATTGTCCCGAAAGCCATCAATCGTTACCCAAGTTTTTTTTTTTTTTTGGTTGCTGCTCCTTTTGTAGGAGAACATGTCAGTTGATGAAATAGAGGCTGCTATTCACACAGATTCGAGGCATGCTGACCGGCTTCGAGCAGTGTACTCTAGCAAAGAGACAGTAGAATTTGCTGGAAATATGGTTTTCAAACGAATCGATTTCTTAGGAAGTCGTAAAAGCTTCGAAATGTTGAAGCGTGTTAATGGGGATAATAACAGTAATGTATACGCGCTCTTGATTAGAGCCTAAAAATATATCTTTGCACTGGATTTCGGCGGATGCCTTCATCATCATATCCCGATTACTGAAAGATGGTGTTGAATCTTCAATCGCAGCAGCATCTACATTTCAAAGGAGAACAAAAGAAAAGAAACAAAAAAAGAAAAAAAAAAAAAAAAAGAAGAGTAGTTATACATTATATTATGGCATTACCCTTCTTTAATTATACAACATTTTTGAGCCGTGAATGAGCGAACTCATCAAATGTTGTTTGTCAGCTTATATCATATAATGGTGAATGAATTAGGGTCGCAGTGTCTATGTTGCAAATCACCTTCTTTTCCTACAGAATAAAGAAATATGAATCGAAATTTGACTCAAAACTTTCTTTTAACGAATTGAACTAGATATCGAATTCACTCCCTAATAAGATTTTGATAAAGCGTTCCCTATACAGACTACAATTGGGAGCTCAAAGATCAGTTAAGCATAGAGACATCGGAGTTTCAACACGAATCCCGCAAAACTTCGGTTCCGACGTCTGACAGCATTAAGCAAATTTTGGCACGTGTTACTCTTCATGAATCGTACTATATCCAAGTAAATTCAATTCTATCAGTTACAACTTGAGAGTTAAACCCAAAAATTTAACAAGGTAAAAATTAGGACACAAAATTAACAAAACGGAGAATATAGGTTGCTAGCTGGTGTCGCCTCAGCGCACCCCCCTCCTGATGCTACTAAAATGCAATTGCTACGGTCATCTGGCTAATCATTAATGATACACTTCAGCTTCTTTTTTTCAGTTTTCTTGTTGCCCTAGCTTTTTTTTTTTTTTTTTTGGAACCCCTTTCCGATGTTTTTTCCAGATTTCAACTACTTTCTCTTCCATTTCCTCCCATGTACAGAAGATACAAGAATGACTATGGCGACTAAGACTTGATGCGTTTTTTTTTTTCTGTTGTGTCAAAAACTACTATACCTCAACACTGTCAAAGTCCACGGCTTTCAATATATCACAACTCGAAGTAGCCCTGGCTGTGGTTCCGTAAAGTCAAGGCACTCTTCTTCAAGAAGATACCGCTGTACAGCAACTGGAAGTCTTGCTGGTGTACGAGAACCCCTAGTATGGTGGCCAGTTCCAACGCATATGTATACCAGCAGACGCTGATCTGCCGCCCGTGCTGTGCTCCTGAGCACTGATAGTTCATGCTTCAGCATATGAATGGCTTCACTAACATGCAATCCATGCAGGTCGATCATCCGCTCCGGCCCTCGGGCATTCTCAAGAGGAGCTGGGTTCCTATATTATTATAGTTTATAAACAGTCAAACAAGAACAAACTGGCATTAAGCCTACCAAAATAATATAAAATGAATTTATATTAATGGAAAGAACAAACAACCAGGGTTCAGAACTGACAAACTCCAGGGCATTAGGCATCAGAGCAGTGAGTATGATAGATGAACAGATGGACAGATAGTGAAAGGAGAATGGGTGGAACTAGAAGTAAGAGACAAGAACCAATTAACTTAAAGGTTAAAGCAGCAGGGATGAAAACCACCTTCATAGATGTCAGCAACCAATGTTTTATTCTCAAGAAAAATACCCATTGATCAACAGATGTTAATAGCAATAATAATGACAGAAGCCTGTTAACCAGCCTGTCAAGGGACCAAGTGCAACAGGAAAGAAATGACAAACCTCCGGAGATATATAGATTCTTGTGCTTTTCCATGAGCTGCCTTCATATGCATATTGTGCAGTTGTCCTCTCACACTATGTTCCTTAGCTAGAGCCTTGTTGCCAATGAGATATGCTTGACGTGCCTATGTTAAATATACAAAAAATGTACTATCACTTAACAATATGGATTAGTTGAGTGGACTTGGTTCAGCCAGGCAGAAAGAAAGAGAAATCAGTGATGAAGAGCAGACTTAACATACAAGAATAGGCGCAGCAGTCAAACTTTAGAAATTTGCCTTCTACTAGTCTAATAGTTGATGCACTCTGTACTTGTATAATTGCATCAACTTTGGAAAGCAAAGGCTATTCATCAAATACATGCTCATTCAGGATATTAAACAGACAATTGTGGATGATAATTTATTGCTATGTACATTAGAAATGTAAGTCGACTTTTTTACTTCCCAACTTGAGAAAATCCAATGATGCATTAGTCAATATGAAAAACAATTAAGTTTACCTCAAGATAGGATGGGGGAACTACTAATGGAGTTCATATTCTATTAATCTTTCCTATTTGATTGCATGTCTAGCTAAGATTATTGAAGACTGATATACATTAGTGGAGAACTGTAAAGTCGCAGAAAAGGGTAGCAGTAAAAGCAGAAGCAAAATTTGAACTGCTATAAAGAAAGGACCAAAAGTAAACTCACTTCCCAGGCTGCAAATGGGGGCACAAATAAATGAATACAAATCTGGTTGAGCAATTAGGCTAAAACATGGTTAAAGAACTTATTTCATTGCTTGCTAACAAAAATGTCAAACCTATAAGTATATCAGTTTAAATATATGCAACAAATTTCCAGTGAAATACCTGTTCAAAATAAGTATTACGTACACGTGCATGGTTTCGAGCTTCTTCCCGTTGTTCAGAGTACAAATTTGCTGCCAGCTCAATAATGTTAAAGCAAATAGATATGCAGAGGGCATAGATCTCCTATTAAAAGCTGTATAAATGCATGAATTTTATTAAGTGCAGAATATTACCCACTGCATCTCCAGTTTCAAGCCAAACAGGAGCTGAACCGCGAGTCTGCAACTTATTAGCATAAGCCCCTCTTCCAGTTGCAGCACTGTAGGAATGAGCTGACCCATGTGAACTTATACTTGACCCAACAGTTGAATCAGCAGAACCATTTCTATCATACTTCCATATTCCGGAATCTTGAGATGCCATTTTCCTGACAGCTGACGCAAAATCTATGGCACCTCTAGATGGAAGGGAAAAACTGGATTTGAACATAAGCAAATTGTCCTTGTCAGAAGATCGATAAGGATTGGCACTATGTTGAAGATCATCTCCTGCATATTTTGGAGGACCACTCTGAACATCTGGCACATTAAGTGGAGGAAAGTCTAGTGCACTCAGATTGGGAGCTGACAAGGTCTTCGAATCCAGGTTCCGGTCAACTTGAAGCTGCAAGAAGAATCAAAATGGCCCAGGGAATGCTAAATATTTAAGACAATTATAATGGACAAAACTGACAACAAAAACTCCGAAAAGTTTCTGAGGATGCTCGAAAATTGTGAGCCAAAAAGCCCATAACAAAAAACTAAGAAGATATAACTTCAAAAAGAAAAGAAAAGAGAAGAAAATCCCGTTAAGAAAAACTACCCCTGTACCAGGGCACAGCTATGAACTAGAGGCTACATAAAAGACTATGTTTGAATTGAGTCACCTCAAAACTTTATAAGGAGCCATCTTTTCCCTGTCAACCTACAGTTAGCATCCAAACCATTATCATCCAAGGCATCCACAGCAGATACCCAACATCCCAGATACAACATAAGAAGAAAGAATGACAACCAATTGCAGTGTAAAAATCAAGGAACATGCAAAACTTTTTTATAAAAATCCACATCCTGATTTTGAACATAAACCGTTCCTTTAGTAGTTCTGCAACTTTCTAGCATTTGATAATCATAAAAGAAATAAACAAATATATATATATATATATATATATATATAACTTGAAAATGTAAATAAATGCCGCATCACTAAATCTTCAAACAAAGGACAAATGTGAGAAATTTGACCCACTAAAAACAGTTGAGCACCACTCACCTCAAGCTGTCTGAGCATCTCTATAGTCATATTTAAGTCACAACCATTGGCAAAATAAACTTCATCAAGGCTTTCAGCAGCAAATCCAGGGAATTGAGAAGCCAAAAAATACAAATGATTCATTTCAGTGTCATCCATATTTGTGTGCTCACCCAAAATATCACTGACGAATGCATGTCTAGAATTTTCAATATACAGTTGTCCCTCACTCCCATTGCCAATCAGCTGATCACTGTTAACAAGTTGCTTGTCCCAAGTTTTGTGTGGCCCGTTCAACAAAATAGCTGAAATAGGATCCTCTCCGTAGGACGAAGTAGGATATCTCAATTTGTCAGCTAAGTTATTACCGTTTCCATAATGATGCAGTAGTTCCTGCTGATCACCGAATACATATTCACCAGCAGCAGAAGTAGGAAACCTTGAAGCTTCGCCACCATCACACAAGGACAAATCTGCCAAAGAGAAGCTTCCAGACCCAATTCCTTGAGAATTATCCTCATTAATAACCTTAAAGTCTGGGGTAATGTCATCAGGGAGCTGGCGACGCCAGAACTGATGAGCCTCCTCGTCAGAATTATTTGAAACAGAAGACTCTGACCGATCAAGCACTGCTTTTCCTATGGTGCCAGAAGGAGCAAATTTTACTGTTGCAGCAGCTGCACTAGTGTTTCCTGATGAAGATGGTGACCTAAGCGAAAAGGGAACGAACTCTGCGGCATTAGGATTCAAAGTTGTTACCTTGTTAGGGGTATTGAGTTTTGTGTCACTAATTTGGGTCCCTTTCTTGGATAAGCTCATTCTTTACTTAAAATGAATAAAAAATAGATTCTACATAGATAAAGGAAACCGATGCAGACGATACACACTTGAGTTCCACAAAACTCTAACCAAAACCTGCAAAACCGTCCATTGTATCACATTATTAATAAGTCAAACTTACAAAAGAATCTTAAATTGAGGACCAACACACCTATATGAAAACAATCCTTAACCAGAAATAACTCAATAACCAAATCTAGAATGAGATTAATACCAAAAAACCAACATAACTCTTTATAGAAACTTCAACAATAATCATTTCCATGGAAAATAGTTATGATGGCAATGATTAAGAAAAAAAGAAATATTAACCATAATTTGACTCTTATGCAAGCATAATCCATAGCTTTAACCGAATCAAACATAAGGCTATGCTTAACAAAGAACTGAATGGAACCTACAGCCGACCATTTCTTATTAAGTTATGAGTTAAATAGCAAGATTTTCGTCTAATTAAATGCTTTAAATATACCAAAAGTATGCCAACATAGAGTTCAAAACCCTAAAATTCACCTCTTAACAAGAGTTTAACCTGAAGAGAAGAAGGAAAGCACAAAATCCTCAAGTAATAATTAAACAGTAGGCTCATTTAATTAAAAACCCTAATTATAAAAAAAACCCTCAATTTTCCAAAAATAAATAAATAAGCTTTCTAGTCATCTAGCTAAACAAACAATTAAAACGAAAAGGCTGAATAAGTCAAATCTATAATCTTGCATAATCCAAGTCACTGAGCATCAGAGATCTAAAGTCAACCCAATACCAAAAAAAATCCAAAAAAAAAAAAGGAAGAAAAATTTTGTAATAAACATAAAGGATAAAGAAAATTGAAAAAATCAAGAGATCTAAGAAGAAATTTATACCTTTGCGAAACAAATAGAAAGGATCCATAGCTGAAGAGATCGGATGAAGAAGAGGAAAAAAAAAAAAAAAACGTAATGAAGATCAAAGAGACGAGAACCGACAAACAAAGATGATCTTTCCGATAATTTTTTTAATTGAATTTATTGGGATTTGAGCTTTGATTATTGTTTTTTCCTTTGGCTGCAGTATATTATCTCAGCTTTTTGTTTCAACTGCACAGGTTTCTTTGTTTCTCTTCTTTCTACCTCTCCTATTTCTCTTCGAGGATTTTTTTTTTTTTTTTTCTGAGGGGGGCGGGGTTTGAAAATGGCTTTAGCCCACCACCACAAAAATATATATGGAAAATAAAATGAGGACATCTAATTCCAATCCATCCACCCATCGCCACCCTATTTGACTTTCTTTTAGTATTTTTTTATTAAATAATTATTTGATATAATATTTTTTAGTAAATAATTATTTGATGATTTTACAAAATTAAAAAATTATAATTATTTAAATAGAATAAAATTTTATTTTTATTTAATTTTTAATTAATTTTAATTTTTTATAATATAAAATAAATATTTTATTTTTAAATTAGTATAAAAAACTTTAAAATATTATAAATTTTTTTAAAAAATTAATAAATAAAATTAATTTAAACTGATTGATCAATTAAATTTTATATTATTTTTAATTCGATTTCAATTATTTTTTAAGAGTCATATGAACCGAAATTTTATTCCCTAATTGTTGTAATAAATTAATAATTCATCATTTCAAGATTTGGGATTTTGGGAAAAGAGTGGACGAAGTGAACATTAAAACATTCACGCCTCTTTAAAAAAAAAAAAATCTCATTCTATGATAGACTACCCTAATAAGATATAAGATAATTACCAAATATATCATTGATATAGAGTTTTTTTAATTTATAAGTAAGATTAAAAGCTATCACAT
>JBBYHM010000019.1:3888207-3911200 GCA_038381775.1 Adansonia rubrostipa
AATAAATAAATAAATAGAATTTGGTTTAATTATTATTAATTAGGTTTAAGTAATTTAAGTAATTAAACGAGGTGAATTTAAATGTTTTAATAGTTAATTTAAGTATTTTATCAATCTAATTAAAATTTTTTTAATTTTAATATATTTATTATTTTTAATCATTAATGAGAAATCTCAATTGAACTTTGAGTATAGATATAGATAATCAAAATTGTGTACGACAATTAAAATTCGTTTTTAATTAGGTACACCAATTAAATCTAAAACATTTAAATAATTTGATTTTTTTTATTTCAAATTAAACTTGAATTTTAAAATTAAAATTTGATTAAATTCAAATTGGATTTTGAGTTGAGCTCAAACTTTTCTTATTTGAGTTAGTTTGAACTCTATTACATACATATAAATAATTATAAAAAATTAAAAATTTATCTCAATTAATTTATATAATTATTTTAAAAAATAAAATTTAATAAAATTTTTATTAAAATTTTAATATTTATAGTTTTTTTATTCTCCTAGTAAAAATATTATTTTATATTATATACTTTTCATGCAGCATATGAGAAGTAAAATAACAACAATAAGTAATGGAACTTACTTTGACAGTGGTCCGCGACGGGTAGAAAAGGAACTGCATTATGCACAGGTTTTAAGCCGATTAAATATATATAATTTTTATAATATTTAAATATAAATTTATATAATTATTTTAAAATTTAAATTTATTTATTATTCGTATTGAATTTATATGTTATTATTTAAATTTAAATTAAATAATATTATTTGTCAAATATATGAATCTATAAAAAGAATTTGAATTCAATGGGTCAAGATTTGATTCTTACATAGAGCATAAAATTTTAATATTTTACAAAAGTAGCTTTGAGTAATAAATTCAGATATTCGTTATCCGCATGTATAATACGAATTTAGATAATAAATATTAAAGATTTACATACATATTTACTTCAAATTCACTGAAAATAATAATTATAATAACTAAATTTAAATATTATTCAAATTTACACTATCCAATCTATATAAAATAAACAAATAAATTATAATATTCAAATCTAATATTCGATCTTCATATTTTTACTCAAATTAAAAAAAACATAAAAATATTAAATTAAACATCTGAGCCCCACTTCCTGAATGCTAGTTTTTGATGCTGATACTACAGAAACAAAATATTAAATTCCACAGCCTCAACTCAAGCCGAATACTTCCAACCCAACCGACCCCTTTCAGTTCTGCTCAACCTTCTTTCTTTGATTTTATAATAATTACTAATGTTTATTTATGATTTTTATTTTTATTTTTTAAAAATAAGGTTGTTTTCATGAACCGTAAAAGCCTTAGTGTTGGCCTAAAAAATTATTTTGTTGATAAATTTTTCAATGATTTTACTTATTTTTACAATTAAATATTCAATTTATAATAAAATAAAACTTTTTATATCAAAATAACATTTATTTATTTGTTTATTTATTGAAGAAAGCCGAAGAGGGCCAAAGCTACGCTTTGAGTCAAATTTTCTATTTTTCTTTTTCATTATAAATGAATAAATAAATAAATAAAATGGACAGAAATTTGAGTCATTGTCCACAGATGTGGACGAGGCAGGGCAGGCTTGGCTTACCAGACAGACAGACAGATAGATCCAAGAGAACATCGTGTGAGTGCCACGTCACAGACAACCATGTCCGAACTCCGACCATAGCAGAGAGACAGTTCTCCAAAACATTTCGTTGTCCAAGTTCCAACACCTTGCTCCTGAAAGATTCCACGTGGCACGTCAGATCACCAATATGTTTTTGTGGGGAGGGGCCCTTGCTCTTCTTCTTGGCATTAATTACGTTGCCAGTTTCCACTCTTCTATTGTATGATTTGTCCATTGGATTTTGATGGCCAAGCAAAAGTATATTCCAATGCAAACAAGACATTGTGCGGTTCGGCAACACCTGATCACAGCTCATTTCTTTTTCTTTAATTTTCTTACAATGAGTGGATCAGGATAAGAATCACCACTTGTTGCTTTAAACAACACATTTGCAATTATCAATCTTATTTATCTTCTTTTTCTAATATTTACAACAATAAACGAACAACCCAAATCTCCAAATTGCATAAATTCTTCAATCTTTCCTTCTTGTTTTTCATCTTTCTCTTTTTGGTTTTTTGTGTTTTGAGTAACAAAGATTTGTTTTTCCTTCTTCTTCCTTTGTTATTTTTTTTCCTTTTACTGTTTTTGAGTGGCAAAAACGCCGAAGAAAGTGATTATTTCGACCGTATTGGGAAGGATAGAAGCGCGGGGGATTGGGTGCTTGATGGAGTGCGCGTGTAATTCTTCCAGATTTGAATCAACGGCGGTGGTGAAGGAACTGGGTGAGGAGGAAGACGATTGGAGGAGTTCATCGTCTACAACGACTACGTCGTCCTGGATCGGGATCAATAGTGATGACGACGTGTCTGGAGGATCCTCGGTCGACGGTGGATATTCCGACCAAAATGAGGTTCAAAGCTCCTACAAAGGTGGCTTAGACATCATGGGGTCGCTCCTACAGGTTTTGCCTATGAGGTTCGTATCTCCACTTTACCTTTAATTCTCCTACAATATCATTACTTCCCAATGATTATTGGGTAGGAATAGTTTTAGAAACTCTGTTAAAGATTTCATCAAATTAATGTTAAAAAAAACTGGGTTTTGAACAGGAGAGGCATCTCAAGTTTTTACAATGGCAAATCAAAGTCATTCACAAGTTTAGCTGAAGCTTCGTCAATATCATCGATTAAAGACATAGCAAAACCTGAAAACGCCTATTCCCGGCGGAGAAGAAATCTATTAGGAATCAACCATGTATGGGACAAGAACAAGATTAAAAGATCCATCAGACCGATCAGCTCAAGCAAAAGTACATTGGCTCTTGCCGTTGCCCTGAGTAGATCGGAAACTAGCTCTACCATAATTAGTGATGACTCTGCTTAAACTTCATGCCCTCTGGTTCCGCCTTTGCACCCACAAACGAGAACTTCTTTCAATAATAACAGCCCTTCGTGGCCGTCTTCAAGTTGGCGGTCCTTTTGGTTGGCTGATGTACGGGAATAGACTACTGTTATGGCCAGCAGTTATCCCGATTGCTCTTTAGATAAGGATAAATACGAACTCTTAAGAAACAAACTGGATACTGATTTGTTATAGTTTCTACAGAGTTTAATAATGATATAAAACAAAGGGGCATTAGGCTCTAGTTTTTGCCCATTTGTAGTTTTTTTTTTTCTTTGTCATTTTCGACCTTCCTAAGTCGAACGATCATGCCGCTCAGTGTTATTTTTTCAATATTATCACACCATGAAATTAAAAAAAATCAAAATGTTAAAATTCAAAACTAAATCAAACAATTATTGTAACCATAACTACCTGGTGGTAAATCGTTCATAACGTATTATGTTTTACGTCATACCTATTTTATGCCACACAGAATGGAGCTGATAAATGTAAATGGAGAAATCGTGTGAAATTGGTTTCAAAATATATTTTAATCACGTTTGTTCCAAGGCTGAAGGTGATATTGACAACCAGCCTAAGAAAAAAGGAATAGCTTTAGCTTATCTTTCTTGGTACGAGACCTGAATTGGAATGAATTAGACAAACCCATCTTAATCAATCAATCATTCGAGTTTGATGTCTTTAGGCGAAAAAAAAAAAAACCAATTCACTGATGGTTCAAAAATTTTTTCAAAATGACTTGATTGAATTTTAAAATTCATTATATTTTTTAAAATTAAAATTAAAATTAAAATTATATCAATCAAATTAAATTTAAAAAAATCATATTCAAAATTCAGTTGGCAGACATAAAATAATGCCCATTCTATGTACATTCTAATCATTCTTTATACAGCACAAAGAATACAACACGAAAGCATTTCTTCAGTTAAAAGCAAAAAATGGAGAAGGGTAAAAGAGGTGAGGACAAGCTTCACAAGGAAAAAAAAAATTAAAAAAAAAAAAGCATCCTTCTCAATGTAGCAAATTAATGGCTAATCCCTAAACAACGTAGTGCTTAAGCCTTTTACCTAGTTCTACGACTACCTAATGTGGACGCTATCACGAGAGCAATTGATAGACACAAGTTCTTAAAGATGCTTTGCTGCTCAAATCTTTGATCTTTGAGCACCAACCTTTTTAAACCATAACTGTGAGTTCTAATGGCTGCTTTCCAAATCATAGAGTAAGACTTACTTTTGACGCTGGGTTAGAAATTGTGCACATGAATATTCTGACAAGAATGAGGGGAGTTCAATGTCGGAAGTATCTATTGCTGGTAATGCGATATCTATATCTTCGGTTGAGAATGGAATGCTGCAATCAGGAAATGATTTGGATTCAATAACAAATCAAAGTGATGCACACACAAACATGGATTCATGTACAACAACCACCAAGGAATTTGGCAGGGAAATAAAAAAAAAATACACTTTCTAAAGTTAAGCTCATATCTTTACACCGATAAGTTCGATTATATACAAATTTGACAGAGAAAGCACATTACCTCAGATCATCATCAAGCAAGAATGAGTTTGAGGCCAAATACTGGTTGTCCTTGTTCAACATCTCTCTCATTTCAGCAACAACCTGTTGACAGATAATGTCAGAAACCCAAGGGACATTATTGTACACAAATTTACCACAGGCACGGAGTCTATAACTTGCCTCATTCGACACGCTCTGAGTGCCGTATTTGTCATCCCAGTACATGGTACTTATTCGATAAATTTGCCTAACAGTCAGTGCCTGCACAAGTTCCATAATACGAGGAAATCATGATTAACCTCCAAAAGGGTGAATCAAGATAGGGGATTCAAACAAACTTTAGCTTACCGGACACAAATCGTGACTGATCTCATCCAGCGACTTTTTCCTCTTCTGATGTATTACCTAAATAAAATGTAGAATGAATGAAAAATTGAAACAGACTTGAGATAATTCATAGCTTAACTGGCCAAAAAATGTAGAAGCTGGGGAACTAACCAGAAAACCAACTGCTTGTCTAATATAATTTAGCTCATGCCAAGAGGTTCCTGCAAACTACATATCCCAATATTTCAGAATAAAAACTATCGCATTCCATTAGTACAATAACTTGTTGAAGAAAGTTATTTACCTCCTCCGTTGCATTGACTATCCATTTCTCTAGTTCTGCTAGGCCAGATTTAACATATTCCCCATTTGAAAATGAGCAGCATTCCCGTCGAAGTAAAAGACTGCAGAAAATTTCAGCTTAATAAATTGATCATTTAACCAATTGACACTAAGATAACTTTTAATATTATGAACACATGCCTGTTGAAAAGAGACATATTGATGAAGGAAAAAACTTGAGTTATCAGCTTACGAATGAAGAAAGAGGGTACCTAAAAGCACAGGAATTGGGTCAGGGAAAGTTATAAAGAAAAAAAAGCGGGGATAATCTTAATGCTCTAAATAAGTTCATAAGAGATACCATTTTTTTAATTAGTTGACAATACATATTATTCAATTATCCCATCAAGTACTACACACATTTGATGACCTTATCAATTAAGGTTTAACGATCAGTTGGTTAAACTAGTAATTAATGTTCCTAGAAGGCAAACAACTATCTTCAAACTAGCAGGCCTACATGATTTTCACGTAAACAGCCCATAAGAGAATTCAAGAATTTGATGATGCTATCCCATTGACTATTAGGTGACTGCTGGGGAAGCCCTCCAGGAGATCGTGATTTTCCAGCAAGCATTCGTGCATTTTTTGGCACCTTCAAAATCAACAAACAATATCCAGCAATTAGAATTTTAAGTTTCCAAGCAACTAAACATCTGATGCTTTCTCACAAGAAACTGAACAAATATACCTTATTTAACAAAATAAATAAATAAAAGGATAGCACATACATGACAAGACAACAAAAATGAAAATCTCTGTGATCAAACCATAGTCTGACAATGAATGATTTTCTGCTTAAGTTGCTTTTTACAGTGTCAAACACCTTAACAGTGAAATGCTTAGCACTTGTATTGCATTAACGTAAACAGATGATTGAGACAACACAAACACAGATAAGTAATAATCAAAACTGATCTTGGGGCCAGGAACTTCATGAATTTGATTTTTGGCTTCAGCTTCCAAATCGGCATAAAATCTAGCATTCAATACAAACCTGAACGCACAATCCCAGAAGTGGAGATAATTCTTTCTTAATATTGTCACGAATCAAGCCAAAAATCTTCTCAACACAGGCTGTTAATTGTTGTTTGAATAATATTGCCGGATATCTTGCATCTATATGTGACATAGCATCCTCAAACCCAAGGTATTTGAAAGGAGATTTTAGACCCTGGAGGCATAATAAAAAAATCAGCTTACCGGATGAAGTTGTTCACTGAAGTAATAAAATTGAAAAGAATGAAACGTGACAAATGGCCTCCATGCAGCTACGATGACTATTGTTAGAAAATGTACATCAAAAGAAGACCAATTCACCGAATAAACAAAACTTGCAGGATATATTTTAGCTGAATTGCATTAAAATTTCAAAAAAATGGAGATAAGAACTATCCACTAAATATAACAAAATTACAACCCTAAAAGGTCTTATTTTCTTTGCAATGTAACTCACATAGGAAACCCTCCCAGATAAAACAGGATTTCCTCCAGAACGTTGAGCAGTAGCAGACAAAAAGCCATTTGATCGTAAATTTTTCTGCAGCAGACACAAAAGTGCTGAGGTGTTGGACAGCCAATAAGGTAAAGTAACATTTTCAGCTCCAACCTGCAAAAAATGTCAAAAATTGAAATATGGAAAACATTCACAAATAGATAAAAAGTCACTAAAAATATTATGGGATTGAATTGAGAAAGCATCAAAATATGACTCAAAATATGGCCTTTCATTTTCATGAAAGTTGGTGAAAATGACTACAAGTACCTTCAGAACATCGTTGATTCCTTCTATTATGTAGTCAAAGATAGCTGTCCGTTCAGACTCAAAGGAACGCCAATGATGAAGACATTTGTATATGATACAAGCAGCCAGTGGTTTACCATTGTGAAAACCCAAATTTTCTTTGATACATCTTGAAAGGAATTCATAATTTTCCTGTGGACAAAGACTCTTATATTTTAAGTCATGCATAAGCAAAACTATCGATTTAGAAACTGTTATCTTGTTTAAGATGATGCTTGCTATCTGCTAAAAGATCTCGTTGAGGATCAAAAGAAAAAACCTAATGATATACAAAGTATAAACAAGAAACCTGTTGCCTCTCTGCTGTTAGTTTTGGCCTTCGTGATTCGGACATGCCATGTGAGAAAGGTACAATAAGTTTTGAAGGCGTGGGAGATTCCTGCAGAAAAGAAGGAAAGCTTAAAATTAGCATAATTGTCAAGCTAAAATTAGTCAAATGCAGCAATATTTTTTTCATGGAGAAATAGGAAAATGGGGGAGGAGGGGGAGGCAGAGAGAGAAAGAAATTTGTGAAGTAACATCTTACGTATGCTTGCTTCCGGTCAGTCTGATGAAGATTAAGTGTACCACCATATTTCTGGTTCATTAAGAAATCAATAATTTACACAAACCACCACGCAGTAAATCCAAAGAAATGCAAATTTAAAACAGAAAATAATTTCAGAAAAAAGTAAAAAAAAAAAATGCATGTCAGACCACCGTTATCCAATATAAACAATAATACAGCTAGTGGAAAGATAAACCATCTAAGATAAAACACACATGCACTTACATCTGAAAATGACTTTAAAAAGTTAGCACGGCTGCTTTTCGGGGACGGAGTCAATGCTTTTTGTTGTAGAACATGATTTTCATCTTCTAAATGTGAAAGCTTCTCTTCCAGACTTGTTAAAAACCAACAAAGAAAAAGAATCAGGAAGTAAAACTAATTAATTGTGCAAATCAAATTAAAATATTAACCTCAGATAGACAATAAAATAAACCAATGTAAGAAGCAGTCAGCAGGAAACTAAATTATAGCAGAACAAAAATCCTATATTAACAGCAGGAAACAAATAAGTAAAACAAGCAATAATCAAGTAGCAAAGAATATGCATGCATGTATTTAAGTCTAAATGTAGTAACATGCTTTTTAAGTGATACCTTTTCATGTTACTCTGGAGCTCAGAATTCTTTTGTTCTAATTCCCGTAACTTTTCAATGGTATCATTGGCATCTTTTAGAGCCTTCCTGAGCTCAAGCTCCAGGGAAGAGTTCTTCTTTTCCAAGGTATCCAAAGAACTCTGAGAAGTAAATGGAAGTGAAAGAAAAGTCCTTAAATAATAAAGCAGATGACAAACAGACAAAAGCATATGCTAGATTCAATTCATAAGAAAAAAAATTAAATCAGAAGGAAACTACAGAGTCCCAAACTAGAAAATAAATAGTTTTCTTATGACTGATCATAAAAAACTGCTGGTCAAGAAAAAGAAGAAACACTAAAACACAAACCTTAAGTAATGCATTTTCCTTTCTCATTTCAGCCATCACAGTAAGTTCCTTTTCCAAAGCAGATTTCTCTTTTCGTGATAATTCCAATTGATTTTGCAGCACTGCATTCTTGTTGCACTCACTAATTGTTGCCAGCTTAGCAGCATCTAACTCAAGGTTCAAAGATTCCAATTCCTTCTGAAGTTTGGAGATTTCAACTGACTTCGCATCTTCAGTGGAAACCTGCAGATTGCCACCATTAACAAAAAGGAACATAGAACAGTAGATTACTTCTATTAAAGGAAAAAAAGAATAGCGGCACTAGAAAAGAGATCAAACAGTAAAATATATTATAGCATAAACTAAACTGTTAGCTTGCTATATCTAATTTACACACTAAATCTAGATTTTCAGTTGGCAATGAAATGATTGAGCATTTTAAAAAAATAAGAGCACACTGTCATTAGCCAACTCTACAACCACAAAGAAATGAGTAAAGTAAAGCACAAACTTTCCAAATTTATATGATTACATAACTTTTCTAAAACAAGAATTCAAAAACTATAAGTGATACCCGCATTCTTTTTTCTAGATGCAGCCGCCATGTGAGATCTTCTAACTGCTTCTCAAGCTTGCTCTTGGCTAATCGTAAGGCACCTGCTTCATTAGCCTCCTGAAAAATGTCCACATAGCAAAAGACTTCTTAATATGTGCAAGTTTCATGGAGAATTTGGATTCTAATGAACACATAAAGTAGGAAGATTCCACCTCCCTGTATAGACAAGTAACTTAATTGAATACTCACTTTTGAGTAAAACTCAAGAAACTAGGAATTGCTGATTCTTCTTCTCTAATTATTTAAATCCGTAAATGAGTACTATCGATAAGTATGATAAAATATTTAATACACCTTCCCTTGACTAATTTATAACTCACACATATAAAGATTGTTGAGCAACCATTTGACTTACTAATTTACATACGACCTTTACATTTAATTAGACTAAAATATCTATTAAGGTATTCAAATCAAAATTTTCATCAAAAAAGGATTCTCTCCTCTTCAAATACTTTTTTTTGGACCTTGAAGGGTTTGCACTCGGTAAATTGCACAAAACACATTTAACATGGAGTTTACATGAAAGAAATCATAAGAATAAGCAGTTCCACATACTTGCTTAAGCCTTCGGAGCTCTCGTTTTGCAAGTTTTTGCCTCCAATGACATTGTATTGCTATGATAGATTTTTTATAATTATGGAAAGCAGAGCGGAATCTGCACAATCTCCAATGAGCCTGCTCAATGCAAGAAACAGAAGACATTACAATTCAAATTGCAGCCTGCAGAGGATTTTACAAAACTCAAAAACAAGCAACAAAGATAAAACCAGCCTCACAGTAACCAAGTGAATGATAAGCATGCTATGAATTTGAGGACGGGAAACAGTAACATATGCCCAAATTGCAACTTCATAAAACCATGACCAATATAGTTCAAATACATATTAAAAACCACATGCTAGCAAAGAAATGCATGTATGAATATGATCACCTGGATTACCGAGACAGCTCTCTGCTTCTTGCCACGCAAAAACTTTTGACGAGTTGAAAAGCCACAGATGTTGGACTGTATAATAACAGCTGCTGAAATTAGTTTCAGATAAGCACACCTCAACAGCCACCTGCGGACGTATTTCTGTAAACAAACAGCAGCTGCTGCCTCTCTCCTTGTAGCAAACATCTTTCGAGCTAGGCATCCTGCAGAAATCATGATAACTTAGTACTAAAGCAAAGAGTGAACATGCGACAAAGCTGATCTTGTGTAATGGATAGTTAATGACCCAATGACATTTTGTTGTAAGAAGAGGCAAAATCATTTTAAGTATTCTGAAATTTTTATTTTTATTTTGTAGTTTTCATTTTAGAATTTAGGGTAGTCACGCTACTTGGATTTATTTAGCTTAATAGGGTTATCTTTGGCATTTCCATTTAGAACTAGGTTTTATGAATTGTAATCCTATATTACGAACATCAAAGTTACTATGTTGATGAATTGAATATCTTCGAGACTTAATTCTCTAGCCTCCTCTCTTATTCCTCTATTCCCCTAAATTCCATTTTCTCACTCCTTCTCAAATCATAATCTATCTACCCTCGTATCCTATATCAGGAACTAAATTTGCTTGAAAAATGAAAATTATAGCAGACGATAATCCCAAGGAAGAGGGACTTTCTAGACCATTAAGCTTTTAAGGCCTAACCCAATCGACAGAGAAACTTTTGTGGTGTTGAACTTCCACTTAATTGCTTCGTATCTTTGAAGAATACATAAGAGGAAAACATCAAAGAAAAGAAAGTTTCGAGCAGTGAAACAAATAAGTGTCCAGACATAGAAAGAACCTCTGCAATATGCTTGGAGGGCAATTGCAGCAACCCTGGCTGAGATAAACTTCCTGTGTGCAATAAATGTACGCAAACGTCGCTGAATACGCTTTGCTGCAGTATCCAAAACCTCAGCCCGTCGTGAATCTAAAACACCAATCTGACCAGCTCTAAGAAACACCTTTGTCTTGCCCAACTGCAGAAAATATTTGAAAACGAAGAATTAGAAATATAAGGCAATTTAAAGATAAATGTGCAAAAGAAATGAAAAGCAGCCATGGATTAAAAATAATTTATTTAAGCAATGTTAATCATGCATACCTGAAAATTTTCAAGGTTTAACTTTTGCAGAATTTTCTCTGTCAATGCCTTTTCATCATAACTGCAAATATAATTTTCCAAGTTAAACAAGAAACAGAAAAAGAAATGGACTTTTGTTAAAAAATTTCTGGAAATACACAACCACGGAGAAGCAAGGATGCCTTCCACTATTCAGAAACAAAGAAAATTCCTGAAAAAAATAGATGTGCAAAATACAGCACAGGCAGAGACTTTAACAGAGATTTTTTTTCCTTAAAAAAATGGATTACTGGAGGGAATATGGAGAAATACCAACTATAGTTTAACCATCCTAACAAGAGAACTTATCAGAAAATATGTACATGTCGTTTTCCATGTGCATATCTGCATGCACAAGCAGATGTTTTTGAAAAACATTTAGAACCTTGTATCAATAAATTCTGGAGCTAACAAGCCAAAGCGATCCACGAATTCTGAATAAGTCCGTCGAGTTGGATAGCCAGCTAGACTTATTCGAACAGCCTCCAGTACACCCTAATTCCAAATCAAATAAATTTTTCTTAGAAAATCAAATATATAGCATTTAGAAAGAATCAAGACCTGGAATGGAAGGACATGCATGTGCCAGAGAGAAAAAAAAATGCACGGTTAGTCACATTTAATTAAGAAATGTAAAACCAATCATGAATTAATCATGTGGGTCACTTGGCCCAGGGAACTCTTCCTTCAATAGAGTAGCACACTATGTATTTAGCCTTATTAATGTCATCAGAAATTTCATGTAATAGACTAGTGTATTCTATTACTTTATCTGAAAGAAACAATTTGAAGTTTGATTGAAAATGTAAAAGAAACGCTTTCATTGCTATTATGCTTTAAAAATACTTTCATCCCATTTATCAAAGAAAAACTCTGCAAGTTGGACTAGTTCATTATCATTCTAGAAACTTAGAACTTGTTGTCATGTAGACATTAATACAGACTCGTAAGTCTACCAGATATAATAGAACTTCCAGAATAAAATGGAGCACAATATATGGATTCGATTTCCATGGAAAATAAATTTTGCTGTCGAAGAGCTTAAGAAAAGTGGAGCAAACAGTTCTGTAAGAAAGATATCAAATGTTTCAATATAAGACTAATCAACATCAGGAGCACAAAGCTTTAGTCTGACCGTTCAATTGAGATTGCTAGCACTAGAATTCAACAAAGGAAGCATACATAAAACAGACTACTTACCCCACAGCGTAGTTGATGAAGGATACTGAGCTTCTCAAATTTGTGAGGTCGATTCAATGAGTTTGGCTTGACACAGCGTATATAATGAGGCTCTGTCGAGTTGAGGGTTTCCATGAGTGCTTGAAGTTGTTGCTATAAAGAAAAGGGAAAAAATTAACAGCATTGGCTTTAGAGAAATATAGACAGCATTCCTGCTGTGCTTACAGTAAACAGAAAGCCCTCATCCGTAAACCACAAATAAATAAGCAAATTAACAGGGAAGTCCTATAGTATCAAGCCACATAACCAAGAACATTAATATGGAAAATAAAGCGTCAGAAACTTTCAAATCCATCCCACTTCCTAAAAATAAGATCCAACAAAGAAAAACATTGGCACCACAAAAAAGAAAATATAGAAGAGAAGTAACCAAACTCCATTCATAAGTCTACTGTTTTTATAAATATTCTCAATGACATTCATTTATGCATGCCTAAAACTTCACAACAGCTCCCCGAAGCAAGTGTTCGACTTTGTTACATGGACCCAGGTATGAGTGTGTGATACAAGTACACATCCATGCATCAAACTCATCATCTGGTAAAATATTTGGCCTTGCAGACTAGGCTAAAAAGTGCCCAAAAATAACATAAAGATATGGCGGTCCTTGCCAAAACTTACATAAACATAACAAATACTACTAGAAGTTGGAAATTTGAAAAATCTATTTAACTCAAACAAAACTCTCTGTTTATAGGACCTATTACGAGAAAGTAAGAACAAATTGGGCCTATTCGGCCCCAAGCTCATATTCTTCCTTTCTTTCATTTTCTAATGGGCTTATGGTGACACAATAACTATGCTAAATGGGCTTGTCATATTGGGACATAATAACAATTGTTTCTATTTAATCCCCCCCCAAACAACTTATATTAAAAACAACCTTACAACTTACAAGCCACATTTGTGGGACCTTTTATTTTCATTCTCTATCTTTTCCTCCTCTGACATTCCTCTTTGTTTTCTTTCTCCCTCACAAAGTTGCTATTCTGCTCTTATTTTTCAGCTCTGTTCTTTGTTTTTTTAGCTGCTCAAGCAAAGGTTAAAAATAAAAAAACTAGAGCAAGCTGTGGTGCGAATGTGCCCCTGGAGCCCCTTTCCTCCAGTGGCAGTTGGCTCCTAATTGCAGCCTTATACTTCCTCTCATGCTTTCTTTCACGATGCCATCTGATTATCCTTTTTTCTTTTTAATTTCTGGATTTTTTTTTTTCTGATTTGCTGCACATGAAAGAGACCAAGTCTGAAAAAAAAAATCACCATGCTAGACACAAAATCCACACTCAAATCCGTGTCATGTCATATCAACACATGCACAAGATTAGAAATGCCGAGTCCAAGTAATGGTGGTGTTCGAAGAACTAAAAAATTTTTAGCAGTTTTGGAATCATAGGTTGTACTCTTAGTTAACTTCTTGAGCGAGAAGCATGTTAATGTCAACAAGAACTATAAAAAATTATTTAAATATCCTCATATGCCAGAACTAACAGAAACATCTTTAGATTTCTGACTCCTTAAGAAAGCTGTCAAAAACCCAAAACAGTTCCCAAGACAGTTCCATACCTTAAATCTTGTGGCAACCGAAGAGAATTTGTATGATGATCTTGAAGATTCCTCAGGTGGTGAAGGGAAAAGACCCGCAACAAAAGGGCATTTAGAAGAAGCCAAGAGATTGCAATGTTCTACCACGACATAATCCCGGTTTTTGTCTAAAAATGTATCTGTTTGATAAGTAACCTAAAATGAAAGGAACAAGCATGTCATCCCAATATCTGCAAGATCAGAACATAATTATATTTTCTAAGATGGCGTTCTGTTACATGCCTTGCCAGCATAATGTGAAATGGTAAAATCTGTTTCTGAAAATTTAGCCTTTTCCAACCTCAAGTGGCCCCGGAAATTCTGAAACAATTTGGTTGAAAATGTTTCATGTGTTGATTTTGGGAACATGCTGCACAAATAAGAAAATCAGGATAAGGACTAACAGCACAGATCAATTGTATAGAGCAACACGCACCAATTTATAATGAGGGACTCAAATTGTACCAAGCTTCATCCAAGAGAGAAATTATCCCAATAGGTTTCTGCAAATGCAAGCACAACAGATTAAGACCCAATAGAAACGACATCTAGAAGAATATTTAAAGGGAAAGAAAGATAAAGAAGGAATAAGTCAAATGATAAATATTTAAAAAAATGTAAAAATTGGTATTACACATTTGCTGGAGCAAAATTTTACCAAGTGAAAATAAAAACTGCAATATACGTGCATTGCTAATTAGTAATCACTAAATATCATACAGAGACAAAATTCATGTGCACACTATGTGAGTTAGATTCATCCTCACCCCTAATACAAATGCTAAATATAATAACAGCACTGATAAATGACACAGAACTCTTAAAGTCATCAAACTCTATTAGGGGATATTGCAAGGCATTGCAAATAAACCACAATGATATGGCAGAATCTTAGACAAGACCTTTCTCATGCATTTGCAGTCTCTAGCATGAGGTATTGCACATCTTAATCGTATGAGGATGTTTAAACTAAAGGAAAGCATACAGCCTAAATCCCAATTGATTGGCTACCATGATCATGTTATCAAATTGGAAAAAGTTTAGGAGGTGAAAAATAGTTAAAGTAAAGCTCTGCCACCAACAGAAATGACAAATAAGAAATTCAACAAGATAAATATTTGTTTTTGGAGACCAAGCACAAAAACCTTCTCAATCAAATCCAAAACATCTTGGTTGTCTATAAATTCAATGTAGCTCCAATTTATTTCTTCTTTCCTATATTCATCCTGCTCCATCTTGAATACATGCTGAAACAAATGAAGAAAAGAATATGTGAAAAAACAGAGTGAACTGGACAGCAAAGCATAATCAGATTAAATGTAGACTTCATTGCACGGAAGATTGATTGCTAACCTCGTTGAAATGCTGCTGAAGCTTTTCATTCGCAAAATTAATGCAAAATTGCTCAAAACTATAGAACAGAAAATGGCAATCAATCAAAGAAAAGAAACAAGTAGACAATTCTATATAATTATTGATAAATGTAATAACTGACAAACAAAACTATGGAACACTAGAGCCTAGAGAGTACATACCTAAATATCACATAAGATACACAAGCTATAGATTTGAATAACAATAAAAACGTTAAATGAACATACAAAACCAAAGAGTTGAATTTTACCTATTATGCTTAAAGCATTCAAATCCATAGATGTCCAAAACTCCAATTTGTACATGGGAATTCGGGTCTTGACCGACAGACATATTAATCTTATCAACAAGCCTTAAGAAATAATAAGAAAAATTCAGAATTTAATAACCATAGAAAATATGTGCATATGATAAAATAAATGCCTAAAAACATGCATTAACATTAGCATACCAATCAAACAACCGAGCATAAACTGTCTTTGCCAATGCATCCCGACTAGCCACAGCAGCATTACAATCAAGAGCTTTAACAATACTCCCTTCACGTGTTTGAATGGTACGTGTACACAATGTTGCCAACAAGAGGTTCACATCACATCTGCAAAATGAGCAATTTTGTAACATACCTATAAAGAGAATGAAAATCTACAAATTGAACAATGGATCAGAATCAGCTGCTTTAATCAACACAATCATGATATTGTAAACAAATTTTAACACTTCTACAAATATTAGTTATTACTTTATTCATATTAGTGTTTCCATAACATTACTGAAAAAAGGAAAGTTCTATAATTGATACTTTATTCAAGAATATACGACTAAAACAAGATAAGACTGTCTTCTAGGATCACCCGCCTGAAAAGATCAGCAGCCATCTGCATATGGAAGGTAGATTTCTGATCTTTAACAACTGAAGAATCATGCTCTCTTCCAGGAGAAAACTCAATGTTTCCCAAATGCAAAATAGCAGCCAAGGTGCTAAATATAGCTTCCTGATAACAAATGACAATAGCATACATTAATCCAGGGAAAAATAAATTAAAGGTAAAAGCTAAGTGTAATATTTTCAAACCTGGTCCTCATGACTAATACCAACAATATCCATTGCCCTCCTTGTCTTGGTATATTCCTCTGCGCTGCTCACTCCTTCAAGTTCATATGTCTTGCTTTGATTTAAGTAGTGAAAGTGGCTTGGATGGCCTAATTTGTACTTTTCTGCATCCTGAACAAAACAAAGTGATAGGGACGAAATATGCCAGTTAAGGGATAAAGTTATCTAGGAATTTATTTTCATACTCCAGCATACATGAAACAACCTTCTAATAACGCAATGCAGCTCAAATAAAGCCATATTTATAAAGTACCAGTACTACAAACAGATATCACCACTACACAGATTTCCATAGGCATATATAAAGTATGGTAACAAAATCATACATGTGAAAGTGAAAAAAAAAAAAAAAAAAAAAGAAGAGATGCACATTCAAACAAAAAGATATTAAAATGTGTAGCTCGATATTGCATTGAACGAAATATTCACAAGAACTGAAGATGCAGCTATCTACAACATTAAACGGAACATCACATGGATACATAAGGTATGCAAACGAATTGTGAACATGCATAAAGGCAGTGAGCTAGAGAATGAAGAAAAGAGAAAGAGACATGTACAGCCAGAAAAAGAGATAAACGGGAAGACAGATTACTTTCCCAGATGCACACAACTGATAGAAGCAGTGATAATTCCTCTCAGGATCTGTTATCTGAACAACACGGGACCGTTCAAGAAGGTAAGTTCGGACTGCAGCACCAGATATTCTACCATTTGCATCAAACTGGATCTCAACAAACTTGCCAAAACGACTGCCACAAACCAAGCATAAAGGATTATACAATAGTAAAAGAAGATAAATAAATAAATACTCTCTCAATTCCATCTTGTCAGCATACACAGCAAACTAGCATGTAATATTGAAATAGAGCAAGCTTGACATATTCTGAGTTGCATTAAATTAGTTTTATTTGACATAAGTCATATAAAGTCAACTTAAATTCTCCCATCTTGCATTTATTTAAAACATACAGGTTATGATATAATGATACATGCAAACAAAAGAGCAAACTAAGAACAAATTACCTGGTATCATCTATGTTGCACAATCACAGTTATAATCATGATCCAAAGCATATGATTCTATACCACACCACAGATCAAATGAACAGTAGGGATCACTCTAAAAAATCATACTCGTGAAGAATGACCAGAAAAGGACAATAGCATCAAAGGCAAAATCAAAGACCAGGGAAACAACATGGATTAGTAGGATCAGATCATTTAAAGGAAGCTGAACTCTTACTTTGAAATTCGTAATAGTTAGCCTATTTGAAGTGGCTATAATTCTATACACTACTTATGGAGTCTATAAACTGACAAGTAGGTATATACACTAGGCAGTGGCCATGTTTATTTTGTGAAAACTGTTCTAAAACTCACCTCGAATTGTCATTTCTAACGGTCCTTGCATTTCCAAAAGCCTCCAAGAGTGGATTTGACTGAATCAGGAAGAAAGTGAAATCAATAGCATGTTGGTAGCAAAAAGAGGAAGCACATTCCAAGAGTATGCACAAAAAAATGAACTAAGCTAACCCCATAATGACTTTATGGGATCCGCTATTAAGCTTCAATAAAATTACAAAATAAGCAAACTAAAAGTTTGATCCATTCTAAAAGTAATCTGCATCAACCTAGACCAAAAACTGCTGGTAATTTCAGACTTCCATAAGACAGTGGGCTGCCTGCCACACCAGTCCACCCACTCAGCAACCCCCGAAAAAAGGAAAAAAAGTGGGACCATATATACAGTAACAACAAAAACCTAATAATAGAGAAACAAAAGAAAAAAGTTTATTTATGTAACCATTGTGTTTAAGTAATAATAAAGTAAGTCAACTCATGCAATCTTACTTCAAGAACTTGCTGCTCAACAGTTCTGTCATCACCAGCTGCACGGCCTCCAACAAAAGTAAGATATTGCATAATTAGTTTTGTTGTCTCAGTTTTACCAGCACCACTTTCTCCACTGACTAGTATAGACTGGCTTCGACCCTCATTGATCATTGCCCTAGGTTACAAAACAGGGGATTCAACAGATACCAATTAAATCATGCCATCTGTAGCATTATGTATCCAGCACCAGGACCGAGATGACATACCTATATGATACATCAGCCACAGCAAAAACATGGGGGCTTAGCTCACCAAATGGAGCTCCCTTGTACTGCTCCATCATATGCACATTGTAAAGATGAGGAAGCTTTGTGAACGGATTAACTGCTATCAAAATGCTTCCTGTATATGTCTATGAAAGAGAAACAACTTTGTAACTGGTTTTGGTAACTGAAAAAGTACCAACAACGGATACCAAGAAAATCACAAAAGCCACTATACAAATATTGTACAGGTGCACGTGCAAACACATCACATTAGCAATGAGAATCAAAAATGATTTCTTTTTAAAGTAAACTATGCTAGTCTTGATTAGCTAAAGATCATTAATAATAATATAAAACAGGAAAAAAATCTGAGCTCGATCACTAATAAACTCATAATGAAACTAGATAACCAAATCTAAAGGATACAAATTTAGTCAACAATATCCAATCACATGAATAAAGCTCCGCCACTAAGAGAGAAAACCATCCTAGATAACTATCAAGAACTCCAAATCAATTTATTTGTATGGCGCGCTGATTGAAACAACATAAGGCAAAAGAAACCTAAAGTAATTAAATAATGCAAACATTCTGCTTCTTAAAGACACAGCCAAAAGGTGGTGTTATTCAGCTAACACCATCTAAAATATAACAGGTAAGCAGAGGAGGAAAGCACAACCCTAAATTTGGTATGGTAACTACTCAAAAGTCAATTTCATTTGCCACATTACATCATCCTGGCCATAAGTAAGAAATAAACAAAAAGGAAAGAATTATTGCATGCCTTCAAAGAATCTCAATGGTTTCGTTATTAACGTGAGGGGATAACTAGTTTTTCTATGAGCTGACACCAGGAACCAAAATTCAAGCATTTATAGGAAACAAAATTTTAAGCAAAAGCTGCATGGTGGATCTCCAACACCATAATTTAACTGAAACCTAATTCAAAGTAAATAAGTCCAACGTGGCAATTCGAACATCAGCACAAGTTCAGCATCCTAAATTTAACTAACAAACTAAATATATTTAGAATAAGTTTTAATCATTACCATTTTGAACACCTACAAAGAAAATATGAGCAAAAGGTTCACAATTAAGCATGATTTCAACAATCACTTGAGTAATTAACGAATTATAACTTACATAAATATCATTCAAAGCATATCTCCTCTCAAGATTATAAAGCACACTAGGCTCATTCAAATAAGTCAACTTCGTCATATCATCAACTCCTCCATGTTCTTCCTCTTCATCCGCATCTCTATGAAACAATTTCTCTGGCAACGCCAAAACCTGAACAACGAAAATGAAACCAACAATTAAAAGGTAAGCAAACAAATACAGCCCAAAACACCCAAAAAAATGAAAAATAAACGGAAGTGAACGAAAGTTATACCGTTTTAACGGATGCGGTTTGGACTTGGACATGTTTGCCTCTAAAATCAGTGACTTCAGCTGCAACCCATGCCAAGTTCTTGTCCTCAACCCACACCTTAGCACCCTTGCGCAAATTCATATTTGGTTCCTGAGAAAATTTTGAAAATTCAAGGAAACAATAAAAACAAATTAATTAAAAGGAAACCCTAATGAATCTCATTAAGTTTGTTTGTTTGTTACGGTGAAGTAAAGTGTGGAGGGGATGAGTGTGACTTTGGAAATTTCAAAGAAACCCTAAACAAGCAGTGAAAGACAAAATAAACAGAGAGACAGAGAGAGAAAGAGAAAGAAAGAGAGTTTACGGCCATGTTACTAGCTGTGAATTTTTTTCGGCTTCCCGCCCTAACTGCTGCAATAAAAGTCTCCAACTATATCTAATGAGTTTTTTTTATTATTAATATTTTTTAAATATCGTATTCGACACGTCACTCTGTACAGTGCCTTTGCTTTTCTTGGGTTTTTATTTTGGAAATATAAAAAATGTTTTTACAACCGGAACGGGAGACTTTTGACTGTTTGGTTGCTGAGAAAATTGAAAATTTCGAATCTTGAAACGAACAATGCTTTTTAAAAAACTTTGAATTTTGGTAGGGTTTGATCTGAGTCTGCCCATACCCATCAACTATTGTTTCACATTTACCTTTTTCTATTTCAACGCTCCATTTCTCTTTTTTTTTTTTTCCTTTTCTTTTTTTTTTCCTCCTTTTTTTTTCAAGATACAGAAAAATATATTATGAAGGCATTTATTTTGCTTCCCTTTTCCTCTTTCAAAAATTCAAATTTAATAAAATAGTTGTTAATTATTTTTTTTATAGAATGTTAAATTAATTATTCAAGTAAAACAATCGCCCACTAAGAAAGCAACGTGAAAGGGTGATTTCGTAAATTTCGTTTGTGAGGCATGAAGGAACAACGGCGAGGGAGTCCACTCGTTGTTTTCAGTTCTTGGAACTTATGGTATGTATTTATCATCCGAGTCCCTAAAAAGAAAGTAGTAGGTTGTCACTCATTACTGACTGTATTTAAGGATCGAAGACAACTTGTCTATTTCACTTGACAAATATGGAGTTAGCCACCGCAATTTCTTCTCCGTTAAGGAGCAATCAACGAAAAAAAAAAAAAAACACTCAAAAAGGACTTTTACGGCTATATGTCATTTGGGGCCAACAAAAGATTAAAAAAAAATTAAAATCAATTGAATCATAATATTTTATTTATTTTATTTTATTTTTATTATATTTCATTCGATTTTTTAATATTAATAAATTTATTTAATTTGATTTGATATTCAATTAAAAATTAATTAAAATTTTAAAAACAAATTAAATTATTCTAAACATAAATTCAATTAAAGTTAATTTCATCCTAATTTAATTTTAGTTTAATTTTTTAAAATTTTAAAATGCTATATATTAATCATATTTTTATATAAAATTAAATCAAATAAAACCAGGATCACCTTAAATTAAATTGATGTGTTGGTTATTGCTTTTTTGTTCCTAAATTCCTAAGTTATATTCAATAATTTTTTTCTCTCTCTTACTCTTTGAGACAAGTAGATGGAGAAATTGCTTTGTTTAGTTTTGACAATATCTCGTACAATGTCTTAAATTCAACAATACCTGTTATTGAATATGGCAATAATGTGACAGACATTCTATAAAATTGATTTATAGCACCTAAATTCTCCAGATAAATAACCACGTCATGAATGGTTACAAACTTTATCCACCAATAGTACAATTGCCTCTTAATTATGCTCGATAATTTTAGATACAATATAATTATATAATATAAATATAAGATTATATTAAATTTTATATAATATAAATTATTAATATATTAAAATTTAGTGTAAATACATTATATAAATTAAATATTATTATAAAATATAAAAATATGTTCACAATGATCAATACTACATGCTTGCTAAAAAAAAAAAAAGACAATTCAAACGGGAGTTACTTTAAATAATTACTTGTTACAATTACAAAAATAGATAGAATAAATGTGATAATTATATTGCAAAAAATAATGAATGGTACAAAAAAACCAAAAGAGGCATATTTTGAGAAAAAAATTGAATGAAAAAGTAAAAGTTGTTAAGCAAAAGCATTTTTTAAAATTTTTTGGAAAAAATATTAATTTACATATTTATTAGATGTTAAAGAATTATATTTATTACTTTATACAGATATTATTATTATTATTATATAGTGATTCATATTGAGATTGCAAAATTTATTGATTACTCAAACATTCATTTGTTGAAGTCTTAGTATATCTAATTAAGTGAAAAATATTATATGCTGATATGTTTGAATTGGAAGTGTTCATTGTCCAGATAAAAAAAAAGACATTTTATCTTGGCTTAATTAAAAACCTCTCATGAACTATATTAATTTTCTAACTTAAGTGTTTTACGAATTTTTGTTCTCAATTTGATATTTATATTATAATTTATCACATAATTTGATACTTCAACTTTAACATCATTAAATAATAATAACATGACAAAATATTATTATGACATGTAACATGTCAGTGATATATGATACAATATTATAGATTAAAAAAATTAAAATTTTAATTTTTAATAATGTTATAAATAAAATGCTCAATTAATTGACGGATTATAATATAAATATCGAACTGAAAAAAAATATAAAATACTTATGAAAAAAAAAATACAATTCAGACTTAGTTTTTTATTAAAGCCTTTTATCTTCCCAATCTTCTTATTCATTTTCTCCAAGCAAGCCTTCTCAAATTTCTCTGCAACTTTTTTTTTTTTTAAAGACGGTTAATCAGCCTGCCGAAGCGTGCCCAAAACCTAAACCCCAAGATTCAGTTCCCAAATATTTATTACTATCCTCAGCGTTTATTCGAACGCCACCATTTTCGAGGCCATCAAAGCCCAATCTCAAACAAAATCCACCAATGACTT
>JBBYHM010000019.1:3933741-3952441 GCA_038381775.1 Adansonia rubrostipa
ATTTTTATTTTTATTCATGACTATTCAAAATGATATAAAATGTTTTTAAAATTAATAATTTGAAATTAATAATTTTTAAAATTCAAAATTTATTATTATCAAACAATATAATTATATTTAGTATAGGATTTTTAGTAAAATACCAAACAGTTTTTTTTATATATATATAATACATATTAAACGCTTATAAATTTAGTACTAAAAATTCAGCATTTAATTTTTTCAGTTCAGTCGAAGAAATATTAACAATAATAATAATTATTATAGAATAAGAGATATTAAGATCTTTTTAATATTTTTAAAACATATTTTTAATTAAAAATTTACCATAGGTATCCATTTTTATATCTAAAAAACTACTAGTTACTCTTAAAAATAATTACTTCGTTAAAAAACAATATTTACCCACCTGGTGGGTATGCAAATTCTAGTGGAATATAAAATAACCACATCATTGTCTTGTTACCGCTAATTCTCCCTTGTCAAGAAGTTTTGGTTAGAAGGCCTAAAATATGATAATTATAAGATAAATCATTTACCAAACAAAATGGCATTAAAAAAGTGTGTAATTTTTTTCAAATGGATAGTTATTTTTTTGTGTAAGTTAGAAGACACAAAATGGCAAATTTTATATCTATTAAAATAAATTTATTTATTTTTTTTTCTACAAATGAGTTTGGATCTGTGTTACAAATTTTATAGAATTAAAGATAATTTTATTTAGTAAATAAAAGTTAAAATTATGTTAGAATTGGGTCCATCTATAGTAAATGATACCAAATTATAAACATGATAAATATTAGGAAAGTTAATTGAAAGTTGGCTATATATTTCTTTTTCGAAAGAAAGAAAAAGAAAGAGAAAGAAAAAAAAAAGATAACAGAATATAAAATTTTATAATAATAAATGAAAGTTATTTTGACATTATTCATATAACTTGGCATAAATTCTGCTGGTAGTCCTTGTACTAGGCTGCTAGCTCATAATTTAAGTTTTATTCCCTTTGCTATAATTTATATAAATTTAATATTTTTATTATATTGTTTTAAAATTTTTGATATAATTGATAACAATGTTATCTTTTTTTCATTAAAAATACTAACGTTGATATTGATTGCTTAAATGAGTTTGATTTTGCTAAGGTGGCAAGCTTAGTTAGCAATATTTTTACATTTCCTAGCTTTTTTCTAATTGAATTTGTGACTATATTAGCCAAAATATGCAAAATCTCCTTTTAAACGCCCATGTATATTTAGCAACCGATAGACATTTTCTAAAACAATCTTTTGAATGTTATCGTTGCGAGATCCTAACACTTTTAACATGTCAATAAAATTTCCTCTATCTTTTTAGGATGGACTTTCATCATTACCTTTAAATGCATAAATTTAAAAAGTTAGTCATCTAACATAATTTATAAAAGCTTTGAGCCTAAGTCGATTATTCTCAATCTCTTTTAATGCTTGCCTTTTGATAAATTTATCAATATGTTGTGACTTTTTAAATAAAGATTTACAAGATTTTATTGTTACATAATATTTGGAATTTGGGTTATTTTCAACATGATTCAAAATTGAACAATTTTCTCCACCATCTACTTTCGTCCAACTTTTAAAACCATTTTTAATGAATGCTTATGAACATCGACGATTATAAGCATTTTTACTAAAAAAATAGCAAAACAAACAAAATATAACATCTTTTCTCATGGAAATACTTTAACCAAGAAGGAGACAATTCAAAACAAGAAGCTTGAAAACAACAAGGATGATTATCATCTGATGAAGGATTCTTTTTTAAAAATAGGTTGACATGACTCACGTTTGAGATAAACACGACAAATTTCATCCTCTTGATTTATATGAAATTCCCATTTCTTTGGTTACAATCCAAAATTAGGTTCCACATGAAAAACATCCATATTCTTTGGATTAAATCTTGAACATTTTGGCTCATATTGCTCTTATTCATAAGTTAAAGCATTAAGGCTTAATGATTTAAGTGTAGAAGAATCATTTAAATTATTTGCAACTTTTCTCTTAAAAAATTTATAAATTGTTTTCAATTTACTCATAATTATATCAAATTAAATACAAAAAAATTAATGCAATCAACATCTAATATTTTTATTTAATTTCTATTAAATGTAAAAAAATATATAAAGCTTTGACTTATATATATATATATATAAAAGATAGATAAATTTACTAATCATTATCTCAATATTTTAAAACTTGCCAAGTTTTTAAGTTTGAATGCACATCAAAAGTTTTTCCCTTGCACTTTAAAAATTTCTATCATTAGCCTTTACAAATTCTAGAGCACCACATTTGCACAACATAATAGCACTCCACTACAAAAATGGAGTGAACAAGACAAACCCCTTCCAAGACATTGCTCCATTAGCAGTTTGAAAAGTGAAAGGATAGATGAGTTAAGCTATTTATAAACTATTTAAATTTGATTCATTAAATACTCAATTAAATTTATTTGTTTAAATAAATAAAAAAGCTCAAACTTAAATTTTGGCTTGATTATATAGATGAATCAAGTATATGTTTTATAGTCTTGACATTAAAAGTTCATGAGTAGCTTTTATGCGTATATGTATTTATATGTTTTTATTTATTCATTTATTAATTTAAGTATACATAATAATAACTTATTTATTACTATTACTTAATAAATTGTAATTCTATTTAAAGAATTGTAATTTTATTTATTACCATCTACTATTTACCTAATTTCAATATAAAAAAATCTCTTACTCTAATCTTCTAACATAAACATTTCTGCTAAAAAATATAAACTTGAAAAAAAAAACTACTTTAAGGAGAGATTTGATAAAGAAAATCAAAATAATAAAACTATAAATAAACTAAACAAAACGAGCTCAAGCTTTATATTCGAGAGCTTGATTCGGCTTAGTTTATTTAACCCATAAATAAAAATATATTCTTAAATTCAAGAGCAAATAACATTAGAACAAGGAGACCTATATTTTAACACCTAACAATATTTATATTTGAGCTTAAATACCCAAAGAAGCATTACGAAGCGAACATATAACACACATCACGTATTCCAGGTTGAGTGCATAAGAAATAAAAGAAGAAATATTGCGCGGGAATTAACCTGGCTTGGAATTGGAAAGATACAATCGAAGCCGCCCAGAAGAGTTTTTTTACAATCAGCTTTAGGGTTACTTCCCCCACCCCCCCACCGGGCCAACGGCACCAGAGAAATTAGAGGAGAGATTGTCACATATTGCAATCGGCTGGTTTTAATATAATGTCACTGTTGTCCTTTTTAAGTATGCTTATTATGATTCGAATTATATATTTAATTTAAATTAAATTCTAAATAAAATTTTTATAAATTTAAATTATTTGATTTTATCTAATTATTATTTTAATAATAAAATATTTTAATTTAAAATTATTTATGTAATTAATATTTTAATATTATTTTAAATAATAAAATAAAATTTTGAACGAAACAGATCAATTCAGATCCCAATGTCATGCACATCGCACGTGACTTTCCGCACCCAAATCAACCGATAGTCTTTTTCGTCCCGCTATGCAAGACCGTTCTACAGCATCGCCACATTCTCTCAATTCGTAGGCATAGCCAGGTCGATCTTCTCTCTCCTTTATTCCTTCTCGACATTATTCGAGAAAACTGAGTTTTCAGTTGAACTCGCCGCTTCGAACTCAACGATGTCGGTCCGCTTCAAAATTCAGAAGCTCGCCCAACTACGACTCGGTCGACATTGGAGGCCAGGTTTCGATTTCCGTTCGTAATCTCAAATCAGAATCGTCCAGAACAAGAAACTCAATCTTTGCTATGATTTCGATCTCCTTTTCTCTGATCCTGTCTCCGGTCAAGGTCACCTCTCACTTTCTCCGCTTTAATTTCATTCTCTGTTGGGTTTCCTTTTACTCACTTTATCTAGGAATCCAAAATTAACGTATAAATCAAGTTTATAGGTTACAGTAAGCTCTTGACTTGCATGGAACTGGATTTTGAAATGGAGGATTGAAATTTTTTTAGCCTAACGTGGCTTTCTTGTATCGGTTAAACTGATCGATTGACAACTTATTTGATTGATTTAATGCAGAGTACGTGGACGAAATTTCTCAAATTCCTTGTGGTTCGAATGTGATCAATTCATAAGGAGAGTTCCTGCAGGGTTAGTGCCCTTTCAGTTGATTTTGATTTTATGTGCAAATTTTACTATGTGACGTATTATCTTGGTTCCTTAAGCAAGATGGTGATTCTGTGTAGGGCACTTGTCGGCTCACTCGAAAATTTTGCAACCATAGACGCAAATATTAGCAAAACCTCTCATCCAGAGGTGAGTTTTATGCAGTCTATTGATTGCAACTAGTTGTCTAATTATCTTAGGAGAAAATAATAGCATAATTTTATGTTGATAGTATAGAAAATAAATAGATTCAGAATTGGCTTTTTGGTGGTTTTCATTTTATTTTGGAAGAGATGAGAAGAGAAATAAGTTGTTTTACGCTCTTTTTATATTTGTTTTGGCATGAAGTTTGACACGATGTTCATTGCTTCATTTTAAGCCTTAGCCTTTGGTTATTCTATTGCTTTGTTTTTTTGTAAGTTATTAAACTGCTAGATGGATGAAAGACTACAAACTCTCCTAGTACATTATATATGGTGATCTAAAAATAAAGTTTCCTGCCTAATTTAGTTTTGAAATTTCTTTTTAAGTGGTGGGATAACATATGATATAGTTTACAGAATATGGAAACTGTCAACTTTGATGACTTTGGGGCAGAGTTATGCTCTGTACCTGAGGGAACTTATCTGGCATTGGTCTTGATGTTAGGAACAAATTTTTGTATTGGTGATGGGGAGAAAAATATCGAATTAAAAAGTATCAATCCTTGCATTTATAATTTCTTTAAATGCACTAGTTGCATCAGGGGTTTTGATCAATTCTCAGTCTATTCATGATTGCGTTGCTAGCATATAACCGGTATCATTATTCTGTCTCTTATAAATGGGTTCTTTCTTCTTCTTCTTCTTCTTCTTCTTTTCCTGCATTCAGGTGCTCTGAGCAACCTATGGCGGAATGTCATAAATTTGAAGTGAGTGACATCAGTGAGGCCATTCCACAAGGTGTGAAATGTTTGATTTTCCTTTGGCTACCCTGTATTAATATGGACAGCCTTTTTTTTTTAATTATTTTGACTTACCACGCTGCTATTTATATATCAGGTCAGAATGCGTCACAGACAAAATCAAGACCTGAAATTGAACTGACACTAAACTGAGTAGGAGCAATAGTTGCTTATCCCATCTGTTATCTTATTGTCATTATTTATTCTCAACATCTGTCTTCGTTTTTTTCACTTCAGATGTCTGTGGATATTGAAAGAGTGGTAATTGCCAGTTTTCCAGCAGTAAAAACTGCTGATTTTCCATCAGAGATGAAATGCTCTCTTTGCTCCACATTCTTTAAGGAGGCCATTATGATACCCTGTTGCCAGCACAGTTTCTGTGAGACATGTATGTATCATGTGGTGTAGTTGTTTGACATCAGGACATCTGCATATTCCTTTTTCTATGCATCATAAATGGATACTTCTTAAAATGTATTAACAGTGGAAGAAAATTTGGGTATGATATGCTCTCTACCTCCGGCATACTTGGTTCTTATATGAAATTTTAGTGCGATAAGGTTGTTTACCGTTTGCATCTGTCAGTCTTATATCCTGATGATGGTGTTCGGTTGCAGGCATTCGCCATGTGCTGATTGAGAAGGCAAGGTGTCCCTAATGCCTTTCTACCAAATGCAAAGTGGAGGACTTGTTACCAAATGTGTCACTGAGGCAAGCCATTGAGCGTTTCATAAAATCCCAAAATCTTATTAATGGTTCAGAAAATGCTCTACATCAATATGCTTCAGGTATGGAAATGACATATTCTTGACTTTTTCTTCTTACGCTGTTCTCAGGACGGTGAATAATTAATTGCTTAATGATCCAAAAACAGATGGAGAATCAGGAATTCAAGTGAAAGAAGTTTCTTGTGCTGTCTCTGTTCCTCAAAAAGGAGCAGAGTTGCCTCCTTTTTCCTCTGTAACAGGGAGGGGATCCAATCAGGTTCCTGCAGAATCAGTGGATGGTACAGGTTCTCATGTCAATGGTAATCATTTGCTCAAAGATAAAATCTCCAGATTGCCTGTTCATAAGATGTTGCAACTATCTGAGGACATGGAAGATTTTGCTGATTTCCGGGGGGAAAACCAGCCCATTAATGAGGAAGGTATAATTGTTTAGAAGTGCTCAAGCTCTTTATCTAATGATTCTATTACTACAGTCTATTAGCTTATAGCAGTGTAAGATACAAAGTGATGCGAAACATACTGCTTTTAATATCACTACCTCATTATATTTTATTTTCTATATTCTCCGTTCTTGGGATTCTAACTCTTTTTTTTTTTTTTTGTGCGACTACAGCTGAATCCAATGTAAAGAAGAGGGCATTGTGGGTTAACACGGCAGGTAAAACATTTAATCTGACTGAGAGTCTTTCCCAATTTTATTGTAGGCATGATCTGTGAATGTCTTCTGCGTTCTGACTAACTTGGTGTCAGTCGCAGATGCAGAGAATAGTTATGTGGAAACTGGAAGACTCAAAAAGGCGATATGTTTGTCTATCATATCCTTAACTGACCATAATCATCATTTGACCTTCCTAACCCAAGCTTGCAGGATGCTGTATTTATATATAATTCATCCTAGAGTATATCTTTGATGGGCTGCTATGATAGTTTTTGTTATGCTTATGTTATCTGTCTGACATGTCGCAATTTTTTGCTACTTTTGTGGGTCCCAATGCCGTGCTGGACATCATTAATATGAGGTGCATGTATTCGTAGTTGTTACCTTCTTAAAAAACAGGTTTCTGCAAAATGGTTTAGCATTGTGTTTTATAAAGTTGAACTCTTGTTTTGCACTGTCCTGATTAATTTTGAAGCAAGTTATGTTTTTATTACATAATTGCATTATCTCAAATGATAATATTATGGAATTTTGATTTCCCTGATTGAATTCAGGGTGACTGTGCCTGCTATATATGTGGTTCTCCTGGTCATTTGAGGAGAGATTGCCCAGCTGTTTCCAGTCCACATCCTATGCTTCAAAGAGGTAATGCTGGATGCTTTGCTATCTATCGTTTTTTGTTTTTATTTAGTTTGCGAGTCTCATTTTGGTATCGGTTTAAGCTATGTTTCCATGAGCAATGTCAGGCTATGTATCACCATAGTGGAATGGACCTTCCGTAAGGCCGTTTTAAACCCATATGATAACTCTGGGATGTTGCCTTCTATGCAATAATGATTACTGCTGCACCTTTTCCTGTTCCTACATAGATGCCATCTATGCTTGGTGGGTCACCTGCCTTTGGGTAAGGCTGTTTAGGTATAGTACCTTCCAAACATGTATTTCATTTATTGCATAATCATGTCTAGTTTTAATACTGGGGCATTTTGTAGGGGATTTACTAGGATAGGAGGCATAGCAACTGCAATGAAAAATAATATAGATCACCAACTATTCGTTCAAAGTTGGATGTTCAAGATTGTGATAGGAGACACCAGTTTTTAAATGAGAATGTGATGAGGTATAAATTTTTTTCATATTAATCAATGACTTTGTGTGTGACTAATTAGAATTTTCATCTTGTGTGTATGACTTATTTTTGGTGAATGAACTGTTTTTTTGGGTATTGTCTACTAGATTTAACTGGTATTGTTAAGTTTATTCTTTCTTGGAGTTTCTACTAATCTTAATTTTGGGAGAAGTATCTAAAGAAAGTTGCTATAAAATCCTCTTTTTCCCTCTTTAAAGATTCGACGAGGAAGGTTGTACTCAGATCATTCTTAACACTTAAAATGGTAATTTCTTTGGCTTATGTTTTCCTTCTTATACGCTGATCTTTAATATGCTAATTTACTCTGCATCAGAAAACACTTTTATGATGAAAATGATGTTAAAAAGCTTAAATATGATGAGACAGAAAGACCAAGGGACAAAAAATTTGATCCTGATATGGGAAGGAGTGCAAGCTACTCCGAAGACAGCTTTACGAAAAAGCCACTTATGAAACATTGGCTTCCACATACCATTGATGAAGATATTTATTCTGATGGTGAAAGGCATGAGAAAAGTTCTAAAAAGTTGCTGATCAAAATCCAAGGCCTTATCATTACTCGGAGAGATCGAGGTCAGAAGGAGATGATATGCCTAGTAGCTCCAGCCGGCAGTCTGAGGAGAGGCATAATCATGGTCATAGGAGCTCCAAAAAGCACTGTGACCAAAAAGAGTAGTTTGACAGTGAATCCAGTTGGATCCACTACCCAACTAATAAAGAGAAGATGTTAGAAGAAGAATAGTTAAGCATGATGATGAGAGACAGAATCAGAAGCATTGCAGGCACTCTGAATCCAGTATGGAACCAAAAAATTCCACTGACCAGGAAAATGAGGCATTCTGGGCATAGAGCAAAATGAGCACATGATGAATTGAGTCATGGTAGGTGGCAGATGGCCAGCAGATCAGATGGAGGTGATCAAGACGACTATCATTATTATAAAAGGGAAAGGGTTTACTAAAACAAGCAACAGGTCTGGTCTAATTTTTGAGGTAAATGTGTATATGAAATTGAATATAAATTACGTGATAAATCTGGTTCTAATTTCCGTTCCCAGTGAGGTAATTGTATTAACTTGGTTTACTCCTAGTTCTATTTTATTGCTTTTTACGGCTTTAGCACGTTGCACCGTATGAACACAGGGATATTCCATATCTATTCTCTGTTGGTTTTCTTGACACAGATCTAGTTGACTGGTCGGCTTTTGGACAATAGCTTCATGCAAATTTTTTTTTTTTTTAATTTTAATTATCATCCTACTAACCGTGTTTCCATGTCTAGCTTGTGCTGTGGAGGCAAGTAGCTGGAAAGTTTTGACCAGAAGAGCCATTGCCTATTTAATTACACTACAGTTAAATTTCATTACCGAGTTTGATCACAAGTGATATTAATTTATTTTAATTGAGAATTTTTTAAAAATTAAAAGTATCGTAATAAATAAAATTTTAATTTATAAAATTATTAAAAAATTAAATGATATTAAAATAAATCTAAATTAATGATATTTATTCTTTTTAAATTTTTATAAAGCATATTTTTATTTAAAAAGTATAAAAATTCCCACTTGTACAAAAAAAATATATACTTAATTATTATTTTCAAAAAATATATACATTTTTATTTGCAAAAAAGGCCACGCATGCTTTATGATATTGCATTTTCCAGTGTTATGGTGGTTATTGTTTAAAAGAATGTTGGCGGTAGCAGTTCTATTCAGCGGAGTTCGTGTAAAAATTAATGCTGTTTTTCTTTTATAAAAAAATATTTTAATTTCCTTTATTAGTGTTGAGCAAAAAGAACCCTTTAAGATTATTATAGAATAAAAATACATCCCCTATCGAGCAAGCGCGATAGATAACACGAAAGACAGTATTAGCCATCCCAGCATGAAATATCCCACCAATCTTGTTGGCCCGACGTCCTCTGGCTCCTGTCACCCAAAAAATAAGCTCTCATTTGCAGCTGAAATTTATGGTTTAAAAATGGTACTATTCGGCCGAGAAGAAAAGGTACTTTCATGGGCTTTAGTGACTTTTAGAATTTAATAAGATGAAAAAAAATAAAAAAGAGAAGAATATAAAAGCTTTTGTCTATTGTTATGAAATCAAAGGTTCTTGTTATTTTTTTTTATCTCAGTTTCTTCAGGGGGGAAAGACGGGAAGACAGAAAAGAATCCCTCTCTGTAAGTCTACTACAGATTTCCTTCCCTCTTTTTTTTCATTTAAAACGAGGAAAAATGAATTAAAAAAACTCATTTGAAACCGAAAATTAAAATGAAGAAACAAAGAATTAAGTGTGATTAAAATAAGAATATAAATCGGATGTGGAAGGCTGAGTCAGAATTTTGGTTCATACCTCTGGTGGAGGCTCCGCCGTAGGAGTTTGGGTGATATCCACCTCAAAAGGCCAAGCATATCTGTCCGGTTGTTCAGTTCTCGCCAAGCTCCAGTCGTACAGTCTCCTCTCTTCCACTGATGACAAAATGAAGTAAGATTCCTGAGAAAGAAATGAAGTTTTCAGCTTACAGTTATTGAGGTGTTAATCAAATAAGAGAAAAAGTTTTTAAGTTTTAACAGTAAAAAAAAAAAAAAAAACCACAGAACACGTTATCTATCTGGACTGACTTTTAAGAGTTCCAGTTTCTTGCTGAGTTCATCTTCATCCAGCCCCTGATTCAGGAGTTCATCAACCTTGTTTTTGTAGGCCACTGTGACCTGCAAGACAATGGAACCAAAAGAAAAAAAAAAAGAAAAAAGAGGAGTTTTAACAGATTGGACTAAATATTATTGCTGACTTGAGAGTAAGGACCTGTTCGTAAGAACATCCTCTTTGAAGCCCAAGTGTGCCATAGTGATCCACATCTGTGATTGCTGCATGCTAAACTAAAACCTCATCAATTGAGTGCAGTCTTTCTCCAGCAATAATGGTGAATGCTAAAAGATTTAAAACGGTGGTCGAAAACTCTCAAAGCTCGTCTGTATAAATAGAAAAAGTGAAGAGGGTTGATGATGATTTACCGATGCCACGAAGAGCTCGTTCAACATTAAGAGCAGAGATCAGAGAAGGAGGTCCTTTTGGAGCTTCATCAATGGATTTTTCTGATTCTGATTCTGTCGCTGGTGTCTCGGATGATACATCGCCAGAGCTCCTGATACTTAGTCTACCTGTCTGCTTTGTTGCAAAACTGATGGAATTCGAGAATATGGATTTGAAGGCTTTTTTGGGCGTTGGGCCGTGAATATAGATATACTTGCCAGAAATGTACAGTGTTGCAGCTGTGGGAGACAGAGCCATGACTTTTGTGACAGTTTTCTGGTACTCGTTTTCCAAAATTCCAGTGGCTTTTCAGCTGCCATTTCAAGAGAGAGAAGATAAGGCACTATCTAACGACCGAAGGAACGTTATCTTCACTGAAGGCATCGTAAAATTTTTGACATTAGCTCTACCGGCTTAAAGTCCAACTTGGTCGTTGTAGTATAGTGGTAAGTATTCCCGCCTGTCACGCGGGCGACCCGGGTTCGATCCCCGGCAACGGCGTAAAAACATTTCTTCATTTTGTTTCCATTTTGACAGCGGCTTATTGCTTACTGTCCGTTTATGTTATCGTCAAAACTCGTCCTTGTTTTTGCCTCTCCACTTGAGAAAAAAAAAGTTTTCTTTTTCGATTTGATTAAAGCAAAAACAGGAAGAAAACTGAAACAGAGAGAGAAGGCAAGTGGGATTGGGAGAGTGCGGAATCGGATCCCGCCACAATGACGAGTAAATAAACATATATGTTTTTTAAAATAGATTGAGGATGGGAAATTATTATTTGTGGGCCTGGCCCCAAAAAAAAAAAAAAAAAACGAAAGAAATTACGTTGTGCGAGTAAAAATACGGTAGCTTTTAAATATGTATTTATAAAAATAAAAAATAAAAAATATGTTTAAATCTATTTTTATTATAATTTATTTATTAATTTTTTAAAATTTTAAATTTATTTTAATTAATTCATAACATTTAATGCAATGTCAAAAAAATTTATAATAATAATAGAGAGAGAGAGAGAGAGAGAGATTATACAATGTAATTTTTATTTTTTTCTAGTCGGATTGAATTGAATTTTCTATGAAGTGCTAAAGGAAATCCCTTTTTACTCACGTTTGGATTTTGGGTTGGACAATGGCAAAGAACTCTCTCTATCTCTCTCTTCATTTTCTCCACTCTGGCCTTTAGCCCAAAACGTTAACCCTAGCCACTTGTCTGTGCTATATTATTGCCCCGTAAGGATTCAAGGTTATGGACTGCTAGACAATACTCTCCCAAAGCGGCGAAGAAGCAAATCGTAACCTCGACTTAATATTTCTCTCGATTGGATTCTCCCACCAAAAACATGACTACTCAGATTAGCAAGAAGCGCAAGGTTCGTCCCCCTTCACTTTCTTTCTTTCATTTTTCCAGAATTTATTCAGACTCCGAACTTTAGTTTCGTTGCTAAGTAGTATAAGTGATGAATTTTACTCATTTTCCCCTTGATATATAGTGAAGTTTTATAATTATACAAATAATTCTTGCTATGTTTGTTTCTTTTATTTGGAAGATATCGGATTAGTTAGTAAATGAAAATGATTTTATGTTTGATTACAAGTATAATGAGGTTACCCGGTGAATATTGATTTTTTTTTACATTAAAAAATGGAAACTTTACGTCAGTTGAGCTGAATAGCTGTCATGTTATGCTTAAAAGTTTTGATTTACGATTTGATTGGGCGGACAGTTTGTCGCGGATGGAGTGTTTTATGCAGAGCTGAATGAGGTGTTGACAAGGGAGCTTGCTGAGGATGGATACTCCGGAGTTGAAGTTAGGGTTACTCCTATGCGTACTGAGATCATCATCCGAGCCACTCGTACCCAAAATGTTCTTGGTAATTCTCCCCATTTTTTCAAGGTGCTTTTGATTGTCCTTTTTCTGCCGTGCCTTGTAATGTTAATTCCAATCATTTAATTCTCACTTGAATTTTAATGATCTGATGTCAGGTGAGAAGGGTAGAAGGATTAGAGAGCTGACTTCCGTTGTTCAGAAACGATTCAAGTTTCCAGAGAACAGTGTAGAACTATATGCTGAGAAAGTTAACAACAGGGGACTTTGTGCCATTGCACAGGCTGAGTCCCTGCGCTACAAGCTTCTTGGAGGCCTTGCAGTTCGGAGGTAAATGAATTAAATGTTTTACCACATCAGGGTTTTACATATTGGACACTATGTTATATATAACTTGTATATTTACTATCCTTGAGTTTTATAAGATTTTGGTTTTCTTTGGGGCTTGGGCATGAAAATATGTTTCTCCAGTTTACTTTGGTGCAAAAGATTTACTGGTCTAAGTCATCTTTACAGCGAGTTGGTTGCCATATGTAATACCTCTCTCGTGTCTGAGGATGACTATATTTCTTAATTCCATCTGGGTTTCTTAGGTCGAGGAAAGATAACTATATATTTCTTGCGACTCCAATCTGGATGGTAGATTTCAATTAATATATTAGCATTCTTTTTTTATTATTATTTTGACA
This sequence comes from Adansonia rubrostipa, assembly GCA_038381775.1. NCBI lineage: Eukaryota > Viridiplantae > Streptophyta > Magnoliopsida > Malvales > Malvaceae > Adansonia > Adansonia rubrostipa. Next base: position 3,946,978 of record JBBYHM010000019.1, read on the forward strand.
TTTTTTTGGTTATGGAAGAAAAATATTTTACCCTAAACCCTTTTTTTATGGATGACCATTCTACCTTTTGTTTTTTCTCATTGTATACAAGTTTAATTTGATTACAACATAATGCTCGATTTCCATCATTAATATTTTGTATAACTTACCCTTTCAAATAGCATTATTTGACTCCCCTGTTTATAGACCTGTAAGTCCTGGGGTGTATGTTGAGATGAAGGTTATGGGCAGTGTAGCTAGCTTCATGCCCTTCTGTAAGAGCCTGGACCCAAGTGCACCTTCAGACATCCCAACTGTTTTTTACACTTGTGAATGCATTGGTGGTCCTTTATATATATATATATATATATATATATATATATATATTGGCAAAATGTATGTATGTAACCACCATCTTTCTGCACAGGCATTGATGCATTACTATTGTTTAGGCCCCTTTTGTTGCATGATAGCCTTGGGGGGTGCAACCAAATGCCCAAATAAAAGATTTCTTGGGAGTTTGTCAGGCTTCTTGTGCTCAATTTAAGGTGCTTGGAGTTTGGAATATCCTCCCACATGCTCTACATTTCCCTTTGGTTGATTGTATACTGAATTTAGAAGATTTGATTTATTCCTTCTGTAGCTAATTTTCTTTCTTTTTTTTTTTTTTCCTCATCTAATGTAGAGAAGTTAATTATAGTATTTTTGTTGACCAAACTCTGTAAGAATTTTATCATGCATGCTGATTGAAGTTTTTGTTTTCTCAAATGAATGACAGCATTCACTTCTACCCTTTAAAAATGAACAAAGGGCTAACTAGGCTTTTTTGTTCTTTCTGGACTGTGGGTGTTAAAACTTATTTCTTTTTCATGTTTATAGAGCTTGCTACGGTGTGCTCAGATTTATCATGGAGAGTGGAGCTAAGGGATGCGAGGTAAATCCATTGGCTTTTGTCCTTATTGTTGATTACTTGCACCCAAGAATTTACACATTATAGTTATATTTTCTAATAATGCACTCAGGTTATTGTGAGTGGAAAGCTCCGTGCTCAGCGTGCAAAGTCTATGAAGTTCAAGGATGGCTACATGATATCCTCTGGCCATCCTGTCAAGGAATATATTGATTCTGCTGTTAGACATGTCCTTCTTAGGCAGGTCAGTTGAAATGCTTATTTCAGTTGCATTTGCTGCTATTATCATCCAATTGTGAGTTTTGGTGTTAAGATTTATAACTTGTGGGTTATCCTTTTTTGGTATGTTTATCCTTGTAATATTTTCTACATGTTTCATTCTGCCTTACAATATTTTGTTGGATCTGAGAGTCTTCTTTTTCCGTTTGAAATGTCTTCAGGGTGTGCTTGGTATCAAAGTCAAAATCATGCTCGATTGGGATCCTAAAGGTAAGCAGGGCCCCATGACCCCATTGCCTGATCTTGTCACGATCCACCCTCCTAAGGAAGAGGAAGAGTATAGAGGAAAGACGGACTATGAAGCACTAATTCCCCCAACCAATATCGAGGTTCCTTCGGTGGTTTAGAGCCACAGATTGGGTTGCCCCCAAATAAAGTCTAAATGTAGTATTTCGCTTAAGTTTTTTAACTCTTTAGATTGGGACAATTACTAGATTTCTTCCTGTATGAATTACTGCTTTGTGGAGTTAGCCTTTGTCGAGTTTAATTTTGCGTGCGTTTTCTTAATGTATTCGAGAGGAATATTGAGCCTTCTTTCATCTGATTGCTGCCCTGTCGTCCACGCTGATTAACTTGTAAGCAGCCGGTTTCAATCACCCAAGATATTTCACAAACTAATTAAATCTAATGTAACGGATAAAGGATAATAACACATGTAAATGGTTGGTCGTGGATTTGATAATTTTAGATACGACATAAAAATATAATATGTATATGATATGTTTTAATCGTATATGTATTTTATATAATTATGTTTCATGTCATAATCATGTTGACAAGTTTATGAAACGAAATTTTCATGTCATAAATTTGTAATATATATATATATATGTATAATACGTGTAAGATATGGTTGAAGATATGATTAATTAATCGTGTCGTAAATATATAATTATGTTTATATTTATTTGTTAACACATTTAAAACACGATAATTTAATATGTCATAAATTGATAGATATGTTTAAATTAATAAATTTATATAATATAAAATACATTAATTTTTAATATAATTATATAATATATATAAATTATAAATATTATTTTAAAATTTTAATTAAAAAATTTATTTAATATATAAAAAATTACATTAAGCATTTAATTAATATTTATTTTATTTTAGTTATTAGTAATAATATAATTGTTAAGGTAAAGGTTAAGTATAACGAACATGATTTATTCATATAATTTTTAATATATTATGATTATAATTTTTAAATAATTACTTAAATGTAATATCCAATTTTAATATTATATAATAGCATTATATAATAGAAAAGTTAATTTAATAATATAAATATCAATATAATAGTAATATATCATTACCTTATAAACTAATTAAAGTATAAGTTAAATATTACTAATTAATAATAAAATAGGTTTCATATTTTAAATCTCGTATTAAACTATTAAAATAATTGTACATTTGTAGTAGGTTAATAACTCATTATTATTAGTAGTAAGTAATAAATTAGTAATTAGAAAATAGGAAGTACTAATTAATATTAATGAGCTACTATATTAATTCTAATAAATTTTTTTATATATTTTAAAATTATTGCTCCTAATGGTGTGAATTGTGATTAATAATTTGTGAAGAGACATACTATGGCTAGAAAGTAAAATAGCTTGAAAATGAAAAAAAAAAGAAGTTGACTGGTAGATTGGTTGATAATATTCATGTAATTTGTGTCATAATCATGTTTTCGTGTAATCTATGTCTTAATCTTATTTTTTTCTTATTCGTATTAATCGTATTATTCATGTTATAATCATATCGTATTAGACATAAACAGATCAATTTTAATCGTGTCGTGTCGTGTGTAGCATGAATATAAATCGTATCATATTTATGTTTTAAGATTTAACACGATTAATTAATCATATTGTGTTCATGTATTAAATAATTGTATCATATTAAAAATAAAATATGATACTAAATATAATATGATAATATGAATTACCAGATCTAATTAGTTGAGAACTCTAGTTTCACGTCGCTGTTGCGATGGCTGAACCTATTGATTTTGTGAATCAGGCGTTGGCACCAATTAATATCTAAACACAACGATCTACGTAAAGGCAACAATTCTACCAATATCCTTGTCTCATTTTATGCTGATATAAAATTAACTTAAATCTCCGGGCAAAAGGCTATAGTTGAGAAGCTACAAAAGAAATTTTGATTCTTTCTAACTCTCATTATTAATACTTGGATGGAAATAAAGATACCCGCAAATTGATGGTTAACCTAAGGTGGTGCCCAGCAGATACAGTTCAGGCCGAAAGGCTTTGGTTGACCCAATAACTTTAGTTTGGATCTTGCATAACTATAGTACATCATGATTAGGCTATTGGGTTTGGACTTTGTTGTCGGCTTGATGAAGAAACTTAGGGCTTAGATATTTGGTGAAGAAATGGAGGGAATGAAAGGAAAGTAGGAAATTGAAGATTTCAGGTTGAGGGGTCGTTCCAATATGTTTTCTTATTCCTATGTGGCAAATTCTACGCCTGAGTTTACCGGATAAGGTTATCCCCTCTAAGATTGAGCCATTGAGGTTACATGGAATAAGTGTTTCTATAAGGCTGGGGCGTTGGTTTGTTTACTGTAGCAAATCCCTGCCTTAAAAAAACTCTCACGTTTCATTAATTTTATTATATGGGGTAACTCAAGTCCGCAGCCCAAATTACATCAATTTCTACAAGAAAAAAAGAAAAGATAGAACCTAGGATTTGGTTCAAGACTGAGTAGAGAAGGGAGCATCGAGATTCAAGACAAGGAACGTGCCATTCTTGAGGATCAGTCGGAAGTTATTTTTTTTATCTAGATTCAACGATGGGTGTCAAATTTAGGTATTTGTTGATATGGATATACTCAAGTTCTTTTCTAAATTTTCTTTATGTATTTACAGAATCATTCTTCCATACCCAGATCAATGTCCAAAAATGTATTGGACATGGATCTGTCAGGAAGAATAAACCGGTCCTGTTAGTAACATAGTTCACAAGCTATCAACTTTTTATTCAACAAGCCCTGGATGTGAGTAGTGCAACAAGAAATATGTGATTTTCAGCTTCAAGCCTTTGGATTAAATGGTCAGACTTTACATAATTCACATAGAAAACTAATTTCAGAGAACGAATTCTTCTGAAGAAGCATATGAATACTGGATCGGATCACATGAAACATGGCAAAAGTTAGTAAGTGTTCAATCTTACTTTAGACTTAAATAAAGAGAACAAAACTTGAACCATACCAACCATACTGCTAAATAGCAAAGGTCTCAAACTCTTCAATACAATAATAAGCTTACATATGAAAATCTGGGTGGACTAAATAAATACTTACGTACCATCTAGAACATGTCTTCTTAGGTAACTATTCCGCTCCCTCATCCACGTTGGATTAGAACAACTAAAGGGCTTCATTACCACTCTTGGCCTTCTGTAACAGTATTCGACCATTTCATCCCTAGTTGAAACAAAGATACTATGTGAACATGTTTGAACTGATTAAATCCTCAAAATTTAAAATCCAAACTAACCACGAGGACAATCTAGAATTATTTATACGACAAATGCAACTCAGGAAAAGCAAGCATCTAAACATAAGCTGAATTGTAATGGTGACATAAGGAATATTGAAGCCAGTGGCATCTCCTTTATTATATGCCAAAAGGAGGGATTTGGTAAATCTTGATTGTTCAGAGTTGCATAGGTTCACCTTGTTAAAAAAGGGGGGGAAATGGGCATACTTACCATGTAAAATACTCTCGAGCAATAAGCAATGATGATCAAGTGGTCGCATAGGTTGCGTCTGGCCTGTCTTGATTCACTTGGTGGAAATTCACATGTTGGGGAAGGAGGTTGTATCTTATACCCAGCTTCTCAAAAATTCTCTTCAATTCAAGGACCAGTTCAGTTCGACGCCTGTTCTTCTCTCTAAGGTCCTGGAAGTTCATTGTGTGATTACAAATGAGAGCCATCTTTAACTTATTGACATTCTCAATTTCCCTCACCAACACAGAGTGGTTAGGATGCCACAGGGTATTGGCCTCCAAATGCCTGGTTAGACATGACAACAGAAAGAACATAAATTGTATAGACCAAAATGAACTCGGAATGAGAACAACTAAGTTCCGTAAACATAATAAAAATCATACTCTAACTATCAAGATCAAAACATAATACAAAAAATTATTGCTTGTTTGACTAGAAAGCTATCAAATTACACGCTTCTATCTTTATCATATACTGTGGAATATGCCAGCATTCTTTTTCAGGAAATTTAGGATGC
>JBBYHM010000019.1:3958686-3968779 GCA_038381775.1 Adansonia rubrostipa
TCTCCTTGGTTGTTTGTTTATTTGTCATCTTCCTGCTGCCTTATACGACAGAAAAGAAACTAGAAACTTGAAACTTGAAGCTAATGCTCCAAACTCCATAACTCGATTCTATCAAATTGGCAATTTAATTAAAACAAACCTTGGGCCCAAAACCCTCTCTGCCAACGTTGAAACACAATTAATATTTAGTGACACAAATGATTCTTTCAACATAAGATATTTCTTTATAATAAACTCCAACATATAGATGAATTGGTCAACTTTTGTGGGTTGATTAGGAGTTAATTTAAGCCTTAAGCAGATAATGGGGACTGATCATTTGGTCTAATATCCCTGCTCAAAATTGAACTTGCCCCAAAAGTAAGCTCAACTTCCCAAAGCCCAAGCCGATTGTACAGTTATTAAACGTGGTTTGAACAAAAACAAATGAAGAAAGCTGAATGAAAGGGAAGAACCTGATGATTTATGACCCAGGAATCCTTACCCAAAAAAAAAAAAACCACTGGTCACGCCCCTGAAGAAATTAAGAAACCCCAAAAAAGAACCAAAACATGGCCAAAAAAAAAAAAGGACCTAAGCTAGCTAGGGTTAGCTTATAATATTCTTTTAACTCTCTCCCTTCGTCTCTACTTTAGCCACTATTCTTCTCATCATTGCCGATAACTTAATCTATAGTTCTTCCCTCACTACCTCCTACAGTGCAGAATCTCTAACAAATGGAGATTGAAGCAGAGAGAGAGAGAGAGAGAGAGAGAGAGAGAGAGAGAGAGGGGAGACAACTGATAGATTCCTGACTAATGCTTGATTAATTCGATCTTACTATATTAATTTTTATTTAGTTCATGCAGCTTTTGTTGTAACTTCTTTCAAAATTTTCAAACTATAAAGTGCAGCAGCATATAGAAAACTAGTAAATAAACAATTCGCCGCCTACAATTATTGAATATAAGTTACAAATCCACTGCCGCCTTAAACAAATGTAGTTTAAGCTTGTTTATTAGTTTTTGATGATATGATCAAGTTAGATTAATATTTTTCATCTGCTGAGTGGGTGGTTCGTGCCCATTTTAACCTCATTTTAAACCTTTTTTAAGGTTAATTAATACTATATATAATAGTAATATTATAAAATACAGTGATTTTCAATGCCTTAAAAAAGGGTGTTTACAACACTCGTGAACGAAATCCTTTTAACATTATAAACTCTAATTGCATGCTTGTCACGTAGTACTGATGGAGTGTTTATAGGCAATTATCGACTCTACTTGCATTAATATAACTTGAAAGTCGAAACCCTCTGTATTTTACTATTTTATATTTTTATTATGCTTGAGAGCCTTTTTTTTTATTTTTTTAATTTTGCACATTCTTAATTTGTTTAAGTTGGTTAAAAAGTCATTATCTCTATTGTTCCATTCCATGTTTCCTCATTTCAGTGCTAAGTTCTTGGAGGTTGCCAGAAGCAAAATTGATACCAGTAATAATATATTTATGTATGTCTCCCTAGTTTTTATTTTATTTATTCATTAATGTAAGATTAGTGGTTTAAGTTTACAGATTTTATTTTTCCTTTTCCTTTTTTTTTGTCAAAAGCCAGTAATTATATAAAAAAATATTAATCTGTGCTTAATAAGATATTTATATAAAATAATAATTATTTATTTATTGAGGATGGGATGTTTTGAATCTATAACATACTTAAGATTATTGTTTATCAATAGTCTCTCAAAATGTTAGCAAGAAAAAGAATTATTTGGAGGTTACTTTTTTATGAGGTTGTATTAATTAATTGTATTGGATGATGCAGTAATCACAATGAAATGAATTTTTTTCCCTTTTTTCATATTTATCACAATTTCTGAAACTAGATTGGTCCATTGTAATTACTTAGCAGCTACCAGTGAGTCCACAATAATAATTGGCAACTTTGTATTTATAGTGCTCTTCTGGTCACTGCCCTTACTCCAATCTTTTGGACAAAGACCTGTTTGTAGGAAGTCTAGGAAAATTCATGAGCAGAGACTTACAGTGTTGGTAAAGGAATCCTAGGATTCAATTGTAACGGAGAAAAGAGTAAATAGCTGCATTCCATTAAATTCTGTGGACCATCTTCTCCTTCTTGCTTGCCTAGGAAATTATTGAAAAGAAAAAAAAAAAAAAAAAAACAGATAATGCTTGTTGACGGTGCTTTTGGTATGAACATTTGGCCTTCGGGTGAGAAGACGGTTGCTAGACCTTAAAAGGGAAGTATAGGTTAGAGAAATGTTGGAGTTGATAATTCGGATTCTATTATGCTTAAATCAGTCAAAAGATTTAAAGAGGAGGGAACGAAATACAAATAAAGATAATAAAAAGGGAATTTATTAAGTTTTAAATTTACCTCAAATCTCTTATACGTAGTGTCACTTAGGATTTCAGGATGCCCAGATGATCTACCTGCCTCTTATACTTAGTGTCCGGACATAATAATGCCCTGATCCTGACATATTTTCTTATATTTACCTGTTAACATTTAAATATTGTAAACTTAAGTGTTCATAGTAAAATTTTTGTAGTTTTAGTTGCGAGAACACGAAGTCTGATGAGCAGGAACAATGATAATTTTTTTCTTTTTACTTTGGTTTTTCCTTCTTTTGGGTTCATTCTTTTATATTGATATTTGAGATTGTAAAAATTAAACGGTTATTGAAATCAAGAGTTTAATCTTATAAGAAAAGCAAAAGCAAGAGCTTCTATCTCAATTCTCAACTTTCTGTATTCCCATGGGGGTGTGAAGATCTGCCTTTGCCTTTACCATCACAATCCCCCCCCCCTCCCCCCACACTCTCTCTCATTTTTGCTTGGGATTACGATCTCGAATCTTTCATTTTTCCCCACTTTGTTTCCTTTTTTCATTTTTTCAAATCAAATGGCACTGTCAGTATCTCTTCAGTTCAGATCACGATCAATGAATTAACGCATCCCCAGTTGTTACTTTTCATTAAAAAAAAAAACCCAAAATTCCATGCTTAACTTTCCTTTTGTTTTTTGGTTACTTGTAAGGCAAAAACAAAGAAAAATCCGATGCATATTTACACCAAAATCGGCCATAAAAGAATGCATAAGCATTGCTAAAACTAGAACGAGCGAGAATAACAAAAGAATGGAAAGTTAAAGCTAAAAATTTTGGGTCTCTACATGTACTGAAAATTAACTACACTATATCAAGCCATTAGCAATGGCTCGATTTGTTTCAATATGAGTAGTTTCATACACTGGAAGCTCTTCTTGGTACCTGTTATTACCAATAAGAACAAGATGATCCAACTCGAACAAATCTGAACTCGAATAGCTAGCTGCATCATCATCTTCATCCATGTCATCCATTACATAATTATTGCGAGTGTCCCTTGAAATAAAGTCGTTCTTCCTCTGATTTAGATGATATTCTTTCAAAAACTTAGTAGCCATTTCTTCCACTCGCCTAGTTTTTTCCATAATTTGAAACTTGACATCTTCTTCGCACTTTCTTGACGGCGATTTCCCTATTTTCCAGGCAGTTGGGACCGAAACCGACAGTAAACTCGAGTCTTCTTCTTCTTCGTATAAGCATTTTTGCCCACATGGTCTGCAGTCTTCATCGACAATGACGCTCACCGGGCAAAATCTAACTGTTCTTTTGACTCCATTATGCAATCTTTCTCGTGATGAAGGCGAGTTCTTGCTTAGACATGATCTTGAAAATGAGGAAGCAGAAGAACACGTCGACACCTGCCCTGACTTCAATTTCCTTTCATCATCACAGCTTACAACTGAAGATGATGAACCCTTGGCTTTCTTTGTATTACCTGTTGTGAACAGAGAGTTGATGAAACTCGCGATGCGGCCGCCAGGCGAAATGGGTTGTTTCACCTTCTTTAAATTGCCATAAATTTTCATGGCTCTTGATTTCGACTTGAAAAGATTTTCATCAAGCCTTGGTGTATGGTCAGAGGCCGAGTTATAATGATAATCATCAAGCATATGCGACTCCCTCTGCTGTTCATAAAACAAAGTCCTCCCTGTTTTCTCTGTTTTGAGTGGTTTCTCCGATCGAGCCGACACGCTGGTCCTAACAGGTTTAGGCCTTGATGATGTTACAAAACATGAAGATTTCGTTTTTGTAACACACATAGATTCAGTGTCTGACGATGAGAAACCACCAGAACTGGAATCAGATGACCTGGAAGTGGAGCTAAAGAAAAGAACATCATGATTATAATCATAATTATGATTTGATTTTCTTTCGAAGTCAGAAAAAACCTGTTTCCTTTCTGCATTTGCCTTTTCACTAATCTTCTTTTCCATCCATTTCTCGATCAAACAGGCTCGTTGGAGACTCGACATCTCTTCTTTTTCTTCTCTTCTGCTTCTGTTGCATTTCATGTTACCTTTGCTTTGCTTCTTCTGCATTGTTTCCCTGTAGAATTTCAAGTCTCCATGTTTGGTTTCTCCATCATCGATGGAACGGTATATTTTGTCAAGTAGAGTGGAAGAAAAAGATGGGTTATCTCTGATCACAGTTTTCTCCAATCTATACATCGCCTCTCGTTTCGGAAAATGAGCTAACAAAATGATAAGCAAAGAGATTATCAAGTAGTATTCAAAGAAGTTCTTTTTGCCGTTGAAGAAGGGTTCAAAAAAGAAGCACGATAGAGAGAGAAAAAAAAAGAAATCAGAAGATTTTTTCTGCAAGAAAAATGATTCGCTGCTTCAGAACAAGGATCTAAATCTTCTTTCGAAGTGTTGGAAATGAAAGAAACGAAAACATGAATTGAGAAATTGATGCTTTTTGCAGGCCTTTTGAACTGAAGACGAAGGGAAGCTTGGGCACTATATAAAGGTGTTTAGATCCTTACTATAATAGAGGCAATGCCAGATTGCCATCTGTCTACGTGGCAATCTTCTGACTCTCTTTTTCAATCCCCAGATTAGCCCTTCATTTCCATTCCCATTTCAATCCCCTCTGAATTTTGGACCGTTTGATCAGATCTTTGCAGAAGGGGAAGGGTTTGTCAGTCATTGTGGGTCCAGATGTTGGGTTGAAGATGGAAATTTCATTTTTCTGGTTGTTTATCGGTGGTAGTTAATGGCGGTCTGACACGCTGGAAACGGAGGCAGATGTAAATATATCCGATAATTTAAAAAATATACGAATATAATATAAAAATTAAAATATGTTATAAAATATTATATAATATAAAAATAAATATAATAAAAATATATAAATATTTTAAAATATTATATAATATGAATTATTAAAATGTTAAAGTTTATATAAATATTTAATATTTTAAAGGAATAAATTTTGGATGAATAACGAAATGAGTTTAATTGAATTATTAAATTATAAAGGGTTTTGATAGAATAGAATATAAATGGAAAATTTAAGTTTTATTTGGTCGGAAGAATATAATTATTTGATTTAATTATGTTCATTATATCCCAGTCATTTTGAAAGTGTCTTTATCTGCATTTATTAATTATATAAAAACGAATATGAAATTTTTTTTGAATTAATAGAAATAATTATTGTTATTCGTTTTATTTTTAAATTATTATAATAAATTTTTTTCTTATTTATCAAATTTATCAAATTTATTAGTAAAAATTTGATTTCATTAAAAAAATTTTAAATGAATTTATTATTAATAAATTTAATTTTCTTAAAATACTTTTGTTAAATAAATAAAACATAATAAAATAATAAGAAACAGAAGGAATTTTTACTATTAGAAATAATTTTAAAAATATAAATAAATAAATTGAAAGCTATGAAAAACAGGTAATTAAATCCTCCAACCCATTCCCAAAATATTTAATAATTAATCAAGTAATGAAGGAAGATTCAATGTTGCTAGGGTTTTAAAAATGCCATTGAGTTGACATAGTGATTAATAAATTACTGAAAGGAACAATAAATACAGTCTGGGACAAGTATAATGTAATTATATACAAATCCGATATTTTTTTACTTTGTTTGATTTGGCATTTTTCATTTCCTTCTAAAAGTTGTCATTGAATAAATTTTTTGTGCATATTGTTTTGTAACTATGCCAATAACATATATGGAAAACCTGCACAATGCTACTATATATATATGTGTGTATTATTTTGCCTGCTTAGTCCTAGAGTTTCAATTAGGTGTATTTGGTGTTGATTTATTGGAGGATCACATTATTCGTTAAAATTTAGTATATTTATAAATTTTCAAAGGATTATTTCTTTTAAGAGGAAATAATAAATTTTTAAGAGAAAAGGATTAATCTTTTTATGTATACGGTTAAAAAATTTATTGATATAAATCATACAAATGATTTATTTGAATTAATATTATTTTATTTTTTAATTATTTCAACCTTGAATAATTATTAATTTAATTTGTTATAGATTCAAGTCATTCCGATCTTGAATTCGATCATAAATCATCTATAAACTATGCAAGCTTAACGTCAGTATGATTTAAGGTGAAAAAAACAATACACATGAAGCTAAAATTTGGATTATTGACCGATCACATTATAATTATAGAACATATATATATATATATATATATATATATATATATATTGAAGTAATAGCAAATCGCTGTGCAACTGTCGTGAATCTATTGGGGAGAACAAGGTACTACCATTTTGAAGCAACTAAAAAATCTGATTGGCACAATATGTTTCATTTTTTGTCAGAAAATATAGAACATTTTGTTCTAATATATATATATGTATTATATAGTAGAATACTGAGGTAATTCAGACCTAAATTTATTGATTATTGTGAAAGCTTATAGATTTAATGCTCTATCAAATATATATATATATATATATATATATATCTACTCATAGGATTTTCTCTGCGAGAAATAGCTTGCAGAAAACTACTTCATAATTTGTTGTTTGTAAAGTTTTAAAAAATAAAAACTCTTGGGAGATAAGATTATTGGATTTCTTTTCTTCTTCTTTTGTTTTTTTCCCCAAATATTTTAGCATTTTCCTTGCAAATGACACTTATGCAATAACTAATAAGTATTATTTAACGTTTACTAATGTTATAGAATTGAGAAACCTGCTTTATTATTATATGTAATGTTTGAAACAAGATATATCTTTGTAATATGTGCTTTGAAGTAAATGTAATGGACCCCATTTGGCCTGCGTGTGAACCGTGAATCTTTTGGATTTCAAAGTGGTACAACCTCCATTGCCAAAATTAGAAATGATTGTGTATTTTATATGAATTTTTATTTTTTTAAATATTTATATTCTAATATATATATATATGCAAGAATATGATTTAAGCAATCAACTATATAAATTTAAATAAATATTCGTGTTTAATATTTATTTTTAAAAATTTAAGTAACATAAATGACAATTAAATAGTTAGTAAAACAAAGTGGATGAAAAATCACCTTTAATCATGAAAAAAAGAACAAAACCATTTCAAGTTTCAACCATTGGTAATTAAGAGGAGGAGCCTGTAATTCTGCACTTTAATTATGAAATCTTACCCAAGGGAGCCTTGGTTTTGTTCAATTTGAAGCTCTGAATTTAACAACGGCTCATTTTGAAGTTTTGAAAATTAAAACAAAAGAGAAAAAAAAATGCTTTTTATTTTGAGAGAGAAAAGGGGGTTGGGTTCACTTTTGCACTTCTCTCTTAGCCCTAGGCCAAGATGCTTTTTTTCCCTGTACACAACAAAGGATGTAGTCAAATGATGGTCTACAAATAAATAGTGCTGCGTGGCATGACCCATATCTTGGAAAACGCTGGAGCCATCTCCAAATGTGCCACAGAAGCAAATTGCATTTTTTTTTTTCAAAACTCTTAAATTAAAAATAATTTTTTTATCTTTATTTTTACACATTAAACCTTTTTTAAATTTATAATTTTTACAATTCTATCAATAATACTATATAAATTAAATTAAAAATCAGTCGGCACAAAAAGTATTATTTTTTGGACACCATTTGATGATTTAAGGCATTTCAATTTGACCACATTGCAAGGTTACATTATTTGATTAAGACAAATTTGTGTTTTTTTTTTCTTTGTTCTTTTAGGCCCATTTTGTTTTGATAAATTCAAAGCTAAAACTCTTTAACATTCACGATTTTAAAAATTTTGTCAATAATATCATACTAATCAAGATAATAATTAATTAACATAATTATATTGTTTTTTAGACACGATTTGATGATTTAAGCCATTTCTGTCCGATTACGTTGCTATGTTACATTATTTGATTAAGACAGTTGTGTTTTTTCGTTGTTCTTTTTGGGCCATTACGTTTTTGCTATTCCAAAGCTAAAACTCATTTTTCCAATTCCATGATGTCAGTATGTCAAATTAAAAAGCAAATGTGATAGAGAGTAATCTAGCGTTTTCAACTGTTAAAACAAGAGATAAATGTGCATACCAAAATTACCTTGTTCCCTCAAATAATATTTTATGTCATCTTGATTATTAAAAAGCCTAGAAAAAACATAACCAAATTCAATTTGGACATGTTTGACTTTAATTATTAACTTTGTTAATTATATTTTAGGTTGGTCCAGAGGAACCCTAGGGAGGAATATTTTGGGACTCAAATAACTTACGAGGATGAGTAAACAGTTAAAGAAGCGTGAGAGATGATATTACGATAAGTACTTCGGTATTTAAAATAATAAATTTAAAAATAAAAAAATAACAAAAAAATAAAATTATTATAATATCAAAATATAAAACACGTGACCTAAGGTTTAGCGAACTTATCACATTCTTTTCAGATTTAGGATTCTATATAATTGTTAATGACTCCTATTTTATCTTTTTTTGGTTGTGGACCTCGAACGTTTAACAGTTGGATCTTATATAAGCATGTTGCCTAGTTAGTTGTCGAGTATAACAAATCTATTCAAAATTAATTTGTAACTTTATTCATTTGATTCATTATTTACTTAAAATGTGATATTTAATAAATTAAAATTTTAAGTTTTAGTACTTAAAATATTTTTTTAAAAATTTATACGGTCACTTATTTTTATGTATAAAAATTATCTTTACAATATTAGTAAAATTGTCTCTCGGAAAAACTACGCGTACATATAATAATTAGTACTAGTAGATAGCGAAAATGTAGTCCAAAGAAGATAAGCAGCAAGAATAAAAACTCCGCCTAGTCCTCCTTATCCAATATCCCTGTATAATTAATGAAAAGTGACTCTAAATTAATGAATGTATCAGTTGAATCCATCAACCTAACAACGATGAACCATGTGAACGAAATTAGGAGGCCCAATGACATCACATGCAAAGACCGTGCGAAGTTCAGTTAACCTAGTTGGCAAACGCGATCTAGACATGATCTTCTAGTTGCTTCTGCAAAATCATTCCAGAGAAAAACATTTACCATGTACTAAGCAGCAACATCATTAAGAATGCTGAAAAGGATGGCCTAAGATTATATGGGCAAAATATTTTAAATTATAATTATAAACATAACTCGATTTTAGTCGTGTTAAATTTATTCAATTTATCGTTATTATGAAAGTAACGGATGTTATTTAAATCACTCTTACAGGGTGGTGGAGCAAGGGGGTCTCGTGTGCCTCAACAATCCCTGTCAAGATAGCACCTTTTCGTGGTTCTGGTTTGCTCATGTACGTCCATTTCCAGGACATAAGCTATAATGGATGCAACATCCATAAGCCTTTTGTGTGCCCTTTGGGGTATGAAAAAAAGGGGGAAATTGATGCAGAAAGGTCAGTGATCTGGTCTCTTCAATTGGTTTCAAGAAGTATCCCTCATCAGTCAAGCTTTGAATTTTAGAGAGTTAAAAATAAGATATAAATACAATATTGCAAGGGTGGCTTCCACCACCAAGCAATTATACAATGATCGATTTGTACTTTCAAACATCTGATGCTAAATAGATCTGTTAGAAGAGATTAAATATTACTGCAAAGAAAAAGGGTAGGGCCTTGATGTATGCATGCTACCCCGTGCGGCATTTCATTGTGTTATGACCCGCATATGGCGACGACCAAAACGACACATGACGACCGCCAAGTCCCACCCGCCAAGTCTCACCCGCC
>JBBYHM010000019.1:3990251-4002459 GCA_038381775.1 Adansonia rubrostipa
TTATTCAGTAAGGAGGCATGCGATCTCCCTGTTGCTTTTTCAAGATGCCCTGGCTCAGCTCTTTCAAGAATGGCCTCGGGGGAGCAATTTGTCTTTTACTTATTTTTTGACTGCTAATCTCTTGTGCACCGTGCAGGTGACCTATAGTTAAAATGAAAGAGATATTTATTTATTGTTCAACATGCAAAAGCAGGTTGACTGTCCAATCTTTGGATGATTTACTCTTTATTTTTCTAAAGTATGTTTTTAACAAATGGGTAATGTAGGGACTGAGATTTCAGAATTATAAGATCCAACTGAATTAAGGTCTGAAACTATCTTTGCTTAAGCAAGATAAGCAAGAAAAATAGACAGAAGTCACTCATCTTTCAATGATGAGAGATGCCTGAAGACATTAATAGGTATAACTTAGTCAATAGAAAATAGAAAGCTTCAAGTATTCAGTCAAAGAATATTTACTGTTTTTTCAATCATCATTAGAAGTATTCAGAGATTTCTATTCAGTCGTAACCGAGGTTGCAAGGTTCAAATCAAAGAGATTAACAAAAACTTTGGAGTAGAAAAGGATTGAATTATAATAGATTGAGACCATGATATTATTACAGAGTGACCCAGATAAAAATAGAAAGATGAACTGCAAGATACACGTTTTACATTGATAAGCAAGTGATCCTCGTCATTACAAGACCAAAATAAGAAGCAAAATACTTGCACTTAGTACCCCCCCCTTGCTAAGGAGATCGATTAAAGCCATCGGGGAACAAGGTTACAAAGACTTGAAGCATCTGAGAAACCTATCTGTTTTTTCCCTCAGCAACACACTATTCATGATGTCAAGCTCTCTTGCCTCTTAGTTGATAACCGTTTCAAGAACTCATATGTAGTGATCATGGTTGTTGCAGACATAGACATTGACGCCCACCTTGGTCCCAAACCCCGGTAACAAGCTGCCAATCCGCCTTCTTTAACCAAATTCCTTACTGTCTGCAAAATCGTCAAAGGTTTTCTTACCCCATTCTCTTCTCTATCCAGAACCTGTAATCTGGTCTTGATGGTGTCAAGTGGCATGGTGATTAAAGCTGAAACGCCACTAGCCATGGCTGCACTTAACCCTTGGACTGCCACCAGGGCCTTTGAATCAGGCCTAAAACCAGATCCTCCAATCAAACCACTCTCGTCTTTCTTACCCACAGGGCAACCAAGACCACCCCAAATGAGCTTGTGTGCAACAGAGTAAGATGCCCACCAAACCGCATTAGATGGTGCATATGTCAATATTGAGATCCCAAATCCCCTATACAATCCTTTGGGACCATCTGCATACAGAATCTTCCTAAACGCATCAAGACCATTCCTATATCTACAAGAATTCACATTTGCAATTGCATTGTTGCTACTGTTGTTATTATTGTTGTAACCTTGAACCATAAGTCTTTGGCTCACAACATCAATTGGGGTCCAAACAAGTTGTGCAGCCATAGCTGAATTTAACCCAGCAGCAGCACTCGCTATAGCGGTTGCTGTAGTATCTGAAAATCCTAAACCAACGGTTGCAGTGCCAACACTGCTCTTGGTAACCTCAAGGGCTCCCATGTAAAGTGCTCGAGCTGGGATTGTCCCCATCAAAGAGGTACCAAAACCCCTATAGAATCCTCTAAATCCTTCATATCTCATGATAAAGAAAGACATTTTAGAGCAAGAAATTTGGGTGGATGAAACTTGTTGCCTAGTTTTCAAGACTACTATAGGGTAAAGAGCAGCTGATACACCCGAAAATAAAGCGGCGCCAAGAAAAAAGAACCTGGATTTATCAAGCATATGCCAATCTATATCTGCTGGTATATGAATCTCTGACCCTGAATCATCCTCGGCTGCACTTAAACTCATTTTCGCCACTTCTCTAAACTATTTAGTTCAACTAACTAAAATATGTTTTTGTTCACCTTATATCCTACTCAAAACTCCAAGTAAAACAACTCAGCTTAAGAAAATATATCTCCAGCTACTTGGGTTTTTTACACAATTAAACCTACAAATTATATGACAGTGGACAAGAGATCAAAAGGTAAAAATAAAAAATAAAAATGAAAATTAATAATGGGTTTTGTCTTTTTAGTATATGGACTATACAAAAGTGAGGAGCTCTAAGCAAAAGGGGAAGGAAAAATCAAGACTTTTTCGTTATTATTAGGTATAAAACCAAAAAAAGAAAAGGTTTTGCCGGTTCTTTTTTCTTTTCCTTTTGCGAAGCCAAATTTGAGAGCGAACGTAGATCAGCAGAAATAAGTCGAACATTAACTCACTATTAAAACACCCCAGATTTTATCTTTGATTCTTACCAGAAAATATCCAAGTCTTAGCAACATCTTCAGGGCTTCATCTTTTGTCAACATGCAACTAGGCAAATCATAAAGAGAGAGTGAGAAAGCACAGGTCTCAAACGCAAGGAATATAGAAGGAGGGGAAAAGCAGAGTGGGTTTGGGGGAGTTTTCACAGAAAGCGAAACGGATTGAATTAATAAGAAGGAAATGGAAAGAGAGGAGTGAAAAAAGTAGAGAGTTTATTTATGGATTTTAGCAAGTATTTTGCTGTTCGAGGAAATTGACACGTGTGGGTTATTATTTCGACAGATTTCAAAGCATCAGGACTGTTGCTGAATGCCATGCTAGTAAGCTACCCTCTGATTTCCAGCTTAACTGTGGGTGATATCTTCATCATTTGCATCTCAAACACTGACTGGTCAGTCCGTCAGTCAGTCTCAGTAACAGTTTATGCTGTCTCTCTAATTTTTTTTATACAATAATTTGTGGAAACTAATTAGTTCCACTGAATATACAAAAGAACTGTAAAATAAATGAAATTTTGGAGTTAGCTTAAATTAAACATCATTAAATTTTTCCGTTTCAATTGAAAACCCAACCCAAGGGCAAAGATGATTTAATGCTGCGTGAATTGGATAATGACGGGATGAGATGGACGTCAGGCTGGCCAAGCCTGGCCCAAGGAGGAAAATGGGGTCATTTTTCTAGCCTGGCTACTATGGAAATAATCATTGCAAATTTGATCCAGGGCTGTGGGCTTTGAGGGAAGCAGCAAACAGCAACGATCCATCCCCATTTGTAATTTACAGTATGACCCAAATATAAATTACAGAACTTCCGCCCGTATTCTAGTTCTTTGTTTTCTTCTTCTACATTTCTAGGTGTTGAATCATGGATTTGAGGAACTTTGGCTTCGATTCTCCACTATTAACAATCTTGGAAGACATGCTCGACATCCCAGAGGAGCACGAGAAGTCCCGGAACACCCCATCTCGAGCCTACGTTCGAGACGCGAAGGCCATGGCAGCCACTCCAGCTGACGTGATAGAGTACCCAACATATTACGCATTCGTTGTCGACATGCCTGGCATAAACCACAGTGAGATCAAGGTCCAGGTGGAAGATGACAACGTTCTCGTCGTCAGTGGGGAGCGAAAGCGTGAGAAAGAGAAAGATGAGAAAGAAGGGGTCAAGTACGTGAGGATGGAAAGGAGGGTCGGCAAGTTCATGAGGAAGTTCGTATTGCCTGAAAATGCGAATATGGATAAGATATCTGCAGTTTGTCGGGATGGGGTTTTAAGAGTGAGTGTGGAGAAACTGCCTCCACCTGAACCTAAAAGGTCTAAGACAATTGAAGTCAAAGTTGCTTGAGAAATTATGTTTTCAGTCTTGTTTGATTTGGGAAAAATGTCAAAACAAATAAGTATGTTTATTCCTTTCAGTTCGGCGTTGGTTGTTTCAGTTTAGAAGTTTGTGAACATATAAAAATAATGAAGTTTATTTCTTGGTTTTCATGTTGAAGCCATTGTCGATCTTTAATTCTCTTTTCTTTCTTCCTTTTTTCTCTTTTCGTTTCTTCTTACTGCGAGGGAGAGGGCTGAATTCATGAATTACAGTTCAAATGTTGTTATTTTTCTTAAGTGCGCACAAGGAATTTATTTGATGGTTTAAAAGTAGAGGAAAGAAAGCATTTCGTTCTTTCCATACTTGGCAAGTTGAAAATGTATGATGATCTTAGCTCTAATTCTCAAATTCAACTCTTCGAAACGAACAGCCCAATCCTTCCCTGGACGTGTATCATAGAAGCCTTATTCACCCATGCGTACTTTTTCTTCACTAACAAACATGCATTCAACTCATTTGTCGGTCGCCACAAAAACGATGGCTAAATGTTTCTTTCTTTAGCAAGAAATCAACCCAAGGATTGTCGTGTATCCTGTGCTAGGACACCTTCAAAAGAAGCAGCATCCTTGAAAGACCTCAAACCGCTGCAGGTATCACGCTAGCTCACTATAAAAGCGCACCCAAGGTAGCAATCCCTTCTCCATAGCCAACAAAGAAGCTACTGTCACTATATATTTTACGAATTCCGTGCATCTTTTTCTAGCCCGCAAGAAAGGAAAGGAAGATTTAGCAGGTAGAAAATGGACTTGGAGAATTATGGGAGTTGATCCATATATGCATCATTGACACCATCCATGCGCTCCTCTTCCCTCCTGAACTTCCCTGATGAGGCAGACAAGTCCCCCAGCCGCATCACTCTCACACCCACATCCAGGATGCAAAAGCAAGAGGAGCAACACCAGCAGACTTACGTGAAAGATTGTCCTAATTCATAAGTGGTTGTGATTGACACAATACCAAGTGAAGGTCTAAGTTGAAGAGGGCAACTTGCTGGTGGTGAGTGCGTGGAGAGAGGCAAAGGGAGAAGAAACAGAACCAGGGCGTGAAGTAGATAAAGAGGGAGAGGAGCCTCGGCAAGAATCTGAACAAGTTTCAGCTCCCAGAAAATGCATATCAGCTTCTTATCAAGAACGGGTTTTGACTGTTACTTTTGAGAAGAAATTCCTCCACCGCCAGAGTCTATGTGCAAGTGGGTTAAATGGTCAGAGAGCATGCTCCTACAGCACAGTTGTGCTTCAGATAAGAGTAGCTTGAGATTGTGCAAGCTTTTGATCATGCTCTTCGAATCCCTATCTGAATGTGAACAGTTTTTATGAAAGTATATACATATATATGAAAGTATATACATATATATATATATATATATATACAATCTTCAATGTACAAAAAGTGTTCTTGAGATCTTAACTCTTCAGTCTTGCATCTGAGGTAAAAAGAAAAAAAGTGCATGCAAATTCCATTGAATTCATAGGAGTGTTATTGGACAATTCATGGTTGTTTGGGATCTAAGTGTTCCATTGGATGTAAATAATGCTGCTTAAAGTGGGTCTAGGCAAAGCCAATTTTAGAATGGGAAATATTAACACATATAATTACATAGGGGGAAACAAAAATGTTATTAATACATTATTATTTTTAATCTTATAAAAATAATATATTAAATATAAAAAAAATCTGAAATGCTAAATAAAAAATATTTAATCAGAGTTTATAGACCCTGATTAAGCGACCCGTTTTAGGATTAGCCGAAAGTATCAAGTTGAATGAATATGATGGAAAATTAGAAAAATAAATGAGATTCATTAAATATCTTGCCTAATTGGCATTTAACCCTGAAAGAAAAAAAAAAAACAGAACCTTTCCAAGTAGAAAAGTAAAAATAAGTCAAAACGGCCCCACAACACTATCTACCAATGACTCCTTGTAAGAAAAGCCAAAAGAATGTAAGAATTCTAGACCTTCTAAGCCATTCTGGAAAAGTGGCAACCATTCGAGAAAGAATGTGAACACAACCTTCTGGAAAACTCCCGACATTTTCCTCCAGAAATTTCCTTTCCAACCTTATAAAGTACCAAAACCATCCGCATTCTCTATCCAAGAAACAAACTAAATTAGCATCAGAAAGTTAAAAGCAAAATCCCGAAACAGTCTCAGCTGAATTTTCCAGCAACAAGGAGGAGAAAAATGGATTTTAGAATCATGGGTTTCGATTCTCCGCTGATGAACACCCTCCAACAAATGATGGACCTTACCGACGAGACGGAGAAGATCCACAACGCACCATCAAGGAGCTACGTGCGTGATGCGAAGGCCATGGCTGCAACCCCAGCGGACATTAAAGAGTACCCCAACTCTTATGTGTTCATCGTCGACATGCCGGGTCTGAAATCAGGGGACATCCAGGTGCAAGTGGAGGACGACAACGTGCTCTTGATCAGCGGCGAGAGGAAGCGAGAGGAAGAGAAAGAAGGAGCGAAGTACGTTAGAATGGAGAGGCGGGTCGGCAAGTTTATGAGGAAGTTTGTGCTGCCTGAGAATGCTAATACTGATGCTATCTCGGCAGTGTGTCAAGATGGGGTTTTAACTGTCACAGTGGAGAAACTGCCACCACCTGAGCCTAAGAAAGCTAAGACCATAGAGGTCAAGATTGCTTGAGAGAGTCTAGGTTGGGAAGACTCTATACGAACTATGTTAATGGCCAATGGTGTTTAAATGGGTAGTTTTTTGTGTTTTCTGTGCTGGCTTTTGAATGTGTTTTCGGTTTGATATCAGAGTCCCCTTTCCTGTTGAATGTTGGTTAATGCTGGAATTATAAAATGCAGATGTTATTAATTAGTATTTTCTTGTCACCATCTCATATTTATTCACGTAGAAGTTTGATCACAGAGTTTTATGATCAAAAGGGGAAAACTTGCAGCAAATTCTACAGAAACTTTAGAAGGGGAAAAAAAAACAAATCAAATAGACAAATACATTGCATGATTCCCAATTATTTTTTAATTAAAGGCTTAATTATGTTATTCATTTCAGGTCAATCTTAAAACTAGGTTTACAATACAACCACATTTTAAACATTCCGCCAAACAGAATTGGCGTTGTAATTCTTGCTTTTTTCTTGCTAAGGCTTCCGTTTCTTTTAGTAAGCTTTCCAGGAAAAGGATGAGATGATTTAGAAATGGTTCTATCGGCCTTCAAGGATGGAGGGATCGCGGTTGTGTTCTTCCTGATAAATAGAGCAATGAAAAAGCCTTCCTTGTCCTCAACTGGGTCGGTGCGGAGCAAATGTTCAGCTACACGGCAGGCAATAATACCAGTAAGGATTAAACTCATTAATGGAACGCGAGATACCAATGGCCCAAAACGCAGCTAAACGACAAGAACGATATCGTGGGAACAAATCATCTACTTACAGCCTTCGAGAACTGGAAGACCACGATGGCGCCACTGGGGAAATGGAGTTGCTAGTCGAAAACCATGGGATTCGGCAAGCGGTAAAACAAACTTGACAACATCTTCATTTTCAGTCTGGTGGATGGAACAAGTGCTGTAAACAATTCTCTCAACTTGTGGAACTGTAGTGAATATAATATATATATATATGTGTATATATATATATATATGTTTAACATATAATCAGTCGATAATGCTCCCCAAAAATTTCCATGAAAACAAACGCATGAAGGGGGGGGGGGGACACTTAACAGCACAGTGCATGGGCTAGCGCTTTCTTTTGAAATGAGGCCAGCTTGTTAAGTCTCTCTGTTTCATCAATATTTGTTGCTTGACCTGCATAAATTGATATCGAAATAAGAGAGAAATGATGGAACAACTCTGGACACAGCTATAACCTCTGAGCAGCATATAGTTCATCTTGTTATCAAATAACAGAAATTGCAAAACTGAAAATGATAATAAATACTTAAGTAGGAGGGTGACTTGGTATGACAATGTTACTAGACATACACACAGCAATACCCCATGAGAAGTTGCATCAGCAATACTTGCTCCCGAAATTTTAATACATGAAAAGGTCGTTAGGGGATAGTTCCAGAGTTCACCGTGATTAAAGAATTCAATCATTAAAAAAACTAAGAAAAAAAATATCCAGACTATTAACATACCACAACGATGAATACAGTTACCTGAAGCATAAGATGGAAGCAAATGGTCCAATCTCTCAGCGACTGTACCAGATCCAGAGCAGGAAGGATCCAAAAGAATAGCACGGACCTGCAATGTAAATTTGCTTGAGAACCCAAGACTGTAAAGTTAAAATAAGTCTGAGGACAAGGACAATTTGATGTTTTAAACTAGGGAACAGAACTTGTACAAACTTGTCGAATGAACTGCCTAGGCTTTAGTTGAAAGCACAATCGGCTAACAAAATAGCCATGGAACTAATAAGTCATTTGGTACTCTACTTCTCAGAAAGTAAACCACCCTAAAGTAATGTGCAAACATATCCGTCTTTGGAAAAGGTATGTCTAACCTGTTCTAAAATCAGGACACAAAGCAGAGCAAGCTTACCTTGGAGTACAGAGGATCGTTTGCGTCTAAGCTTAGAAAGTCGCCATGCAAAACTTCAATATCTACAACCCAGTTAAGAATAGCATACCACCGCAAACATCTTAATACAGAAACGAGGAGATTGACCAACAAAGTAGGGTAACAGATGACAAGAAATGAGAATAGAGAATCATAAAAACAAGGATAACAGGTTAAAGGATGCTTTACAAATAGAGCAGCTTTCGAATCGAATTTCCTAACTGCAAGCAGAGTTAAAACGAATAAGTAATAGTACTTTAGTATCTAAATTTAAACAGTCGAAACAATATTTGTAAGGATACTATGTGCACCAGAGAGTCTGACAGTGTTTTCTAAACGTTTTATCCGTTCCTTATTCAGTTCACAGGCTATAACCTTTCCTTTCCCTCTCATAAGTGCAGCAAGATGGACAGTTTTGTTCCCTGGAGCTGCACATGCATCAAGAACCTTCACAAAATTATGGAAGCAAGCCAACTATAAGTATCTGCCAACATGAAACTCAAACACAAAACTAGTGAATATCTACCATATAACCAAAATGAATCTGCATCATGGGTACAAAATATTTAAATAGAGACGCAAATGTATGGGTGACCATATATATAAGGAACAATATAAAATAACAAATACACAACTGTCTCTGGCAAAACTTGTTAAAGCAATGTGTCGTGACCATGACTCACCTCCCAACCTGGTTCAGGACCAAGAGCCGCTGCCACCATAGAACTTGCTTTCCCCTGTATGATTGCAAATTTGAATCAAACAAAAACTAAAAGAAATCAAGAAATGGCTATCAGTGCGTAGTCACAATTTTCCAATGTAGACAACTATAATAGTCAATTATGAATGAATTTATTAAACAGTTACCTGCATAAACACGCTTCCATTCATGACCAGAGGATGGTCATGAAGATCACATTTTGGTGGGAGCTGTAGCAAGTCAGGAACCAGGTCATCTTTCTGCACCTATTAAGAAAATGAAAGATTTTAACAAATAACATATATAAAAAACCGGCCTCCAAAGTAGACACAGACTAAAGATATCAGGAAAGCAAATGAAAACATAACTTTTTACTAAATATACAGTAGAAAAACGAAAAATAAGATAAGAACAAGCAGCAATGAGAAAGGCATGCAAGGTTGCTTTAGAGATTAACTCCGGTTAGGCAGTTACTCACTCGTGTTACGCTGTATTATTGTGGTCTCACTTTTTTTTTTTTTGACTTATAAGTTGAAATAAAGCTTTAATGAAAAATACGAACCTGTGATAAAAGCTGTTTGGTAATCTAAATCTCAAGGCAACTTATTATGCAAGCATAAGTTGGGAAGAAATAAAGATGAAAAATTTTATTTTAAAAAAACTTTATTTCTCTCTCTAAGCTTAGAAGAAATACTTTATTTTTCTCTCTAGAAGAATTTTGAAAAAATATATAAATTTTTAGTAAAAGCTTTCGTGTTTTAATAAGAGAAAGCTCCTTTCTTTAGCTTTTTTTTTTTTTTTTCTTATTTTCTTCATTAAAGATAACTTATAAGTTTTAAAATCCTGAACAAAACCTATTTATTCTACTTTTACTTATTAGTGTTAGATAAGTTGAAAAAGAGAGGGGACAAAGGGGCACTAAAAAACATTCAAAATAATTCACTATACCCTATTAAGGTTTAGCACTAGCATAGGTTGCAGAAAGTACCATGTATTGTTTCCCCAATTCAATTAAGGCAGAATCAACACACAATTTAAGCGTGTTGACACGAACATAACGGGGTTTTGAAACATCTGCAATAGACATTTAAGCCATAAATTAAGTAATGATTTAACAAGCAACAGAATGACATAGCCGGATGTGAGAAAACATCTTACGTACCGGGAGTAGGATAATGATCTATCAAGTCTTCAATGCGCTTCATTTTTTTCCTCACTAAAAGCCGTGCTAAGGCAGATTGAAGAGAAACTTTTCGCTGTACCAGAAATTTCTCCGCATCACCAACAAATGAAATTTCCTAGAGATTAGAATTAATGCCAGAAAATTAGCACACATATACAACAACAGGGATACAAAACATTGGCAAAAATAGCACATGAAATATGAACCCCTTAGCAAACAACCGCAAAACCATTATAGGTATAAAAAATTGCCAGAAATCCTCATCATACCACAATTCCTCACATTAACTCAGTGAGAACAGCCTTAGAACTTAAGGAATTCAGAGGAAACAAAGGTAACAAATATCATATTCACTTATTCACATCCGAAATATAAGTTTTTTTTCCTTAAAAGACAAAGATTCTTTGAGACATTAGACGTGTAACGCCTTATGGCTAATTGCATTATGTCTTAACTCTTGAGACCAAAACTCCTGCTTTTGTTTCACCTATCAGTAAAATTCAAGAGTTTGATCGTTTTTCATAGAATGTTCGCACATTGTCCCAAGTAAGGCCAAAAGAGAAGAGAATGTGCAACATATGGAAATGTGACGCTAATTAAGATTCAAAAAAATATTACCTGACCAAAAAGAATATCATATGTGATTATATAAATCAATTCCTCTTGCCTCTGCAACATCAAAATAATAATCACCATTATCAAACACTTCGCTAGGAGCAATTTGCCACTTCCAGTAAAATTAACTACGGAAAGAAAAACAACGCAAACAAGGCAAACTAAAAAACAATTCATTGCTTTTCTTTTACTTAAAACTCATAAATTCTTACCTTCCATCTACGATTCAATATGTTAGCAGCCTCTATGACATCCTTAATTATAGGAAGATCTGAAAACAAGTCAAACCCAAAAGTGAAAAGTAAATTAAAAAAAGAATTAGCTCTTTTAAAGTTTCAAATTATTTTGCTCTTATTATTAAACAGAAGACTGATAGAAATAAAAAG
Organism: Adansonia rubrostipa; assembly: GCA_038381775.1. NCBI lineage: Eukaryota > Viridiplantae > Streptophyta > Magnoliopsida > Malvales > Malvaceae > Adansonia > Adansonia rubrostipa. Next base: position 4,001,407 of record JBBYHM010000019.1, read on the forward strand.
AAGAGTGAAGTCAAGTTACGTTTGAGGGTTTGGCAAACGAGAGCGAAAGTAGCCTTCTTGTTCCTAATAGAAGGGCCATAAACGAGGGACTTTATGGAGCCAACGGCTCGTCGATGAGCATCTCCTTGGAGAACTGATCGCAGTACTTTCGCCGCTTCCCTCCTGGCGAAGTAAGCCGACCTCTCGGCGTTGCTCAGTCGAGGCTCCTTAGGTTTCCCGGCGGATCCCGATGGTTGCTTCGCCCTGAAACGGGCCATTGTTTGCAAGAGACTGGGTGAATGGGAGGGAGCAAGCAAAGAAACATGTAATCTTACCCTCCTTTCAGCTCGATCTAAAACGCACCGTTTCCTATTTGTGGGCTACGGCTGTCCATGCACCTGCCGTTTTTTTGAATTTGGGCTGGCAAGTAAGTTTCAAGCCCATGACTGGCCCAAAACATTAATTAATAAAATAACAAATAAATAAATAAAACATCTATACTATATTTAAATTAATGGAAATAACATCAATTCAATCAAACAAAAAGACTTAAAAGACAATAAATTAAAGATATTTATGTCATTTACATCTATAATAATTTTTTTATTTATTTACATAGGTATAATTGACTATGATTAAAAGAAAATATTACCTTATTGGATCAGCAAGTCAATTTAAAATAGGTTTTCAAGACGGCTGAAGCTGAAATAAAGTATCATTAATCAGTTGGTCAGTCTGAAGGCAGGAAAGTTAGGAAAGCTTGCACTGAGTTTTATGTGAACTTCGCGGCTGTCGGTGTTCACTGGTCAAGGAGTATGTTATAAGATGAAGAACATGTGAGCCTAGTCTGCCTTAACGATGAAGATGGATTTGTCTGCATCTGTCTGAAAGACAAATGGGTCTTAGGTTCAAATCTTCGGGACTTTAGGTTGTGTTTTGAACGAAGACAACGATCTAGTCTTTGTTTATCGTAAACTTCACGCACACGCAGACACAAATGTATAGCCAGCCAATAGACTTGAGGTCTTTATGGTTCACGCCGTACTGCAAAATCGAGCTATGCTATCAATGATG
>JBBYHM010000019.1:4010250-4030962 GCA_038381775.1 Adansonia rubrostipa
TTGAAATACTAGCACTCCATGATGCAAGTTGAGAATGTGTACGTCAAGATCATTGGTTCAAAATGTTCATAAAAAAAAATATAATCTTCCAACAATTAAAGAGAGCTCAACAATATTATACGAGGATAATACTGCATGCATTATTCGAAAAAAGGAGATTATATTAAAAGTGACAGAACTAAACATATCTCACCAAAACTTTTTTTACACAAATAAACTCCTGAAGAAAAATGTTAACATTTACAAAATATTCTGAAGTGATAACCCAACAGATTTATTGACAAAGGCTTTGCAAACTTCAATTTTCAAGAAGCGCGTGCATAGCATTGAAATATACTAGCTTAAAGATATTGTATAAATTGGTTTTGTTTTAGGGGAAGAAAGTTTTCTATAAATAGTGTACTCTTTTTCCTTTGCTAAATTTTTGTTCCACTGAATTTTTCTTAGCAAAGTTTTTAACGAAGCATATTCGTAGTGAATAGTCATCCAAGGGGAAGAGTTGTAAAACATTAAATTCGGTGGATGACTATATACTTAAAATGACTAGATACTAAGTTTTAATAATTAGGTACATGCATATAATATGGTTCATTATATTAAGAAATTTGAGTTGCCATCCTATTTATGTTAAGATTCCTATATAAAGGACATGTTCTTATTCAAATTGGAATAGAATAAAGATTGGAGATATAACTAGTCCCTGAAGAACTAGACTAATAAAGTTTATAGCTCCTTTGTCTCAATTTCTCTTTTCTCACCTCATTTCATTTATAATATTATAAATATTCACTATATTTTTAAATTTTTTTAAATATTTTTTATTAGTAATGAAATTTATTCAGTTTATAAGTAAAATTAAAAACCTTTCATTAAATATATTTATTTGATAATAAATAATTAAATTTTGCATAAACTTGCTTTATTTTCAAAGCTTTAAATTTTCGTTAACTTAAAATGTAAATAAATTTATTTGATAAAAAAATAAAAAATTAAAATTTATGTTATTTTTTATTTTCATAAATTTTTAAAATAATATATTACATATTAATAGATTTATTAATTTTAACTAGGAAAGGTTAGATTTTCAAAAAAAATTGTGAAATTATTATAATATATTTTAAAATTTTGTAAAAATGATTAATCAAATAAAACAATTTAAAAAAAATTAAAAAAATTAAATATGTAAGTGAAAATTTTTAATTATTTATAAAGTATATAATTATATATTTTTTAAATAAATAAAATAATGAGGATTTACTTGATTAACGTGAACAACAAATGCTAATTAAAAAAAATACGGAATGCAATGATTCTGATTATCTGATGGTGACTAGTTTCCCTGGCCCATACATGCCATCAAGGTTCAGAAGAAAGCCCAAAGGCCCCGCGACATAAACGCCCGTGTTTCGTCATTTGCTGGCAAGCATGAGCCAGACAACTTCGTTATCCTTCTATCTATTATTGGCAACAACCGGGTAAATTTTCAGCAGAAAAGAGAAGTTTGAAAAGATCAATCAAGGGCAAAAAGCGTTTGCTAAATGGAGGGTCTAATGCGGACGCCTTATGATGTTACGGTGCGGTTTATGCTGGCGTCCTTGGAGCGCAATCTGTTGCCTGATGCTGTTGTAAGGAGGTTAACACGGTTGCTCTTGGCTAGCCGTCTTCGCTCTGGTTATAGACCATCCACTGAACACCAACTGTCCGAACTCCTTCAGTTTGCTCATTGTATGAACATTTCTTACATGTTAACTTTTTCTTTCTGTTTTTGGGCTCCCTTTTACTTTCTTTGTTTGCATTGTAGCCTTAAGGGAGATGCCTATAGCTATCAATACAGATAAGCCTAAAACTCAACATTACGAGCTGCCAACCTCTTTCTTCAAGTTGGTTCTTGGGAAGAATTTCAAATACAGGTGCTTTTTTTTTTCTGTCTCTTTTATGTTTATCAAGTTGAAAGAGTTTGATTTGTGTACTCTTTTGGGAGATGCAGTTGTTGTTACTTCTCTGATGGGTCGAAAACTTTGGAGGATGCTGAGGAAGCAATGTTGGAACTCTACTGTGAGAGGTCGCAATTAAAAGATGGTCACAAGGTTCTCGATATCGGGTGCGGATGGGGTTCACTTTCACTGTACATTGCCAAGAAATATCCCAATGGCAGTGTTACAGGGATTTGCAATTCCACCACACAGAAAGCTTTTATAGAGGAGCAATGCCGGTAATGCTACTTGCTAAATGATTAGTATTACTCCATGTTAATTACTTTTCGAGTTTTGAAGAACTTTTTTTTTGTTACCCTGCCATAGGGATTACCATTTGCAGAATGTGGAGATAATTGTTGCAGACATAAGCACATTGGAAATGGAGGCATCATATGACCGGATATACTCGATTGAAATGTTTGAGGTTTGATTGTTTTTGCTATCAGTCAATGCTACTACACATAGGTTTAATGTTTGATAGTGCAGATATTTTGATAGGGTCTTTTTTTAACAGCATATGAAGAACTATGAGGATCTTCTCAAGAAGATATCCAACTGGATGAAACAGGATAGTCTTCTTTTTGTTCATTATTTCTGCCATAAAGCATTTGCTTACCACTTTGAGGTAATGCATATATACCGAATGCGCAAAGTGACCTCAAATTTGTTTTAAATCTAAAGGATATTAGCTGATCTCTGACAATATTTTCTCAAACGTTTTCATCGAGGACATAAATGAAGATGACTGGATAACTAGGTACTTCTTCACAGGAGGTACAATGCCTTCAGCTTATCTGCTTCTTTATTTCCAGGTAAGTTCTGTACTTCTCACTCGATTCAAGACTTTATACCTTTGTTTATGATCTCATATATGCAAAAAATTCTGAAAATTGAAATTCAATAGCCATAGATTTTGATGTCACATTGTCCATCATTTGTATGCAGAATGATGTTTCCATTGTCAATCACTGGCTTGTGAATGGGAAACATTATGCAAAAACTAGGTGAGGGCAGCTGTTTTATATTTAACATCAGTGTAAATATTCATTACAAATTTACAGTAGCTATACTAACTTGTTTAAAATCCCTGATTCTTTCATGATAATTTCTGAAACTGTGAACTATTTCTTTCCCAGTTAACAATTTGAACATTCTAAGAGAACATTTTATGTTTGCAGTGAAGAATGGCTCAAGAGAATGGACCAAAATTTGACTTCCGTTAAGCCAATAATGGAGTCAACTTATGGCAAGGATCAGGCTGTCAAATGGACCGCCTATTGGAGAACGTTCTTTATTGCTGTCGAGGAACTCTTTGGATACAATAACGGAGAAGAATGGATGGTTGCACATTTCCTATTCAAGAAGAAATGAAAGCCGTTAACGCTCCTTTCCACCGGCAACCAGCATTGGAGGATAAAAAATTATGGCCATTTGTATGGTTAAAAGCAATGTTGATTCTAATACGAGGAACTCTAGGATTGCTGGATATCATAATTCACACCTAAATAAGAGTCTCATGTCTTCTAGTTTGTTACTCTGGATGAAATCGATCTTACCAGGGCACTCTTGTACTCCAAGAAAGCTATAACGACTGCATCAGGAAGTGGGAACCAGATTGGCCTAATTTTCCAATATCTTATCTGGTGCTGTTATCTTAAATGTCAGTAAGTTGTTATTGTTGTTTGATACAGTAATACAGATCTGGTTAATTGATAATAGCAAACAAATGAGATCTGATTAGATTTAGTTGTATCTAATAATTGATAATAACTCTAGTTACCACTCAGATATTGTGATAGCCTTGAAGTGATCCACTTAGAAACAGCAGGCATCAAAGGAATTGTCTGGTGGAAAATCAAATCACATTTCAGGAAGAACTTGTCCATATTCTAGAAGTTCTAAACTTTGCGTTGTCTTCTGATGTATTCTAAGTAACTCTTAGTTCAGAAGTTAGCATATTTGTCTTGATAAAGTAAATACCTTTGAGTTGGCAGCCAAGATGCTATTGTTGGACTTGATGTAAGCATTCAAACCAATGTTTTATTTGGAGAATAATGGAATGAAAATACATTAACACTCAAATTTCCACATGGATCATGCACTATGAGAAAAGGAAGCACCTTACATGGCTACCAAATGATCACTTCCAAAACCATAAGCATTGGCCGGCTCATTCTGCTACAAAATACTAGAAACATCTCGTCAGAAAACATTCAAACCAGTTATTTTCCAAATTTGCCAACTTTATAAGCACCATGGGGTTGAAATAATACAAAACAAATACCCCTCAGAGTGAATTTTTTTTTTTTTTTTTTGTTTTTTAAACTCGGAGGCACAATGAATACAATTTTCCCACAATGTCAAAAGCCTGGAAATGACATATTGTCCTATTTTTTTCCTACGGCACAGCTAAGATTTACAGTAGCCAGAACCTCGCATAGTTTTACATCAAGACTCTTGAAACAATGGACAGGTGCCAGAAAGGTGCATTATCTGTAGCACATTAAGAGACTGATACTGTCATATAAAGCATCCCCTGAAAAACAAATGGGAAAAACTATATCTAAGCATAAAAAAATGTGTCATATGGCAAGAATGAAGACTGAAGGATGGCTGAGAGACCATTATGTCTTAGTCTTGAACTTCCTTTGAGCTTTCAGATCTACCACAAGTACTGTAATGTTGTCCTTGCTTCCTTTTTGCAGAGCTCGGTTTGAAAGGTATTCTGCTGCAGATTGAGCAGCAGGATCGATTGTGTCACCCCTTTCTGAAGTCAGCGTAGCACCATTCTTTTTGTGCCATTGAAGTATTCGTCTCCGAGCCAGGTCACATGCTTCTTCATTCGTCATAACATCCCATAGACCATCACTGGCCAAAATGAGGCATTCATCTTCTTTCGCTCTAGGAACAAACATTACCTCTGGATCGGGAATGATCCATGGCTTCAAATATCTATCACCTGAAGCAAAAATAATGATCATTCTCATTTTTTAATTATTCTATCCAGTCAAATTATTTATGATAATTGTGACTTATGTTGCACCGACTCTTTTTTCTTTTTTTTGAGTACCCGTATCTGATACATATTTGGACATGAGTATGGCAATATGATCTCCACGGACCCTCCAAATACATGGAAATCTTGAAAAATAATTGAATATACCCATGTTTGACACATAAACATGTTTGACACTCACACCAAGTCCGAGCAAACATAGATTGCGACAAGCATCAATCAAGTCCACTTAAAGGCCTATATCAAAATGGGAAACACCAGCAATCAGGTGCACCTTGAGTTTGCGACTTGAGAGAAGGAGCTTATATTCTATTATCCTGCATGGCTTCATGAAAGAAGCAGCTAAGCAACTATCCACAGAAATAGCTAACTGTGCCATGCTCTCTGAGAAAAATGACACACTAATAGCATAATTCGAAGTCATCTAACAGTAAGTTAAATCATATAAGATTGAACATCCAATTGGATACTGAAAGCACAGGAAGAATTCTTTAAATACTATTAGAAGACAAGATGATTCTACCAAGGATTTCGGTTTCAGACATGTAACATCCTTGTTAGAAAAGGAAAAACAACAACAAATGCAGACTATAGGTTTCCTGCTTACAATGTTTATGGTCATACAGGTTTATTACTAAAAATGTGACTTCTATATCAGTCAGGACACATTGTTTTATCATGCAAACTTTCTAAAGAAAAGCAAATGGATAGATATTTATAATCTATTGCTCTAATATTCACCGAACTGATTTCAAGGTGGGGGGGGGGGGAGGGGGGATAGTTGGGATTGCCAGAAATTCATCCCTGGTCACTAAAACTAAAAGTCTAGCACTCTACCAACAGATCACACGACTGTTGGCCAAAAAAAAAAGAGGAACAGTTTATGACGAACAAAATAAATTTTTCTCCATGGAGTTCAATAAGGCATAAAACAGATACTGCATACATCACACCCATAAAATAAGTGAAGACTTTAGCAGTAGGAAAAGTTGGAAAAATATGCTGGAAGCTATTGTAAAAAATTCAAGCAAAACATTAACAGATTTTGAGTTACTACCCCATCATCCTATTAACGCACTTTGATGGTCAGGTGCACAGAACTGTGACAAATTCAACCAATTCAGAAGCAAAATTGTACACAGATCCTACAGCCAATGTACCAAGTGAGGCACATAAGCACACCACGTAATCCTTTCTCACAAGATAAACAAATGTTGTATTCTGCTTTATATATAGGTGAGCAACAAACCTACAACATGATAATGACTAAATTTCCAAGATATAAACCATGATGTGGATGTGATTCGGGGGAAATATTGTCTTAAGACATGTTCTCCCCTCCCCTCTCTCCTTTTCTAAATTATGGTTTGGGAAAAAAAAGGAATATCAAAAACATAAAATGGTAAAAGAAAAAAGTTTGATTCTTGAAAAGAAAAAAAAAAGTTAATTATGACTGAAGACATACCAATAGACCTTGACATTGCAAGAACACCAAAAACTCTATGACCATTCCACTGGATAACCTTGCCTCCAGCTGCTTCAATCCTTTCATATTCATCTTCTCGATTTGGCTAAGAAGTATGAACAGAACAAAAATTAAAAAGGATAGAAGTTCCCAACAGTTGATGAAGAAATACAAGAAGATACAAAGGTGCAATTCGCAGTCTCTTACTTTGTGGTCCACAGACAAAGCCATGGGCTCTTTCCCACGACATAGAACGGCTCTTGAATCTCCACAATTTGCTACAATAATATGAGAAGAACAAATAAGGGCAACAACAGCAGTGGAACCAACTGTTTCTGGGGCAACGGGTTCTTGATTAGCTTGTCCTCCAACCTCAGCATCAACTTTAACAAAACAATTTGTGAATGCCTTTTCCCACAGCTCTAGGCAACTATCTGTTATGCTTGCATTACTCTGGCATTCCTTAACAAATTCTATTTCCTCAGCCAAGGCAGAGTGAATTCGCTCGCGACAGTAGTTTGCCACCTGTACAATGGCAAAGACCAAGAAAGAAATTTGCTTCCAGGACATCTCATGCATGATTTAATGGAAAGAGAAGAAAGCTAAACATGAAAGATATAAAACTAAATTGCAAAACTAACCTGTGAGCCTCCATGACCATCATAGACCCCAAAGAAGTGAGCATTCTGATGAGCAAAGCCCCTGCTAAGGCCATCAATCATCCTATCACCAATTAGCATATGAATTGGAATCTTTAAAAACCGAGGAACAGCAGCAACTGCATCTTCCATCTCAGGTCTCCTTCCACATATAGAGGTAAATCCCCAAAGAGGCACATATTCCACCTCAAACACACTGCGTGGAACTGGAGCTGTTGTACTCCCTTCCTTTGCGAGAGCCAATTGAAGAACCGCTGCAGATGACGTCTGTTCAGACCCATCTCCAATCTCTTCCTCAAGGTTTACTGCCACAGCAAGGGGATCAGTTGCAAACACCGTTTTGACGTTTGACTCGACCAACTTGGTGGCTTTTGCAATAATATCTACACCGCAAATGCTTTTCTCGTTGTCCACGGAAATTGGTGTTCCTACCTCTGAAGTAGCATCAAAACCCACGAAATCCTCTCCACAAAGGCTGCTAGTTTCACTTGCCACTGATAGTGAACAAGAGCTATCAAGATCAAAACCATGATCACCTTCCAGAGATAAAGAATCCTCTTCCTCGCTTTCTTGGGCTATAACATCATTACTAGCAATCCAACTAACTTTATTATCAGATATCATGTCCAAGGAGGTAGCTCCTTCTCCCTTGACCTCTTCTATCAGTGGCACCTCTATACTAATTTCTTCGGTATCCATACCAGCACAGTTACAATCGACGCCGTCATCATTACATGAATGGTTAGTAGCCCTCGTTGCAGAATCAGTTAAAATACCAGCAGGATTTGCCATAAGCTTAAGTCTTGTAATGTCCATCCGGGTAGCAACAAAAGTAGAGCTTTCACAGACTGAATTACCTAATCTAAATGGCACTGCAACCGTCGGAGACATCTCCTCCATCAAAATCCCTATCTAGGCAGTACAAAAAGTTACCCTCCAACCCCCCAAAAATCACACAACTTGTCATTGTCCAATCAAATTATCACCTTCTTCTGAAATAAAGAATGACAATGGAATGTGAATGGTGGGTTTTAACAGACCATTTCCCATGCCTTAATCAACTAAAAGGTGTCCAGGAAAACGGATGCAAATTCAGGGGTTGCAACTTATTGGTAAGTTAAAAAAAAGTAGTGAAAGGGAAATGCGTTAGTCAGATCTGGTCAACTACAAGTGGATCCTAACTTCCATTTGTGGAAATTACTACCCAAAAATAGTTATTTTAGACATTGATTATGCTTTTTTCAACTTCTTCTTCTCTAGACGCTTCTTTATCTACCTTCATCAACTAAAGTTAAGACAGAAAGAACCAGTGAAACAACTTAACATCCACAGTCCACAAAAAGCAAATATATATTAAAGAAAAAAAACTTCAAGACAACCAGGATTACATCAAATTTAAAACCAACCCTTTATCCTAAAACACAAAAAGAAAGGCTTGGATAAAGGGGGAAAAAAAAAAAAGAAGGCTCATGAGAAAGAACTCAAAGAAAGGTGAAGTCCCAAGAATCACAGGAAAAATCTAAAAAGGCTAGTACTTTTTTTTTTCAGATATCAATTAAAGAGTTCCCTGGATCTGAGGCAACCTTCTCAGCCTCTTGTAATTTTTTTGCTCCCCACACCAGCTACCACCCAGTTCCTCCTCCCTCTCACTCTGTCAAATAATTGGCTACAATTATTAACAAAAAATTGAAAATAAATAGAGAAACTTTAACCCAAAAAAAAGAATGACTACTACCTAATTTTGCCAACTGTAGTGGAGTTCTTCTTTTTCCCTCTCTCTTTATAGTTGTTTCAAACAAGGACCATTTAACATCTGGGAGATGAGACATGGAAAAGAAAATAAATCAAATGAGCACGAAAAACAAAGAAATGGACTTTGAAAAAGAAAAAGATATGGACTTTGCTTACCATTTAATGAAATAAAAAAACAATAGTAAACAGCTCAAGTGATTATTAAGGATTAAAAGACCTTTTCTTCTTCACCAAAAAGGAAAAAAAATGATTTTTTTTATTTTTCATACAATATTAATAAGATTCTGGGTGTTAAAAGTCTTGATAGGAGCAAAAGAAAAATTAATGGAAAAGAAAATTCATTGATAAATGAATAAGAAAAAAAGACAAAGAAAGACAGATGACAGATGTCAAATCTTGAAAAGCATATTAAAGCATCTCCACCCATCCCATGGCTCATGCTCTCTTCCTTTTGTCCTTCCAATTTTTTTATTTTTTTATTTTTGTTTGGTTTTTTACTCTTTACATCCTCCAATCATACATACGTCTTTGTCGAAATTCTATCTTAATTTCTTTTCATGAAAACAAAAAAGGAGCAGAAAAAAAAGATACTTTTTAATTTTTATTGCATGGTAGATTTCTGTTAGGCTTTCTGGTGATCAACATCTGGCATTTCTTTTTCTTTTTTTTCCTTCAATGTTGAATAGTGGTCTTGAATGCTTGTTAAATCTTATCAAATCTCAATTGTTTGGTATGACATGTTTTTCCCTTTTTTTAATTAATATGAATCAGTAAGACTTTTGGTAGTTAATCTTTGTTTATGACTTTGACTAATTAGCTTATCATCCAAAAGCAATGGAAAACCAGAAAAAGAAAATTTTCCCTTTTTTTATTTAAAAAAAAATCTCATAATTTATAAATTAAGGTTCGGTTAACATATACTTATAAATATTTTATTTTTTATTAATCTTTTTATTGAATTAATTATTTTAATGAAATTTAAAAAATATATAATAATACATCTTAACCAGTCCCTTAAAGCTTTTCTTATAGTTTAATGCATCATGCAAATGAAATTTTTTATATATGCTTATCCCAGTGAAGAAAATGTTGGTCTTTCCACTTATAATTTAATTTCTAATTTTATGAAAAAAAATATTATTATTATTATTATTAATCTTTAATAATTGATCTTTAAAATACATCAAACGAGATCACAATTTAAAAGTAAATAATGAATTACAGATTACATGAATAAATTAAATTAAATTGGATTCATTGAAAATTAATAACTTAATTATGCTGAGTTTTAGGTTTGTGAGTGAGGGTGACAGTAAGTCAAAATCAACCAAAGTTTTTACCTGCCTTAAATGAAAAGTGTAACCCAACCAATCTGGCAATCTCTCAAAGGATCACAACATTATCTGTCGTGTGGCAAAATCTCACCAAAACAATTGATTTATATTGTTAATTACAGCTAAACTATTGGCTAAAACTTGACCCTTTTTTTTAATTTAGCCACCGTAAGCATTTTTGGTTGCATTTTAGGCAAAGGGGCAGCTTTGACCTCCTATTTCTTCACCACTAAAAAAAAAAAAAAAAACCTACAAATTTCGTTTTCTAGCTTTCCTTGTTAGGGTTACCACCACCCCTCTTTGTTTAAGTCAATGGCGATTGACTTTTTCTTTAAGGCGCTAAATCTTTTGTTTTTTTTTTTTTTCCCTCCCATGGATCCAGTTCAAGATTAAGATTTAAAGCCAATTAGACAGGAGGTCTCAATTGTAAATATTAAAATTTAAAATTTAAAATTATTAAATATTATCTTTTAAAAATAACGATATGAATTGAATTAAGTTTCGAATCCGATTTGTTATTAGTCTTTTGGGGTCATCATTTCCTTTGGACCAAACCATTAGAGTCAATCCTCAAAGGCCTGACTCAGAGCATTCTAAATTCTCAGTTTCAGACAAAGACAAAGATAATCCTGTTTCTAGTTGAAGAAAGAGGATAATCCTGTCACCTAACAGAAAAATAAGAATGTTGAAGTCTAATCTGATACGACGAATACATGGCTGTCAGGTGATTGATTTGAAGACAAATACTTTGCCAGATTTTGGAGTTTTTCAGGTTGGTTCATCACATCTTCTAGTAGCACCAAGAGAGCTTCTCACTTTGACTGGCTCCCGTCAATTTAACCCAGAACACTAAATGCCCTCACTGTAGACATAGTAATTTGTATACTGTATCTTACATCTTTACGTGTTACAATTATATTTAAAATATTATATTTTGACATGATTATATAATTGAATTAGGCTGTAATTTAATGATTTTTTTTTGTCGTGTCAGTGTTCAAAATTATCCAATTCTACCCACTGTTCAGAAGAAGTAACACCAGGCAAATTGGAATAGAGATTTGTGGTAATGATCAAGGCAGCAATTTTGTGTTTCCTTTGATGGAAGAGCACTTAATAATTGGCATCTATAGACAATGAGAGAAACAGGGAAAGAATTGCTTAAAACTGCTCAATAATAAAACATTATCAGAAACGGACAAAATTATAAAAACGAAGGCATACATACAACAAAAATAGGAGTATTTCAATGGAGAATTTACTGAGAAGATATTTTACCAGCAAAATGTCATTTCCTCAATAGTTTTTTGCTAATTATAGTTTACACACAACAATAGGGGGATCATTGCTCCCCAAAATGGCTTATATAGAGTTTTCTCAGGGGTTTGCTATCAATTAAAAATTTTGACCGGAAAACTGCCACTAGAGAAGGCAACAACAGCCAACCTGGGCAGCCAGTGCATCAAGTTTTCAGAACCCTCAATCTAAACTTCTAATACACAAACAAAGCCCTTTTGGGCTCAAAATGAGTCTTTGCTTGTCCCACCAGGCAACTTAAAAACTGGGTTTTTAAGGTTCCCCTTTTTTTTTTAATACTTCTGTACAGTTAACAGTAGTTTCACAAATCAGATGGGAGCCATTGCACAAGAACTTGCATATCTTGGAGGATTGCTTAACTTAAAACAAGCAGAAATATATCCATATATCCTATTTAAGAGGTTTTTCCTTATAGCTACTTTTTATGGCAACATGGGATCACCTGCTGATGCAAGCATTTGCATCTCTGATTCCTCGGCTGATCGATTAGTAGAATAGCCTACCTCTGACTCACCTGCAGATATTAACAACTTAATCCATTTAATAGTGAAGAAAGACAAATTATAATATCTACTGCTATAATGGTAGGAAATTGAAATTTAAAATAAAAAAAAAAAATTGATGAAAGATCCATTACCATATATAGAATCATGGGATTGTTGTTCAATTGATTGATTCTTGAAATCTGCACAAAGGAAAATAGGTTAGGAAGGTGGTATCAAATCTCTGGATACTGCACGATAAACAAATTAAATATTATATTTCTAAAGCATTGGTACATTTTGCATTTCTCATTTATATGCTAGTTCAAGGCGAAATTACACAAAATATCAACAGAAGAAAGTTACTTTCTTCTCTTATTGACTCCACGAATTGAATGCTGTCAACAAATTCTAGCATTTTAAGGTGATTTGATTACCGTTGAAATGTGATTTTTTCAAGTCTTTAGTTGGACTAGTTAATCTTGCAGGCCTACCAAATTGGCCCCAGTCCACGTTAGTCCACCTATAAAGTTCAGACCGAAATCTGTATTTGCCTCAGTGAAACGCTGCACTAAGCTCATTCACTTGAGAGAATTTTACCAATGAATATGAACTAGCAATAGTTAATATGAGCAGTGGATTCAGCTCATTGCAGTAATCCCTTGTACGAGAACCACGTTTGCATGTTACCCATGAAGGGTTCAAGATTCAACTATCATTGATTGGTTCTGCATCCTAGCTCCATTCTCAATGTCATCCATGGGTCTAAATCTAACTCCTTATCTTAGCTTGAGCTGTTAAAGGCTGTCCAGAAGTCGTTTCACAGATATTATTTCTCAAATCTGTGACTTCCTATGATTCTTTAAACATATTCAAAATGGAAGTAGCAACTTGACTACCCGAAACTAAACTATTAGCATGCCGATCCTGCCAGAGGAAAATGTGAAGTTGCAGACAAATCAAGGCTCATTATGGCATTCCATATGTATGGTCCTACTGTAGCATCCATTTAAACCTCGGTTTTCACAGTACTTTCTTACTTGTGAGATGAATAAGAAGCGTATGAACAAGAATTTCAAGCTTATAATCAACATTGATAAGGATAAGAACATTGAAACTAACATCCTTCATTTGTCTGACCTAAACACGAACTTCTACACACCTACAGGCAAACTTTATTTCCGCACAAAATGCAAGTGTGTTCGCAAGCAAACATAGATACTTAATACTGATAAGCACCCCCCACCCAAAAAAAAAAAAAAAAGCTGCATCAATAGAGAAAAAGGTTGAATTCTTGACAACTCAGTGACAATTGCATACCAACAGAATGGCGTAGCCCTTTGACAGCATCAAAGTTCTTGTATGTATAGCCAACGAAACTTAAATCTTTGGGTGTTAAAAGCATCTGCATAAAGTAGGAAAAAAGATAAATAACCTCCACCATGTTTTTGCATGTCAATAGCTACTACTACTCCGTATGAATAATATCAAGATATAAATATAACATGAACCAAGCATGTTGGTTATCATTGGGGGAAAAAAAAGGTATACACTTCTCAACAACTATGCATTTGTCGTTGTCACAAGTTGTTAAGACAGTTCTTCAGAAGAGAGACCACTGAAAGCAGATATCAATTGCTTTGTCTATTTACATATATCGAACATAAAAGGAAAAGGGATAGAAGTTCAATAATTGCATATTCATAGCATCATCAGATCAGATAGCACAGCAAAACACTTGCCGCATACCCAAAAAAATGTGTAAATAGAATGAAATACACCAGCGGGAAAGTATTGGAACAAAAACTAATGCTTAAGATGAGGTTACAGACAGCATTATTTGTTACAAACCTTCCGTGAGGGTCCTGAGCCAGTCCTTGCTGGTGCTGGAGCATCCAACTGGTGAGAATTCCAAAACTAGTCAATTTATGAGAAGATATCTTTAATTTTCACCAAGATGGGTAAATACATAGTGAAGAAAGTGATTAGCATTTGGAATGAACAAAAACAAAAGTAATAAAAAAATGGGAAATTCAAGTTTTACTTCGTCAAACTTCATAAAATTTTGTGTATCTAATTCCCCATTCACTTCAGGTTTAAATGCTGCCTCCATCTCATAGAGTTTATCCCACACAACGTCCTTGAACCAAGGATGAGCCTGATAAAATTAAATGTCAACAACCTAAGAAGGAAGAGATAGTCGGTAGAAAAGGAATAACATCAAAATATATCATAAATCTTACTTTAATTTGATGTGCCCCTCCAGTACCCAATCTGTGCTCGACGTCACACAGCAATCTACATATGAGATCCTTTGCCTCATCGCTTATCCTCGAATCTTCAGGAAATCTTAGGTGATTTTTCCAATGCACAATCTAACAATAATTTATGACCAAAATGTTAGGAAACAGAATGATATCTCCATGAAGCGTAACATAGAGAAATGTTCCTTCTAACTTCGTTTGCGGGGAGCAATAGACATAATGCAGCTTGCATAACAAAATCAAAAGCAGTCACATGCATTGGTGTTACAATTAAACTTTTCAGGAAAAACACAACTAGCTTTTCAGAATGCTCACAGAACACAACATCAGACACCAAATACGTAATTATCCTGTACGAGTAAGCATTTGCATAGGCATATGTGCATGCTTAGTTGCGGACTCAATACAATATTATCAGCTGAACATTGCATATCAGGTGCATTAAACATCTAGGTTTTATCCCGCATTAGAATTCTTTAACAATAGCAGTCTCCATCTGTAAAGAAAATATTTGATTTTATAAACTAGCCCAAACTAGAAAACAGAAGTTGCAGAGTGGAATATCCTGAATTTGGAGAGAGCACACACGAAAGATAGAAATAAGAATACATCTAAACTGTAGCAAAGAAAATAGAGCCAGACAGAAGCGTTTTACCTTCCTGCAGGTGGTGATCGGATCATCTGAATAAAATGGAGGATATCCAATTAGCATTTCGTACATTATTGCTCCTAGTGACCACCTAAAAATGTCCAATAGAAAATGCAGCATGATTTAAGTTACGATAAGAGAACTTCACAGAGGAACCTGTCTATGCAAGTAAACAAACTTCCAGCAATTGGTTAACTCCCACATTCAAATTTGTTACTGGAAAAATTGATAGATGGCACGAAGTTAGAAAAGTAGAACAAATATGCCTCATGCATGAACATAAAGCAACAAAATGGAGAAAAAGTAATAGATACCAGTTGCAACAATGGCTGAAAGAGAACTGAAAAGAAATATAACTAACCAGTCACATTCCACGCCATATCCTTTCTTCAGTAACACTTCAGGAGCTATGTAATCAGGTGTTCCCACAGTTGAAAATGCCTTCAAAGTAGATAATAATAATAATAATAATAATAATAATAATAGCCAAAATAACTGGAATACTGCTTTGCCGACTGAATTCAAATCATAATCTGATTGCATTACTACTTATGGAGCTATTCGATGAGAGATTTACTGCCATCCTCTGAGCTTTAAGATTCATTAATCCTAGTTAATGGAACTTTGCACAGGAAAACGGGAAGAAAGGTTATTATTATACCTTAAAGCAACGTCTCTATGGAGTAATGTATATTAATTAATTAGTATGCTGAAAGATTTAGCCGCGCCGCTGCCTTATTGGTGCTTATGGATTCTTCTGGAATTACATTGAGAATACATGCATTAAAAGATAACAACTGTAAAGTAAATTTTTTACATACCAACTTTCTTCTGTTCATCTGCCAATGCTCAAGCTGCTCACGACGGCTTCTCCAACTGCTCTCATCAGTAATACATCCATCGATATCCATAGGTTCTGTCATATTTTCATCATCCATGGGCTTATTCTCATGGATTGCTGGTAAATTTGTACAATCAAGAGGCTTACAAAGGCCAAAATCAGATAACTTCATGTGACCATTTTTGTCCAGAAGAAGGTTGTCAGGTTTAATGTCTCTGGAAAAAAAAGTGAATGCAAAGCAATTAGATGAGGAAACAATAACTTGCAACGATTATCAACAGAAATTACCACATCACCCTGGTTCAAGATGAACTAATTAGGAAACATTGTAAGGAAAGCTAAATATTCACCTGTGAATGTAATTATGTTTGTGAATAGACTCAATGGCCAAGACACTTTGAGCAATGTAAAACTTAGCCACATTTTCAGTTAACGTATCTTCCCTCATCAGCAGAGTCATCATATCACCACCAGGAAGATATTCCATGATCAAATATAAGTATTCAGTATCCTGAAATGAATAATAAAGTTTTACTATGCAGTGGCTTGCAACTTCTGCCAGCAAGTTCCTCTCTGCTCTAACATGTTCTACCTAAGAAGTGAAAAATACATTTTAGATTAGCATTACAGAAAGGACTCTAACGGAAAATGACAAAATATTAGAATTTGAAGCATGTAATATTTATAAGAAGGTTAGGTATCAACCAAGGAGCAGACAACAGCTGAAATTCAGAGGAGAATAGACAAGGGATACAAAAGCATGCCTTAAATCTGATGTAGCATACAACAAACTTGGAGTTAGCATAAAATCAAGGGGAGTTAATACATAGAAAGTGTACGTATAAGCTGTAAAATCAAGATGGGTGAAATATAGAGGCAGATGGTTAACAAAAGTCCCGCTCTCCTCAACTCTGACTTCAAAGGCATTAATTGATGAATGTAATTGCACATTACCTGTCCTCTCATAAGCATTTCAGATTTCTTTAACTTCTTCATTGCATAAATATTTCCGGATTTCTTCTCCCGACACAGTCGAACCTGCAGAACAATTATGAGCAGTAAAATACTCCAGGCAGCCAAAGCATGAATGCAATATAAATAAGAAGCAGAAAGCAAAATGTACCACCAAATGGACGGACTACGAAGTAGCTTATACTAGAAACAACAAATAGTTTGACATGTAACAAGAATTAGCATTCTAACCTCACCAAAGGCTCCCCTTCCAATAATGGTCAAAAGATCAAAATCATCAACGCAAATCTTGTGCCTTTTAAGTCTCATAAACTCTGTCTCTTTCCTCTCTAGATCCTTTATCAGATTGATCTGTTCCTCCTTGGGCACGTCTGAAGCAGCTAACTTTCTCTCTAGGATCCATCGTCTGCGATGAAATTAAATCATGTTATTAACTTGAAATTTGGCATTACCAACTCCAAGCATACAAATGCAGACAAGATTTTGGTAAAGGCTAAATCAGGTTGAAGAAAACAGTGTTGCAAGGAACAAGAAACTTCGTTGCAATAAACCTCATTACAAAATAACCCAAAAGTCATACTCTAGAATTGATTCAAGAATCCTTTATCAAATAAGTTGAAAATATCATTTACCACATATAATTACTACATCTTTTTTGTGGATAAAGATAAGAATAATAATTTGACTAGCAAATCAGATATTTTAATCTGCATGATGCACACAAAAAAAAAAAAAAACCGATATCATGGTTATAGTGGATTTGTATAAACCAATCCAATTATTGAAATCCATCAGTTTCCAACAAATAAAATCTGCACAACCAATACATCAATGAAGCAAAACATGCTTTCCTTCATTGTCTTAATTGAATACATGTTGCAATGCATATGTAACTCATGACAAGTCACATGAAATACATAGGTATAAGGTTTGTGACCTCAGGAAAGAAAAAAAATTAATGATAAGTGACCTAATTTATTAATAATAAAAGTTTAGTGATGTAATTTGAAGAAATTAAAGATCCATGACCTATATGAAAATTAATCCTAAGTTAGTGACCCAAAATATAAATTACCCATATCAATAGTACAAAGAAAAGTTTGGATCATCGAAATTGCCAACTCAAAGAAAACTGTAAAAGACAGTTAACGGTAACTTCCAACTGGAGCAACTTTGCATTGATAACTAATTTACTAAAGCAAGCACCAGTTCAGATTAATAAGCCACTACCATTAATTGATGAGGAAAGCAAGGAAAAAAATACACAAAAGTCTTTCTTGATACTTTGAACTCCATTTTTGAAAAATTTACCTGATTTGTGGAAACAATTCAATTACTCCTATTAAATGCCCCAATTTCCTAACAAGGAAACCTAATTTGACATTTCACTCCCCAAACACTTGCAAAAAAAAAAAGGAACTAAGCCACATACAAAGCAAAGCAAAGCAAGCACCAGATTCATCAGCTCAAAACCAGAAATTTGAAAAACGAAAAAAATAAGCAATTGAAGTTAGGTTCAGCTGACTACAAAGTTCATTGATTCCACCCAAAAAATGCACTAATCTAACATTCAAATTTCCTATCTTTTTTCTTTTTTAATTTCTCAGCAGTCATACAAAGATCATAAACAACGCAATTTTTTTAAGAAAGAATAAATAAAGACAATACCTCTCCTTGCGCTCTTGAATATTCTTCATCTGAGCTCTATAATGATTCTCAATAAACTGTTTAGCCGCCGCCACTTTCTCCATCGTCAAGCTTGACCCTAACACCTCCTGTTCTCCACTCTCTTCTTCCTGTATGCCCTTCATTTCCTCTCTCTCTCTCTCTCTCTCTCTCTCTCTCTCTCTCTCTCTCTCTGTGACTCTCTCTAAAGCCTCCTTTTCTCTCTCTATGTATGTATCTATTTATATATTTCCTCTTCTAAAAGCCCTCAACTTTTCTCTATATCTCTCTTACTTAAATGAAAGATACAAACTTTCTCATTTACTGCAACAGCCAACAAAGAGGTGATGGAAGAGAAAAAAGAGCTCCTACGCTGTTCTTCCTCTCCATCCTCTACTTCCACTCAAACCGACCTTTCACTTCTAAAACCAATCAAAACCCTCCACGTGAAATTTCACAGAATGGCCGTGTCATTTGACGCTTCTTTGGAGCGGATACACGGTGGGATTGGGAGCAGAGGACGCTATGCTTTCTTATTTGTCTTATATTTACATATATTTTTTTGAGCAATAAGTTCCAGCGAGAATTGTCAGCGTAGGAATGGGGGGTCGATAGGAACTACCACACGCAGCTGATGAACTCGTGAAGAACACTTCGAGGTGTGGTGGAGGGAGACCTCGTTTTCATATCATAAATGATATTTCAACACATTTTAGGACAAGAAAGCTGCAAGCGGGGCCAGCCGGTGTTGGGGGTTGTGATTGGAGAGTGATGTTCACTCGCCTCAAATACAACGTGGGTTTTTTGTCTATTTCTTGTTTTTTTAATTCTCCGGTCAGTGATTGGCTGTCTTTCGCTGCTTAAAAAAAGTGAGGAGGTTGATCTATTCTCTTCGTACTCGCACACAAATTTACTATCTGCAATATCGTTTGCTCCCCTTGATCTTAGTTGGACGGTGAAAAAAGAAAAAAAAATGCATTCACTGAAATCTTAGGACAACCTTAACATATTCCTGTCTTTTTTAGTGTTTTCCTTTAAAAAAAATTGTAAAGCTTATAAATAAAATAAGGATTTTGTTTAGTTAAATTATTATTCATAAGAATATTTTATATTATTATTTGTATGAATTAAAAAATCAAATTGATAATTTGTGTATTTAATTAAGTTCATATTATTTGTTTATGTTATACTTTAATTTTTTTATTTTATGTCTGTATCATATCTAACATTATTAAACATAATTAAAAATCATAATTTATAAATTTGATATTTAATCTTGTTTGATTATACTACCACTATTAATAGGTGACAGTTAATATGTTTGAAACAAATATTTTTAAACTATGATTGTATTTATTGTAAATAAATTATAATTGACTTAATACAATAATTTAAAAAATACGTTAATAACACTTGTTAATAAAATCTCGTAAAATATTTGGAGGGGGTATTGTTTTGGATTTCATCTAGTTTTGATTGATTAATTTTTAATGGAAAAAAACATGATAGAAAACTAATAGTCAAAAAGAGGAGCTTAAATTTGATTTGGTCAAAAATTTACTACTAATTCTTTCGTAATATTACATTAAACATCCAATTAAAATGCTTAATGCTTACAATCCTATCATCTAAAAATTACTCCTTTTATTAGTTAATGTTAAGGTAATGAATATATTTAAGCAGATTTTTAAATTCATAACATGTTATAATATATATATATATATATTTATGTTGTATTATTTGGAATCAAATCTTCAACTTATGAACCTGGATTTTTCTCATATCTTTCACCATAATCCATTCTACTATTCTCTAAACTAAGTATATATAAATCTTTTTTTTTTTAAAGACAAATTACTTCAATCTTGAAAACTCTCCGAAGGATATATACTTTTTCTCATGGAAGATTAACTATGTAATAATTCATGCATAAAGTTTTTTTTTTATTTTTCTTATTGATGATTTAATGTAAAAATAATTAAATTTAATAATTTTAAATATAATATAAAATATAATATAAAAATAATAAAAATGATAATATAAATACCTTATAAGTTTATGATTTGACATAATTATATACGTACACAAATGACTAAATCTAATAACAGTGATATAGGATTGTATGTTATAAGTACTTTTTGGAGGTATGAGGGAAGGAAAGATTGATTGCCGGTTTCTATGAAGGCAATGTGGCCTTAAAAAAAGGAGTTTTCACGGTGAAATCTAGCTGTGAAACCAGCACTGCAACACTCTGAGTTATATATATATATATATATATATGTATATATATATATATATATATATAGACATGCACACATAT
>JBBYHM010000019.1:4038256-4050182 GCA_038381775.1 Adansonia rubrostipa
TGTTTATGCATAGGATTTTATTTTAGAAATTATTTTTATTTAAAGTTTAAATTGAGTTGGATTCAAAAGGTTATATTATCGTTTAAAATATTATTAAATTAAAAAAATTATATTAATATTTTTAATTAAATTTAAATAAAAAAAGTTTAATATATAAATAATAATTTAAATTTAAGTAAATTAATTCAAACTATTAAAATTTTTTTATTTAAATTAATATAATACAAATCGAATCTAATGAGTTAAAATAGAATATCCAACCATTATCAGGTCCAAAATCAATACAACCTTTCAAAGGATCATAACTTATGCAATATCTTACCTAAACAACTGATTATATTAAGTAAATGACTAACAACTTGAACTTTTAATTAGATTTTTTTTTTTTTTTACCAATTGGGTAAATTTGATATCTTCAAGTGAAGATATTTCTACTCTTATTTTCTTAAATGAAGTATATCATGACACATCAACCATATGTCAATGCCTAAATGGTCTAAAACTACCACATGAAAACTAATATTTTCTTTTTAGTTATTTATTTATTTAATTTGTTATTTTTTTTAGATCCTAGAAATTTGTCATTGACTACAATGCTCTCTTTGGAGTCCGGGAATGATTTTTGTTTTTAATTTTCATGTTTTAATTTACTCGAACTTGAAATGAGTATTACATATAAGTATGCATCTAATACTTTATACTTAATTTTTTATATATATATAGATAAAAAACCATCCTTTCTTATCCAAATCTGAATATATGTTGGACATGAATACTTTAACAAAAATAAAGTTCGGGTAACATAGAATCATACAACAAAATAACAGTACTAAAATGGAAAATTTACTGAGAATATGTTCTATCAGCAAAATATTATTCCTTCAGAGCTAATTTTCTAGTTCTTGATAATAATAGTTTACACATAACAATAGGAAGGGGGGGAGGGGAGGGGAAGATCATTGCTCCCAAAATGGCTAATAGAGTTTCTCAAAGAGTTTTGGTATCAATTCAGAATTTAGACCAGAAAGAAACTGCCACTAGAGAAGGCAAACTTAACCACAGCCAACCTGGGCAGCCACTGCATCCACAACTCTCATCTAATAAGACTTACTAAGACACATAGCCCTTTTAGGCTAAAAAAACCAGTCTTTGTTTGTCCTACCAGTAAACTCTTAACCGGACTTTAAAATTTTTCTTAAATACTTACTGTACACTCAACAAAGTTATTCCATGAATCGGATGGTGGCCACTGGACAAGAACTACAGATCTCGGAGGATTATCTAACTTAAAACAAGCAGAAATATCCATATATATATATATATATATATATATATATATCAATGTACCAGGTTTTTTTTCCTTTAGTCACTTTATGGTAACATAGGATCACCTGCTGATGCAAGCATCTGAACCTCTGTCTCCTCGGCTGACCGCTTAGTAGAATAACCTACCCCTGAATCACCTGCGTTTATTAACAAACTTATCAATCCATTTAAAAGTGAAGAAACACCAATTATAACATCTATTACTACAATAATGGTAGGAAGTTGAGAGAGAAAGGTCCATTACCATATATAGAATCAACGGATGGCTGTTCCATTGATGGATTTTTGAAATCTGCACAATTAAAAATAGTTTAGGAAGGTGGTGTCAAATCTCTTTCCCATTTAAGTGATGAAGCGGAATCAGATATATTTGCCTCAGTGAAACACTGCACAAAGCTCATTCTCTTGAGAGAATTTTACAAATATTCGTGAACTAGCAACAGTTAACATGGGGCAGTGTAGATTCATCAAATCGCAATAATTCATAGTAGGACTCAATCTATGTTACCCATGATTGTGTTCAAATATTGATTGGTTCTGCATCCTAGCTCAATTCATTGTCGTTCATAGGGTCTAAATCTGACTCCCTATCTATACAACCTCTTTGAGCTTGAGCTGTTGGCTATCAGCGCTAAGATCTATTTCTCAAATCTGTGACTTCCTATCATTCTTTAGACAGATTCGGAATGAAGGTAACAAAACCGACAACCAAAAACTATTAGCAGGCCAATCCTGCCAAAGGAAAAGATGAAAGGCCCAAACATATCAAGGTGGATAACGGCATTCCATACATATGTTGTGCCAGTGTAGCATCCATTGA
Source organism: Adansonia rubrostipa (assembly GCA_038381775.1). NCBI lineage: Eukaryota > Viridiplantae > Streptophyta > Magnoliopsida > Malvales > Malvaceae > Adansonia > Adansonia rubrostipa. The sequence continues at coordinate 4,040,403 of JBBYHM010000019.1, forward strand.
AACCTCCGCTTTCACATTATGTACTTGCTCATGAGATGAATAAGAAGAATACGAACAAGAAATTAAAGCATATAAGGACAAGAAAATCGAGTCTAACACCCATCACTTGCCTAACCTGAACCCAAACTTTCACTAACCTACAGGCGAACTTTGTTTCTGCACAAAAGGCAAGTATGCTCACAAGCAAACAGGGATATTGATCACTAATAGGCACCCAAAAGAATAAATAAATAAATAAAATAAAAATGCTGCAAAAATAGACAAAAAGGTTAAATCTTGACAACAAATTCACAACTTGCATACCAACACAATGGCGTAGCCCTTTGACAGCATCAAAATTCTTGTATGTATAGCCAACAAAACTTAAATCTTTGGGTGTTAAAAGCATCTGCGTAAAGTAAGGAAAAGAATAAATAAATTTTACCAAGTATTGTGTGTGTGAGGAGGTACTAACTATTCATGGATGAATGTATCAAGCTATAAATATAACATGAAAAAAACAGGTTGATTATTAAGGACAAAAATGCATATACTTCTCAAGTCAATGAATTTGTTTTTGTCACAAGGTGTTAACACTCTCAGAAGAGAGACCATTGAAAGAAGACATCAATGGTTTCGTAAATTACCATTTTTGAACAAAAAAGGAAAGGGAATAAAGTTTCACAATTGCCTGTTCATAACATTCTCAGATCACAAATACAGCAAAAATTTGGTCAAATACTCCAAAAATGTGTGAAATAAAATGATATACACCAACCGGAATGTACTCTGACAAACTAATGTTAAAGATGAGTTTACAGACAGCATCATTTGTTACAAACCTTCCGTGAGGCTCCCAAGCCACTTCTTGCTGGTGCTGGAGGATCCAACTGGTGATAATTCCAAAATAGTAAGATTAAAAAAAGATATCTTCAATTTCACTAAGGACAAATACATATTGAAGAAAGTGATTAGTATTTATAATAAGCAAAAACAAAAGTAATAAATAAAGGGGGAAGTTTCAAGTTATACTTCGTCAAACTTCATAAAATTTTGAGTATCTAATTCCCCATTCACTTCAGGTTTAAATGCTGCCTCCATCTCATAGAGCTTATCCCACAAGACATCCTTGAACCAAGGATGAGCCTGATAAAATTAAAGGTCAACAACCATAAGGAAGAAGAGACATAGTTGGTAGAAAAGGAATAACATTTCAGTATATCATAATCTTACTTTAATTTGATGTGCCCCTCCAGTACCCAGCCTGTGCTCGACATCGCACAGCAATCTACATATGAGATCCTTTGCCTCATGACTTAACCTTGAATCTTCAGGAAATCTTAGGTGATTCCTCCAATGCACAATCTGAAAGTAATTTATAAACAAAATGTCAGGAAAAATAATATCTCCATCAAGTTTACCACCAGGAAAATGTTCCTGTTAAACTTATGACCGTTGGGGGGGGGGGCAACAGAGGTCATGCAGCACATATAACAAAAGCAAAAGCAATCATGGTGCATAGGTATTACTAAAATCTGTTCAGCAAACAACTCAGTGGAAAAGAGGCCTAGTCTCAGGACGCTCGTAGAAAACAGCATCAAGCATGGTGCTAGTAAGATACCAATGAACCAAGTTATGCTATACTAGCAGGCATTTGGCATAATTGGAATAATTAGACATAAACGCATATCAGCGTAATATTGTATATGATAAAGACACATTACACATCTAGGCTTTACCCTGCATTGGAATTTATTAATAATAGCTATCAGTCTCTATCTGTAAAGCAAAAGATCTGAATTATAAACTAGTCGAAACTAGAAAGCATAAGTTAATCAGTAGAATATCATGAATTTGGAGAGAGAATAATAGAAGAAAAATAATAATAATAATTGTGCATCAAAGATCAACTGGAGCTAAGAAAAAAAGCCAGACAGAAGCATGTTACCTTTCTGCATGTGGTAATTGGATCATCAGCATAAAATGGTGGATATCCAATTAGCATTTCATACATTATTGCTCCTAATGACCACCTAAAAGAAGTCAATAGAAAAGGCAGCATTAATTATGTAATGGTATGGGTACTTCAAATAGAAAGCTGTGTCTACGCAATAGGAAGCAAACAAAACTTTCAGCAATTAGTTAGCTTCCACACTCAAAGTTGTTGCAAGGAAAAATGATAGACAGCGTGCAGCTACAAAAGTAGAACAGATATGCCTCATGCATGAAGAACAAGTACTAAATACCGGTTGCAACCATGAGAAACAAAGAGAACTGAAAAGAAATATAACTAACCAGTCACATTCCATGCCATATCCTTTCTTCAGTAACACTTCAGGAGCTATGTAATCAGGCGTTCCCACAGTTGAAAATGCCTTCAAAGTAAAACAAAAAAAAAAAAATGGCAAAATTGCTAGAAAACTGCTTCGCCAACTGAACCATGTCTTTCAAACCATAATCTGGTCGCATTACTACTTATGTAGCCATTCAAAGAGAAACTTACCAAAAACTTTTGTCACTCTGAGTTTTAAGATTCATTAATTCTAGTCAACAGTGCAGCTATTTGCAAATCCATTTTAAGGGAAAGAAACTTTAAAAAATGCTTATAGGAATGATTTGTGCCATTAGTTTCCATTCAGAAAGTCCAGTATGTAATAGAAACCGTTTACAAGTAGCGACAAGTGAAATTTGATTTTAGGCATAGTTCAAAGGCAGAATACAAAAATGTGTATAAAAAAGCTTCTAGATTTTTATGTTTCACTTTAAGTTTGGCAAGAAGAGGTCTGATAAAGAAAGAAAAGCAGTGCCATTAGTCAGAGATAGAGAGGCATCAATTAAGAGCCAAAACTTGGCACAGGAAACTTGTGAAAGGTTGATATTATACCTTAAAGCAACATATTACGAGTTATGTGCTTTAATTAATTAATATTCTGGGAAAAGTTTTAAGCCACTGCCATATTGGTGTTTTATATTCCTCTTGAATGTACTTTGCGAATACTGCACTAAAATAATGCGACTGTGAAGTGAATTGCATACATACCAACTTTCTTCTGTTCATCTGCCAATGCTGAAGCTGCTCACGAGGGCTTCTCCAACTGCTTTTATTGTCCGCATCAGGAATACATCCATCAATATCCATAGGTTCTGTCATATTTTCATCATCCATCGGCCTATTCTCATGGAGTGCTGGTAAATTTGTGCAATCAAGAGGCTTACAAAGTCCAAAATCTGATAACTTCATGTGACCATTTTTGTCCAGAAGCAGGTTGTCAGGTTTAATGTCCCTGACAAAAAAGTGAACGTAAAGAAATAAGATGGGGTAAACCATAACTTGTACAATTGTCAACAGAAATTACCACATCACCTTCCTTCAAAATGAATAAATTAGGCAAAATAGTAGGGCAAGCTAAAATATTAACCTGTGAATGTAATTATGTTTGTGAATAGACTCAATGGCCAAGACGCTTTGAGCAATGTAAAACTTAGCCACATGTTCCGTTAGGGTATCCTCCCTCATCAGCAGAGTCATCATATCACCACCAGGAAGATATTCCATGATCAAATATAAGTATTCAGCATCCTGAAATGAATAATAAAGTTTAACTATGCAGTGGCTCGCAACTTCTGCCAGCAAGTTCCTTTCCGCTCTAACATGTTCCACCTACGGAGTCAAATACATTTTGTTAAATTATGAGCATAGAAAAGACTTTAATGGACAATGAAAAAATAGTTGAATTTAAAGCATGTGATATTTATATGAAGGTTAGTTATCAACCAAGGAGCAGACACCAGCTGAAAATAGGGAAGAATAGACAAGGGAGACAAAATCATGACTTAATCTGATGTATTGTACAACCAACTTGGTAGTTAGTTTTAAAATCAAGGGATTTTAATATGGAGAGAGTGTCTGCATTAGTTTTAAAACCAAGAGGATTAATCTAGAGGCCCATGGTTGACAAAAGTTCTCTCTCCTCAATCCTGACTTTTAGATGTATCAATTATATGTATGGTAATTTGAATGTTACCTGTCCTCTCATAAGCATTTCAGATTTCTTTAACTTCTTCATTGCATAAATATTTCCAGATTTCTTCTCCCGACACAGTCGAACCTGAAAAAAAAAAGTATGAGCAATAAAATACTCCAAGCAGCCAATGTATGAATGGTAATATAAATAAGAAGCAGAAAGCAACACATTTTTCCACTATGAAGGAGCTTATATTAGGAGCTACAAATAGTTAGACATATAACAAGCATTAGCATTCTAACCTCACCAAAGGCTCCCCTTCCAATAATAATCAAAGGATCAAAATCATCGACACAAATCTTGTGCCTTTTAAGTCTCATAAACTCCGTCTCTTTCCTCTCTAAATCCTTTATCAGATTGATCTGTTCCTCCTTGGGCACATCTGAATCAGCTAACTTTCTCTCTAGTACCCATCGTCTGCAATGAAATTAAATTATGTTATTAACTTGAAATCTGCATTATCAATTCCAAGCATACAAATGCTGAATACATTTTGGACACATCAGGTTGAAGAAAACAATGTATCAAGGAATCAGTTTGTTGCAATAAATCTCATTTCCCAAAAAATCCAAAAGTCATATTCTAGCCTGTTGCAAGAATCTTTTATCAAATAAAGTTTAAAATATCATGTGCCACATGTAATTAGTAGGTTTATTGTGGATATGCTAAAGATAATAATTTGATTAGGAAATCAGATTTTTTTTAATCTGCATGCTGCACAAAAAACAATATCATGTTTGTGATGAATATGTATAAACCAATCTAAGTATTGAAATTACCCCCATTTCAACAAATAAAATACATCCTAAACATCAATGAAGCAATACCTGCTTTCCTTCATTGTCTTAATTGGATATATATGGGAATGGAAATGTATCCAATAGCAAATCACAGAGACAACAACAGCAAAACCAATCAGAAAACATGAAATACACAGATATTCATATTAGTCCCAAATTTTCCAAAATAAAAACTTTGCTTTTAACTTTACTATTCCCTTTTTTTTCTCCTTAATCCCTGAGGACAGAAGTAATAGGATCCACTTTGTTGTTCTGCTTTTTTTTGAGGTTGTTGGGACTTTCAGAGAGAAAGTAATAAAAGAAAAAGAAAATCCGTGATCAAGAACTAGAAAATATCATTTGTACAAAGACATATTTGGATCATCAAAACTGGAAAGTGACAACTCTTAGAAAACTGGAAAAACAGTAAATAGTAACTTCCAACTAGGGCAACTTTGCATGGATAATTACATCATGCACCAGAACAGATTTAATAAGCCCTATAATTGGTGAGAAAAGAAAGGAAAAGTACACTTATTTTTCTTGGGTTGATACTTTGAAATCCAATTTTCAAAAAAAAAAAAAAAGTCACCTGATTTGGGGAAGCAGTTCAATTACTTGTACTAAATGTTCCATTTCCTAACAAAGAAGCCTAATTTGACATTTATCCATTCCCAAACAGTAACAGGAAGAATGGAACTAATCCACTAACAAAACAAGCATCAGGCTCATCAACTCAAAATAAAGCAATAGAATTAAAAGAAAAAAAAAAGAGTGATCGAAATTAGTTCAGCTGACTAAAAGTTAATATCCACCAAAAAAATGAACTAATCTAGCATTCAAAGTTCCTATCTTTTCTTTTTTAAATTTCTCAGCAACCAAACAAAGATCATAAGCAATGCAGAAAAAAATTAAAATTAAAGAATAAGTATAAAAAATACCTTTCTTTGCGTTCTTGAATATTTTTCATCTGAGCTCTATAATGATTTTCAATAAACTGTTTAGCGGCCGCCACCTTTTCCATCGTCAAGCTTGACCCCAACACCTCCTCTTCTCCACTCTCTTCTTCTATGCCCTCCATTTCCTCTCTCTATAAAACCTCCCTCTCCCTCTCTCTCTCTCTCTCTCTCTTATATATTTATATATTTATTCTTCTAAAAGCTCTCAAATTTTATCTCCCAGATGAAGAAGAAAACCTTTCTCATTTACCGCGAAAGCCAACAAAGGGATGATGGAAGAGAAACAGAGAGTTCTGCCACTGATCTTCCTGTTTATCCCGTACTTCCACTGTCACACTGCTTTTATTTTTATACCCAATCAAATCCATCCACGAGGCGGCCTTTTAAAGCGGGTTCAGGTTTTCAGAGTAGGATTGGGAGCAGGGGAGTTTGTGTGTTTTTTTTCCAATGTATTTTTATTTTATTAAGAAATAATGTTTAATTTAGTGTTGTCAGCGTAGGAGTGGGCAACTTCCACGGGTGGTGCTGAACACGTGAGTAACACTTCGATATGTGGTGCAGAGATGTCGTTTTCCGATCATAAATGATATTTTAACACATTTTTAGGACAAGAAACTGCGAGGAAGACCCACCTGGTGTTGCGCTAATTGGACAGTGATATACACTCGCCTACAAGACGATGTGGGTTTTGTCCTTTTTTTTTTGCTCTTTAATTCCCTGGTCAGTGATTGGCTGTCTTTTGCTGCTTAAGAGAGTGATGGTCCATCTTTTCTCCTAATGCTCACACATAGATTCACTGTGTGCATCATTCTACTCTTATACATTAGTTGTAAGATATAATAAATAATAATAAAATCCTATGACAATTTTAACACGTTTTTGTCTTTTTTATATTATTCCCTTTTAAAGAAAAAAATGCAAAGATTATTAATAATATACTATAAATAGAAATGTTTAATTAGTAATTAATGGTATTGGTTAAATTAATATTTAAAAATAATAAATATTTAATGCATTAAATGATAAAAAATAAAATAATAATTGAATAATTTTTAATTAATACATGTAGATACTCGTTAATTAATTAAATCGTATAAAAATCATTATATTTATTAATAATAAAATTATTAAATTTTACACATAAAGTTAAGAATATAACAGTATCATTTGTGGTACAATAAAAATAATTAAAAAGTGATATATGCTAACTTTTATATCTGTTTATAGATATAATTTTTAAATATATATATATATAAGAGACAAATTCTTTTATTTTATTTCGGTAAGTATTTGTGGATTTCATGTAGTTTGATTTTTAATGAAAGACATGGTAAGGATCCAACAAAATATTAGCTTAAATTTGATTTGGTAATAGAAAAAAAAAAAAAGCTAGTACTTTGCATCATAAATAATCTTACATTAAACTTATGACTTGAATTGTTAATGCTCACAAATAAATAGATATCAAAGTTATTAAATTTGATAATTCATGTAATCATATTATGTTTGTGTATTTTATCATATCGTAATTATATTTAAAGAATCATATATATTTTTTATGCGTAAATATTTTATTTTATATAGATTTTGAGACATATATTTATGTTATCTCGTGTAGTATATTAAATATATTATTTATATATTATTTGTGTAATCGTATTCAAAATTATTAAATTTACAAATACTTTCTTTATTAATGTTAATAAAATGAATCTGTTTTGTTATATCATTTGGACGATCGACTATTTGTTTCAATTTTTATTAACTATTTGCATCATCGCCCAAGCAGTCATTTCAAATAAAAATATTATCAAGCTGTCTCGATGATCACCAAAACATAAAGAGACATTGACGTGACCATTTGACAAAAGCATGATCTTAAAGTTGATACCTTCTGAATGATGGTTGATTGACAAACTCGACCACAAGGCACTATAGCCTGACAGCTAGCATGGCACTAGCTGTCTTCTTGTTAAATCATCTGACATTATATCCCCCAATAATGCCTATAAAAGAGTAAGCAAACTTAAATGTAAGACAAATCTTTTCTATTCTTGGCCTTTTTGGTTATATTAACATATGAAAATTTAGCAATTGACTTAATCATCAAAAAGTATCCCAAAATATTAATTTCGATACTCTTATAACTCTTTCTGTGTTGCAGGATCGCAATTAATCTCTCAAAAGAGAGGCATCAACATATTTAGACAGCATTTCTTATTATTTGAAAATCAAATCCTAAAACTCCCAACTTTATTATTCACTAGATGACTAATCTATACGCGTAAATCTTGAAAAGAAAAATCAAAAAGTCAGATAGATTGCTCCAATTTCCGAATCTTTGTCAAAGGATTTCTGCTTTTCACGGATGATATACCACTTTATTAACAGGTTTTACTAACTAACTAGTACTTTTTTAATTATTTTTTAAATTATTTAATATATTTTTATATTAAATAGATTGATAATGAATGTGGTCATTTTAATGCATTATAATTATTTTTTTTAATATGATAATTTTATAAAAGTGATGCTAAGACGCTCCATAAAAATGCATTACCAATTCATGCTTAAAAAGCATTGTTTTTTTCTTATTGGTCGTCGGGTTTGGTTAATTGCTACTTATTTATTTGTGAGGGTTAACTTGTTAAGAACTATTTAATTATTATTTTAAAAAATTTAGATTTAATGTATTTTTTTATTAAATTTCATTAGATGATTTTAGGGTAGTTTAATTAATATCTCTACATGTCGATTAACGTTTTTTACAAGTGTAATAAAAGAAATTAAAAATAAATTTAATAACCTATATATTTATATTGTACTAAAAAATAATAAAATAATTTTAAAAAATTTAATTATCTATTTATTTATATTATATTTATACATATTTATATATTATTATAATTATATTAAATATATTATGCACTTACCTATTTTAAATTATTATATATTCGTACCATTGTATTTAATCTTCTAAGGTGCAAAGGTACTTTGGAGTTAAGAGTGACCGAGGATTCCACGGTGAGAAGTACTTTTTGGACGTGTGAGGGTGAGAATGAAAGATTACATTTGTTTCAATGCAAAGGCAATGTTGCCTATAAAAATAAGAAAAGAATTTTTTCACAGTGAAGTCTAGGTGTGGAGTCGGCAATACTCTGCCATTGCATCTTCAAAGTGAGTTGTACCATAATTACACCAAAGGACACCCACCCCCCCTCCCCAAAAAAAAAAAAAACCACAGGTCATCTGGGTCTAATAGTAGTACTCTCATGCTTACGTGGACATTCATTATTGGATAGTGACGGTTCTTGATCATGTGATTTTGATATCCCATTGGTGGGTCACCTTTGTATTTGTACATCAAGAAAAGGGATATGTTTTATGCATCTTCCCTATCTTCTTTTGACTCCATTCAGGACCAGACAGTTTGGCACGCAGCAGCTCTCTCAAAAAAGACAGCTGTTTCGTTTGCCTTTCTTTTATCTCTTTCAATTTATTAGTCCTTTTTGCAGTTCAAAGAAAACTGGTTGGAAACTTGAATCAGATCGGAGTAACGGTGATTTTACATGTTCTTGGATTAAAACAATTTGGGAATTAAGAATTGCTTAGACTTTACAGTAGCAATCCTAATTTTAGGCTTTAAATCCGACTACATGTCAACTAATCTCCCAAAAACTAAGTTTAAAATTTTTTTTATTAAATAGAGTTATAATTGGAGAATAAAAAAAATATAAATATAATAATTTAAACTCGAACATTAGAACTAATTAACCAAAGCCCATGTAAAAGACTAATTGAGCAAAACAAAAATGGTGGAGTTTCCGTATTGGACTATATAGCCTAAACGATCGGAAGTTGGAAACTTTTGGGGTTAAACAGAGCAGATCCCAGTTTTTTACGTTTATTTTTTCATCCCCGAAATCGTCAACAGCTATAATAATAATAATAAGCCAATAAATGATCAAAGGGGTTTTGGTTCTAAGCTTTCAAGCTAGAGAAGGAAAAAGGGGGAGTTGCAGAAATATATGGGGGATC
>JBBYHM010000019.1:4055916-4067138 GCA_038381775.1 Adansonia rubrostipa
CTTGATCTTAGAGCTCCCCTCACAGACAATTGCAAATCCTTAGTAGCTTTGGCATCAGATAAATTCTGCATCAAATACTTTGAATTAAGAATATGGTCGCAAGATTCATTAACTGCTCATTATATGGCAAAGACACTCTGCAAGTCAGCATAATTATCTGACTTGCTATGTTCGCCATTAAATGGTTGGGAAACCAATTTTAAAGTATATTCAACAGTCAACCATATTAACACCACACAAAGACGAATGGTAGTTTAGGGGATGGTTGAAGTAGAATTTTTGTAATTAGAGCACTAAGCATCAATTAACTTGGCATGAGCATGGCTTCACAATCTATTCAAGTAGTAAAGAAAGAAAGTGGGGAAAATACACATCAACATACATAAGGGATCTTACCTGTTCTTCATCTGGAATTTCTTGCTTGAGGAGACGGGGATCATCCAATACATCATGACTACTCTTAATCTTTAGCTTTACTGCTGCCAATTCTTTCTCTTCTTCTTCAGCTTCTTCCCCAAATGACAGCAAGTTCAGCTTCCTGCATTCTCCGATAAGCAGATAGAGCTTAAGCAATAAGAATGCCTTCATCATGCTCAAAAGAGAGTGGTCAATTATGGAAGAACAAGACCTACTTAACAGGTTTCTTCTTTGAATCTTTGCTCTCAGCCTCAGCTGTGGGGTCGATCAAAGGCCTCGCAGATACTCTCGGAACTATATCTTCAAAAGGGTTCCACAGTACCTAAAACAGCAACTCAAAGGGGAAAAAAAACTGGCTGACATAATTCTCTTCAAATATGATAAAAACTAAGAAACAATAAGCAACATACAATACGCCACAGCAGGCTGGTTAATTATCTACTTAAATGAAAATATAAAATGGAAAACCTACCTCAACAGATTTGATTCTTGGAGGAGGATCCAAAGGCCGGTCGTTCTGATCAGTGTCGACCTCACCTATCCTCAGAAGATTAAATACAGAGTCTCCAGTAACCTACCAAAACCAACAATCAGTTCTAGAAAAACTCAAGTAGGGATTACAATATAAAGTAAATTACTTACAATTCAATCAACTATTACCTTCCCAAAAATAGTGTTTTTACGATCGAGCCAGTCACATTTATCCAAAGATATAAAGAACTGACTCCCATTGGAATGCGGCGAACCAGCATTGGCACAAGCAACAACACCTCTATGGTTAAACCTTAAACGCGAATGGAACTCGTCCGAAAACACACTCCCATAAATACTGTCACCACCTAAAAACAAAAATTCAAATTCATAACTAACCTTTAGCTAACCCTAACCCTAACTAATTAAAAACGGTTAGCATAAACAAAAATTAAAGGAGACAGAGGGCGGATTACCGGTGCCGGAACCAGTGGGATCACCGCCTTGGACAAGGAAGCCCTTGATAATGCGGTGGAAGATTGTATTGTCGAAATAGCCTTCTAGGCAGAGCTGCACGAAGTTCCGAACGGCTTTGGGGGCTTCTTTGGGCCAAAGCTCGATGTCCAGAGGGCCGTATGTCGTGTTGAGTATCACTTTTCCCTTCGTCGGTGGCTCTAAAACGTACACCGTCGACATCTTCTCTTGATAGGATTCTCAATCCGGCGTCCAATTTTACATCGACTTCGGTTTTTCTATTTGCGGGTTCTGGGTTTTTGCTGCTTTGGTTTAGAATTTGAGCAGGGAGTGGAGTGAAGCGACGTCGGTTTGGTTCTCACAGCGCCCTCCTTTTTCACTCATATCTTAAAGCTAATTTGGAGTGTACCGACCGTTATGCCGTCATCAGTTCAGTATACAGTGAAATTAAATTTAATTTTCGTAGAAAAATTAAAAGAATTTATCTTACACACCAATATTATTTACAATATTTTTATCGCGTTTTGTATCACGGCTCAAATAATAATAATATGCAAAAATTAAATACAATCATATTATTAAAATTAAAATACAAATATTTATGTCTTTTAAATTTTTCATAAACATAAATTAAAAAATTATCCATTTAATTTTAAAAATTATAAAATTTTTTTAACAAGAATTACCCACTTAAAAATAGCTTTCACTTTTTTACTTATAATAATTTATTTTCAAAAGATATTTTTTTTCATTTATGCAACGATCGTATCAAATTTTGATTCTTTTTATTAGATAAATATATAAAAATATGGTTATCGTATATATAATATAAAATTATAATTTATAGATTTGTATCTATAAATCTATAAATTATATATGCATATATATTAAAGCAATTGTCTTCAATTTGAGGGATTAATTTTCTTGGGACTACCAAGTGACGATTCTAATGTTTTTTTTTTTTTTAAATTTTAATGAGAAAGAGAGAAAAGGAGAGAAATAAAAGAAAGAAGAAGAAACAAAAAAAAGGAAGAAAGACAAATATTTGTGCACATATATCATGTTTATTTTTTTATAATCATATAATATTATATTTATATAAATCTATATAAAAAGATATTTTGACTATTTAGACGAAATGTTAGAACCCGAATTTGGGTTGGATGAGTGGTCCCCGACCCTATCAAACATACCAAATCTTGTTTAGAAAAGAAAGAAAGAAAAGCTTACACTAAATTTTGTCCCCCAGCATCGTTTCATCGTGACTTAAAGTAGAAATATCGTGAATCTTTGATTGACTGATAGTCAATGCTCTAACTATAGTTTAATTAAAAAAAAAAATATGTCGATAAACGCAGGGGAATTTTTTGAAGGAATGGACCTGGTCAAATTGTCTAAAACAAGCCAATGGCGGAAATAGATTCTCAACCTTGTTACATGGCGACATATAGTACTTGCACCTAAATACCAGGAAAAAAGAGACCTAAAACTAGGTTTGTTTGTCTTTTTTTTTTCCCTTACAATAATATTATCATTCTCATTTTCTTTTTGGTACTGTAGGATTTTTTTTTTCCTTTTTTTGTTAAGAAGTTATAGCAGGAGGTGGTGGGGGCATTGGTCTGGGGGTTGCAACGGTGGTGTTGGTGGTGGCGGCGGCAAACTTAGTCCTGTCATCACAAAGTTTAGCAACATTGCCTTGAGCCACAAGTCGCAAAATTTCGTTTTTCTTTCTGAGATGCCTCCTCACTTCTCATCGGATGACAATATACCTGCCAACACCACTGCGGTGGCCATCGACAAAGACAAGAACAGCCCGCATGCTGTACGTTGGGCTATCGATCATCTTGTGATCGCCAACCCTTTCATCACCTTGATCCATGTTAGGCTTAAAAACCGTAGGTACCCTCTCTCAGCTCGTTTCTCATATTATCATCTTCATTGCCGTTATCCCAAGAAAGTGTCAGTGAAGTTTTTAAAAAAACAAAAAGATCGTTGGCCACTTGCATTCATTTTTTATTGTTTCTGATTTCTTTGTCATTTTATTTAACATGCAGAGGGTGAAAGCGAATCTGATTACGACATAAACCAGCTTTTCATCCCTTTTCGCGGTTACTGCGCACGCAAAGGGGTAAGCAATTTTCATGTTGTTATTATGTCATGGCATAAGCAAATTGAAGCTAATATTTATCTAATTTCATTGTCAAGTTCAGATTCAAATGAAGGAGGTTATCCTTGAGGATGTTGATGTCTCTAAAGCACTTTTGGACTACATCAGCAAAAACTTAATCAACAGCATAGTCCTTGGTGCCGCAACCAAAAATGGCTTGTCAAGGTTAATCAATTAAAATATCTTCCTTCCTGGTTCCAACTCCTTGTTTTTCTTTATATGTTGTTCTAACAATCAAACTTTTCAGTTACTTGTCTTACAGGAAATTCAAAGGTGACATTCCAACCAGCTTGATCAAAGCTGCACCAGAGTTTTGTTCTGTATATGTAATTTCCAAAGGTAAGATATTGACGGTTCGAACAGCACAACGACCTGTGTCGAATACTGCTCCCCTGCCAAAGGCACTGCAAGGAATGCCACCGCAGATTCCATCGGATCAAAATGAAGATGATGGAAACAGGTGGGGAAATTTAGTTGCATTGTTAGTAATGCTGGAAAAAAATGTGATGAAACAATCAAAATCTAAAAGTTTGTTGGTAAATATTACTAATGGTGTCTCTTTTTAGTACTAGGACAATGTTGACATTGTATGTTTTACTTATAACAGAGGACAATGTACAAGGGGAGCCCCGAGACCAGAGAGACTGTCCTTGGATGATCCCTTGAAAGTACCTATTCGCGACCGTGACATACACAGAAGCTCTCTGGGAAATATGTCATCGGTCTTTGATTTAACGGTCCGAGGACAGTCATCATCTAGACAAGATTCTTTGTCTAGTGACACAGATTTTCCAACAAAACTTGCCCTCGGGTCTATTGATATGTCGGGCCAAAATATAGATTTCTCTGCGGTTTCAAGTTCCTCTTCAGGTTCAGAGCCACTTCCACCACGTTCGGTAAGAGGCCATTGGCATTAGCCATTGAATGTCAGTAAGAAGAATTCAAAATTAGTGTTTTTACAGTAAAACACTGCTGGCTTAATGACAGAAATGCTAATATTTCATGATACGATATGACCGTGAATTGCAGCGAGATATAGAAGATGAAATGAGAAGGTTAAAGCTTGAACTTAAGCAAACCATGGATATGTACAGCTCAGCTTGCAAAGAAGCTCTTACAGCCAAAAAAAAGGTAAAATTTATACCAACATATCCTCAACTATTCAGTCTTTTCTAATGCCTAAAGTTTGTCAAGCACATCAAATTGAAAACATAATTGACATTTTCTGAGTCCAGGCTAAGGAGCTTCATCAGTGGAAGATGGAGGAGGCTCGCAAGTTTGAGGAAGCCAGGCTAGCTGGAGAAGCAGCACTTGTCATTGTAGAGATGGAGAAGGCCAAGTGCAAAGCTGCCATTGAAGCTGCAGAGGCAGCACAGAGGCTAGCTGAGATGGAAGCATATAGAAGAAGACAAGCAGAGTTTAAAGCTAAGAAAGAGGCGGACGAGAAGAATCGGGCTTTGAATGCTTTGGCAAATAACGATGTCCGGTATAGAAAGTATACCATAGAAGAAATTGAAGAAGCTACTGAAAATTTCTCAGCGTCAAATAAGATTGGAGAAGGAGGTTATGGACCTGTTTATAAAGGCAAACTTGATCACACTCCTGTTGCCATCAAAATTTTAAGGCCTGATGCTGCTCAAGGGAAGAAACAATTCCAGCAAGAGGTAAGGTGTCATGTTGGCATTACAAACGAGGATTATCCTTCTCTTAAAACCATTTATTTTCCGGAGGAAAAGAATTGAAAGACCCAAGCGGTTGTTGCCATGATTGATCCTTTGAATTTAGGCTAATGTTTTGTTCTATGAATACAACCCCGTGCAGGTTGAGGTTCTTTGCACCATTAGACACCCAAACATGGTCCTCCTCCTTGGTGCATGTCCAGAGTATGGATGCTTGGTATATGAACACATGTGCAATGGCAGCTTAGAGGATAGACTGTTACGAAGAGGCAATACTCCTCCACTTTCATGGAGGAGACGATTTAAAATAGCCGCTGAAATTGCGACTGCACTTCTATTCCTTCACCAATCAAAGCCAGAACCACTGGTGCATCGGGACCTTAAGCCAGCTAACATTCTCCTAGACCGCAATTACGTGAGCAAGATCAGTGATGTTGGCCTAGCACGGCTAGTTCCACCTTCTGTAGCTGACAGTGTAACACAATATCACATGACTTCAGCCGCGGGGACATTCTGTTACATAGATCCTGAATATCAGCAAACAGGCATGCTAACAACTAAATCAGACATATATTCCCTCGGAATAATGCTGCTCCAGATTATTACAGCCAAGCCTCCAATGGGTCTTGCTCATCATGTTGGAAGGGCCATCGAGAAAGGAACTTTAGCCGATATGCTTGATCCATCTGTACCAATTTGGCCAGTTGAAGAGGCTCTATCATTTGCTCAATTGGCTGTAAAGTGTGCAGAGCTGAGGAAGAAGGATAGACCAGATCTTGGCACTGTCATAGTGCCAGAACTTAACCGATTAAGAGACCTCGGAAGCAGCACTGACTCACGGAGCCTTGGATCCAGCGGCAATGGTTACAGCAGTAGTGGCAATAGCCAAGGATGCAGCAGTACTAGTGGTTATAGCCAAAGATATAGCGGTAGTGATAATATTCGCAGTCCACTTTTAAGGTCCAGGATGTCATCACCAAGTCAGGTTTAAAGACTTCTCTATCATATATATTAATTAGATGCATTGCACGAAAAGTTTTAAGTTTTGAGAGCTGGTTTTTCTTAAGTAGTATTTTTATTGAATGGCTAGGAATTACCAAGTAAGACTGCAAATTCGGAGCCTGGACAAATACCAAGCTCGAAAGAAGATGGCGCTGCATGAAGTTCCAGATGAGTTTGAAGGATTGAGGAAAAGAAGCTGCTTGGATCAGAAAAAAAAAAAAACATTGTTTTGTGAACAAGATGGAAAGGAAATGATGCTGGATTATGCAATAAGAAATCAGAAATATGTATATTTTCAGAGTTAATTCCACCACTTGCGCAAAAGAAAAAAAAAAGGCTGCTTTTCTCTTTTTTAGAAAAGCAAGGCTAAAAGTGCTTAACTTGTTGGTCCTTATGTAGGGATCATTTGCAAATAAGCATCCAATGAAGGGTTTCGAACAGCTTAACTTGTCTCACCCATCTTGACAGTGTCGTAGTGTAACTGCTTAAGCACCTAGATAGAGCCAAAACAAGCAAGATATTCATCATGCTAAAGCTTAAACCACACACACACACACACACATATATATATATGTATGTATATACTCATGAGATTCAATTTCAGAAGAGAATTTTCATTTTGTTTCTCTTCCTTTAATTTTTATGGGCTTGCAGACCACATAAGTTCCAACACAAAGCTATATAATTTAATTGCTTAAAAAAAGAAAAGAAAACAAAAAATTAGAATCTAATGTTTACAGTCTTCGGCCCGCAGCCTCTCATCTGGAGGCTTATGGCCCATCTCCTCCACCCCCCAAAAAAAGGAAGCCCTAAAACTTTTCCGCTTAAAGTTAAGCGCGTTGGTGGGTTAACTATAACGGTGAAGGGGCAAAAAAAAAAAAAAAAAAGAGTAAGAAAAACGTACGAAAGCGTTGCGTTTGAGGCGTCAGGCGAACTTTCTGCTTTGAGCCTTCCAGCTTCTGCAGTCAAAAACCCTAACTCTTAGCTCTCTCTCTCTCTCTCTCTCTCTCTCTCTCTCTCTCTCTCTCTCTGTTTCGTGCTTCTGCCTGCCTTCACGCGAAGTGAGCTCAGGTACATGACTTTATTTTTTTGAAATTACGAGATCATGTCTTAATCCACTACTACGATGATCGTTATGTTAATTGTTTCACTTCTAAGATTGGCTAATTTGATTTCGTATTTATTCTCAATCTAATATGTTATACTTTAGCATTTTCACGACATTTAAAGTCCTCTGTTTTTTTTCTTTTTTAATCTGTTTTTGTGGATAAAGCTTGCTGAATGATGGATTCCAATACGCAAAATAATGTCATGCGGCAACAAACGGCTCAGAGGATACAAATATACCCTCCTAATGCAACCGGAGTTTCCCCCTTTTGGATAGGTGCTCAAATTAGTTCTATTTTTGGCTTAATTCTTGGCCTTCATCAAGTCGATACATGGTCCTTTAAACTAAATCTTCTGTTGTTTTGCAGCTAAGTATGAAAGAGATGCTAAGAAGTATTGGGATCAATTCTATAGGCGGCATCAAGATAAAGTAAGTTCCTTTGCACTATCAGTTATTTTCTCCCTTTTATATAGCTGCTACTGTTATTGCTTTGTTATTGCTTCAATGCATTACCACCACTACCAAGCCCCAGATTTTGGACTGGCTGTTACATTTCCCTGATTGATAATATTCAATGCAATAATAGACTATATTACTCCAACTCTCTATTTTTCTTGAAGCATTTGTGTATGACATTCGTGTCTATATGGGGATCTGACCCTCTAAGAACCCTCCAAATATGCGGAAAAAAAAAATTGAACATACCCGTGTCGGAGATATACACATATACTCACACCCTAGTACGAGTAACATAGATAATAGATGTAGCTTCTCAGATACCAAACATTGAGACTCCTAAGTTATGAAATTTGGTTTAGTCTTTGTACTAGCTAGGGTGGTGCCCAAGGTTCCTTTTGGCTCACTTCCAGAAAAGCTGCTAGTTCTATAGAACCACTGCTGCAAGAATTTTTACTATAATTACTTTGTACTAGTTTTGACACTGCTCAATTCCTATTGCTTCAGTTTTTCAAAGATCGGCACTACTTGGACAAGGAATGGGATCAGTATTTCTCTGTGAGTCAAAGCTAAAAATTTTCTTGTCTTTACTTTTGATTTTATAATTCTTCAAGATGATTCGTTTCTATAAATTTTAACTTTTTTTTTTTGCCTCTAAGGGAAGTGCAAGAAAAGTTATTTTGGAGGTAAATCACCTAACATTATCATTCAGATAATGCCTATTCAGTTTTTATTTGGCGCACAAACAGTATACCTACATTTTTCCTGAGTTTGGTTTTCTGTTAATGCCAGCTTATTTGAACATGAACTTGCTAATTGAGTTCAAGTGAATGAGAATTATGCTAACTTCTCTCTCTATGAGTTCTTATTTTATTCCTCTAAACAGTCTGGTAATCTTAATTGAAATGCCCTTATTGTTACTGGTAATTCATGTGGGCAAACCTCTTGCAATGTTTTATTGATTTTGGTCACTATTTTCTTGCATACATGTTTGTAGTAAACTGTGGTAGAATTTCCTTGTGGTGTGTGTAAAGTAGTGTCCTTCTTGTACAAGATTCTTAAATTTCCTCTTGTATAGTTGCTATATTTATAGAGTTAATGTGAGTGATCTTGATAATCAGGTTGGCTGTGGAGCTGGAAATGCCGTATTCCCTTTAATCGCTACATACCCAGATGTTTTTGTTCATGCATGTGACTTTTCACAACGTGCAGTTAATTTGGTTAAGGTTTAGTTTCTTGTCCTCTAATTGCTCCATTTTTTCATAATAGGGGGCTGAATGCCCATTATTTAGAGATCTAGTTCAAATAGGTCTTGCAGCATGAATGAATTATTCTTCCCTTATTATTGTAGGCACATAAAGACTTCACTGAGACTCGTGTCAGTGCTTTCGTCTGTGACCTGACCACTGATGACCTCAGCAGACATATTTCTCCCGCCTCTGTCGATGTTGTAACCATGGTATTTGAATAATCATTTGGATACATCGTTATTTTCTATGTGTGCTCATATATTTTTGTTTCATTAATTATTATTACATATTAAGGGGCTGACGTTTTAAGTAGATTTTTGTGTTATCTGCAGTATCACCGGAGAAGATGCCTTTAGTCTTGCAGAACATCAAAAAAGTTCTCAAGGTAATTGATAGTATTTGTATTCTTGTCTACCTTTTCGAGAGAAAACTAAAGTTTGTAGCTTTCATTTTTTTTTTCTTTCCAGCCAAATGGTTATGTGCTGTTTCGAGACTATGCTGTTGGTGACCTTGCTCAGGTTGATCTATGAACATATCTTTAGCACTTTTTTAGTAAGATTAGTTTGCTGGAATCCTGTATCGTGTTAATAGCTTCTTGTAATAATTTGAGAATATAGGTTCCTAATTTTTGGTGCTTTAATTAAGGTATTGTTTGCCTCTAGCTGATATCTATGATATCAGGAAATATATATTTCAGTTTTTGTGCAATTTGATAGGTGGTAATGTTTGTCATCATGGCGGCGCATATATGGGTATAAAGGTAATGCTCAACTTGCTTAGATATAAAAATGGTCATTAAAACATAGTTGCTTCTGTTAATCAAAATTTTTCTCTTGCTTTATACTTTTAAAAGAATACATTCAGTACTGTTGCTGCACTTGATGACTGATTAGCATCTGCAGCAGATTTTTTTTCCTTTATTGTACTTTGCGGTGTGTTCATGTATATTGGCATGTTGTGAACAATAGAGGCATACTAATTTAGAACATTGATGTTAAAGTGTTTGAACCGAAACATAATTAGTTTATCATATGAGATATTTTCTCTCTTTTACCGGAGTGTTCATTGTTTCACTTGATCTTGTTCTTAACCTTTTGATTTCTACTGTATTTTGGCATGGTGGCTTGTCTGCCTCTGTTGTGTATTATATATATATATACACCTTGGTTTACAGGAAAGGTTCTCTAGCAAGGATCAAAAAATCAGTGAAAACTTTTACGTCAGGGGTGATGGCACTGTATGTCCCAATCCTGTTATGCCTTAATCTTAGTATTTTTGCCTTTTTAATTGAGGCAGATTTTTACTCCATCACTTCCTTTTCAGCGTGCTTTCTATTTTTCTAATGAGTTCTTGACAAGTTTGTTTAAAGAACAAGGACTTGATGTTGAAGAACTTGGTTTGTGTTGCAAACAAGTTGAGAATCGAGCACGTGAATTGGTGATGAATCGGTAAATGATCAATGGTTTAGTAAGAGAACTATTTTTTCCCCTTCTGAAATGATACTAATTCTGGTTTCCTACTTTTGAGTTGTTTCACTTTTCTTAGAAGAACTTTTCGTTTTCCCTAAAGGAATTGTGTTGCCTGTTATTTTAGGCGTTGGGTCCAAGCTGTATTTTGCTTTTCTTCGGAGGCTTCAACTAAGTTTGATCTATGTTGTCAAGAGAACACTCAGCTGAAGGCTGATGCTGAGCCCATTAATGATTTTGTGGTTGACATGTCTGAAGGTGTGGCGGTCGAAATGTTTGGAGTTCCAACGACTAATGATAATGAGGTGTATATATATATATATATATACATAGATACATTTTGAATATTGAATGAATGAATGATATATATATATATATATTCAAGATAGTTCAATTTCTTTTCTTTTCTTTTTTTTCCCGGATATTTGAAACAAGAAATGTATCGTTGTTGCTCGTCTTTTTCCTTCATTGCATTCCACCATATTTTGAAATTATGAATTGAATTCTTGTTATGTTTACTGCTTCAAATACTTCAAGTTGTTCTCCTTCTAATGTTTCCCTCAGGTTATTAAGATTGAGCTCGCGGGTTGTGATTTCAAGATCAAAGTACTATCCAAAGAGAATCAACACACCTGCAAATCAACTGGCCTGATGTTGTGGGAATCAGCTCGTTTGATGGCTGCCATCCTTGCAAGAAATCCAAATATTGTTGCCGGGAAAAGGGTTTTGGAA
>JBBYHM010000019.1:4067238-4095804 GCA_038381775.1 Adansonia rubrostipa
ATATATATATAGACATGCAAGCATATCTAATGTGAGGTGAGTTGGTACACAATTAGACTAAATGATCCAGTACAAAAAAAAAACAGTTCACTGGGTCAAGTAGTAGCACCGGCAACTAACGTGTCCATCTATTATTGGACAATGACAGTTATTGCTCATGTGATGATATCCCATTGGTAGGTCACTTTTGTAGTATTTCTCTCTCTCTCTCTGTGTATATATATATATGTAAAAGAACATTGTAAATGTACATTTGTAAAGTGGCTGACATGAGAAAATGTAAACAAAGAAAAGAAAAAAAAAAAGGGAAATATTTTATTTATCTTGCTTTCATGTTTTGACAACATTTAGGACGGGGCGGTTCAGCAGCAGTTCTCAAAAGGACAGCTGTTCCATTTGGTGTTAGCCAAGTTTTCAGAAAAAAAAAAAAAGTGTTTACGATTGCCTTTGTTCAATCTAATCCCCTTTTGCAGGGTAAGAAAAAATTGCTTAGACTATACTGCGATCCCCTCTGTAGCTTTTGATTAATGTCAACTAACAATTTTAGAGCAATATCTTGAAAAACTATTGTTGATTTTTTAGTTTTAAGGTTCATGTCATATAAATTGATCTTTATGATATTGAAATTAAACTTTTATTCATCTTTTTTCGTAAAAAAATAAAAAAAAATGAATTGAATTTGAATCTAATTAAATTGATTCATATAATTATTTTTTAAAAATTATATATAAAAAATTTAAAATTTAAATTTTAATATCCGTAATCTTTTACTTTTTCGTTTATGACATCTATCAAGCAAATAAAAAGCATGGATTGAAACTTGAAATCCCAATTTTAGCAAGGAAAGACAGCCTAAATTATAAGAGAAAACAGTGACCATACCACAAACAATTAGGGTCTAATTACGCAAAGACCAAAAGCCATTTTAGATTTCAGACCATTTAAGCAAAACAAAAGGGTGGAGTTTCTGTATTGGGCTCTTTGGCCTGACCAAACAGAACCTAGAACCTTTTAAGCCTGAACCAAACAGAGCCCAGAAATTTTTTTTTTGCCCTTCAAACCTCCCCCTTCACATCACCAAATCGCCAAGGGCAATAACTAACAAGCAAAGGGGTTTCCTTTTCAGGATTCAGGTTTTCAAGAAAAAGGACATAGGGAGTTGCAGAAACATACGGGGGATCCTTATTACAGACACCCTGCAGCCACAGCTGACAGAGTTGCTCAAGCATGTTTTTATTTATACATAATTTTCACTTTTTTTTTCTTTTCAGAATCTTGTTTGGTAATAAAATTTTTGTCTTTTGGGTCATTGTCTGCAAATTTTCAATCTTTATGATACTTTGATTTTAGTATCTTTTTCTGTTGCAATGGATGTGATTATATATTATCAGTTGAACTGGACTATGTTGGAATTGATCAACTAAACCATTCATGGATATTTAAGGAGGGCTCTTACACTATATAGTATAGCTATTAAGTTATTTTTCTTTTTTCAATTTAAACATAATTAATATTCATAATAGCTAATGCCATGATACCTGACTTATTAAGGTGTCAAGTGCAAAATCATAAAGGTGATGTCTTTAAAGAACTGCATTTGCTATGAATTTCGGTTAGGCACCAGTACTTTGCATTCCCCTTATTGAATAGTCTCAGATAGGTTTTCCATTTTTCCCCCCTCTATCTATTGAATTTAATCAATGATGTATTTTCAACAATCATAATTTGTGGAGTTGGAAAATTGTTTGCTTGATTGTCTGGTTGGTTCCCTTCACCTATGTATTCGTCATGGCCGACCATAATGGTGGAAAATAACGGTAGAAAGATTAAACTTTCCTGGTTTAGTCTTTTAATTGTAAATATTCTGGTGGTTTTTCGTGCTTCCCATGTCTTGTCTGTCTCCAGATTGATTTTATCAAGTTAACACTGTTTTATTGATTTTTTCACTTTCATTCTCACAGATAGTATTTCAAGGCACATCTTTCCTGGCTACTTGTCATCTGAAGCAGCCTCATTGGCATCTCATCATGCTGATATGCAGGTTGCTTCTTTTTATGTTCAAAAGAGAGATGTACGGCATTTCTAGTATTATATTATTTTCAATAATAATTGGGATCGTATAACTGAGAATGTCCTTCCTTTTGATTGTCATTTTCTTGCAGATAAATCCATTGCAGCCTGGGATATTAGTGTGAATAATAATCAAATTCCGGACTTTATCCTGAACCCAATCTTGGTGGTTTACCTGACGGAGCTATTAAGTGTGGGACTCCATCCCGAAGCTAGTTCTGGGGGTGTATCAGCTGGAGCTACCATTAGGGGTTATTCATCTGGTCTAGAAGTTCCATCTTTAGTTTGCCATGGACAGGATACTCCTGGTATTAGTCGAAGTGCTGGAGTTCACCCTGAACTCGGACTTGGTGCTGTTTCAGCTGGAGCTACCATTAGGGGTTATTTGTCTCCATTAAAAATTCCAGATTTAGGTGGCCAAAGACGGGATGCTCCTGTAGGGATTTGTCCAAGTGCTGGACTTCATTCTGAAGGTTCTGTATCAGCTGGAGCTAACATAAGAGCTTACCCTTCTCCTCTAAAAGATGTGAACTTAGTTGGCCAAAGACTGGATGGTTCACCAGGGATAAGGCCTGTATTCCTGATGCTGTTAATGAAAAGCCTGTCTTCACGAGAAACGATGATGGTCCCCCTGTTGCTGCTGAAGAATCTAACATTCTGCTTGTCAATGGTCTTCCAACAGACTGTACAGGAAGAGAAGCAGGCCGTATTCTTTTCTTTTTTTTTTTTCCCATGCATGCTTTTTCAGTTTTTTCTATGGATATATTCATCAATAGCATCACAAGAATGTTCAAGCAAAGGTTCAGAGAAAAGAAACGTGCTTCACAATTATTATAGAAAATTAAACTGCATCGTGCCAGAATATCCAAAATTCTCATTGCTTTCTGGTCATTTTAGTCCTTAACATCAAAGATCTTTTCCGTCCATTTACTGGCTACCAAGAGATACAATTTATTTAGAAGGAACCAAGGCATGCAAGTTTACTACTTGATCTTTTCTTTCGATTTAACTTCCCACTTATTGCTGGAGTTTGTTGACATGCTTTACTCTGTTAGAATAACACCAGTTTGGCTTAAACAAGTTACGATAAATTCATTTTGTGCTGAGGCTTTCTATGCAGTGCCTCTTGAGAAATGTCAGGACAAATAGCTTAATGTAGCAAGATGCTAACATATTTCGTCCTATTCTTCCATTAATTTAGTTCTATTTATGGTCTGTGTATTCTGAAGTTGTCTCACTAAATTAGGTCAATTGCAGAGAGGAGATAAAGCCATGGCTGCGTTTTTTGTAGAGTTCAATGACTCAAAATGTGCAATGACTGCCATGTGAGCTCTTCAAGATAATCTAGGCACAAAAAATTGCATAAGAACTTAAAGAGAAGAATAATGGTGGAACAGAAGAAAAAGAGAATGTCGAGAAACGACTAGAGGAAATGCAAGGCATTTCATAATTTTTTGCTTATTAAAGCATAATTATTTAAAATTTTTGTTGTTGCCATCATTGTTTTTGGTAACATATGTGGCGTATATTCAGTCGACAATGAGCATGAAATGTAATGAAGCTCTAGATGCTCATCATTAATTTCTCTCAATCTTTCTTTGGTAGTGCAGTATGTAGTAGTATTATAGCATTAGAAGCCAATTCTTTATGGGAGGTGGGATGTTGGCTTTCTGCAGGTTACAGATTCAAGGACAAGAAACATGGGTCCCCGGCCTTGAGAATCTAATATGCACATTTTCCTTTCGTTTCCGGGCTGATCAAAATGCATGATGACCGCATCCGAGACCTTGGATGCATCATGGTACAGACACATGTTTCAATCATGTTAATAGTTGTTACAACTGCATCCTAGTGCCTATGCAGACTATATCAGTTCTAACTTTCTTATGTTTTCGCATGTGAAAAAACCATCGCATATTCTCACTACATTTTCATTGCAAGCCCATATGTCTGTCTGAATGTGGCAATTGATGACAATCCATTCTGCATATCTTAATAAAATTTCATTACATACGCGGGGCTGACAGCCAAAAGCCCTTGTATCTCGTTTTTTTTTTGGCATCATCCACTATGAGAATGGTAGATTAATAAATGTAGGATTCAGTTGGTTTGGTTTTAAAATTTTAAAAACAGAATTAAAAAATTTATCTTGTTTGTTGAAGAATTTTGAATCGATTAATGCTCACCCCTAAATGTGAAAAGAATTTTTCTTACTACTATTTTGTTTGTTGAAGAATGTTCTGACAATGACACATCAATAAAAGTGGGGTTTTTAAAAGTCATCCAAGAAAAATAAAAATAAAGATTTGACCAACAAATATGTCATGGCGTGAAAATTGCCGAATACTTTAAGCATTGCTATGGTTTTGGTACTTGGGGATGAAGTCACCAAGAAAGGTATTCGTTTATTTGTTTGTTAAGCCAAGAAATCAGTTGATAAACTTGCACTTCCTGTCCAATTAGAAGTCATTTTGATTTTGTTTTGTAGTTTAATACTTAAATATTCAGCTGCAATTGGATGTCAAAATGCCAATCAAGTTCTTCATAAAACCTTCTTTATAGTTATCACTAATTATGCCATTCACAATGTCTTCCTTTAAATAGGAAAAAAAAAAGTTATAATCAGGTGATAACTAAAGAAAATATAAATACTAAGATTTGAATTTTAAATTAAATATTAACTCTTTTAAAATAATTATATAAATAAATTATCTTTATGCATTAAGAGTTAACAGGTCATTTTCAACATCCTTGTCGGAGTTCATTGCTCAGCATGAGGATAAAAACTATCACCCGAGAAATTCATTCATCTAAATAATCACTTGCCGTAAATTTTCTTCTTATTTGCCAAAACATGACCTGGAATATGACGATGGAGCATTCAAATAACCATAAAATCAAAGTTCAGCAAGAAACTACATCAGCAGGCAACCTAACCAATGGCATAAGCTCATATTCTTAGTCATGAAGTTACCAATAATACCATCCCATAGTTCAAAACAAAATTCAAAAATAATAATAAAAAAACATAATTTCATATAACCTTGTCTAAAATTTAACATTTAAAAGAATATTTTGTGGTGTTTGATTTCATTCATATTCTTTATTTCTATAATGTAAGAAGTATATAACCTAGGAATACACATATATCTTAAAGAAAATGTAAATCCAACACTATAATTCAAACTAAATATTTCATTTGTAGGAGGGAACAAATATATAATTTTACACATCCCCTTCAAACAAATTTACAATTAATCCCTCCAATAATGTTATACTATATTGCAAAAAATGAATTTCTAATCTTTTAAATAGAACAAATATTGGCTTTTTTTCCCCCACAAATTCCAACTTTCATTTTTTGTAAATTACAGAAAAGCAGTGCCGGCAAGACCATGATGTAAAAGATTATGAGCAATAGCATCTCTAGCTTTCATGGAACTTACCGATCTCAAAGCAACTTCAGGGACCATTTCATCATCAACAAGCTCAATTTTCAAGCCTGGGTCGATTCCTTCATCCCTCATTTCACAAATGTTATGTAATACACAACATGCTCCTAGTACGACAGGCAAATCCTGTAACTTCACTTCTGTCCTTTTCTGCAAACAACACCATCTCCCTTTCAATCTCCCAAAAGCTTCCTTAGCAACCCTTTGAATCTCCCCAATCTTTTCGTTGAAAGCATGTTGTGTCCACGTCAAATGTTGTTGCGTGTAAGGGACCAAAACCCAATCCATTAATGGATACCCTGAACTCCCAACGATCCAAACTCCATTCAGTAATCCGCCATTTGCCCTTTGATACAAAGCTGATTTTTCCAGCACTTGATCGTCGTTCATCGAACCTGGCCACCCTATACAGACATCTGTGAAAACTCCCCTAGGATCGACAACGCCTTGTACGGTTATGGAGTAGGAGGTTTTCTGGTTCCGTTCCGTATGTCTCTTGTTGAAATACGCCGCCACGCTTATCTTCGGCGCGATAATCGGGATGTGCGTGGTGTACATTGATCCGACGACGTTTGGTATTCCCGAAATGCCTTCGAACTCTTCTTTCATTTTCCGCAACGAATCATCATCCGGCCAGTGTAAATACTTCGGCATCAAAACGCTGCGTATTGCCGAACAGACTTCGAGGACCAGTTTATGACACGTCGAGATGCCCAAACCGAACCGTCTCGAGACGAGACGTAGCGGTTCACCCGTGGCTAACCGCCATATGCAAACCGCCACTCTCTGCTTAACGGGGATGGCGTTCCGTAACGTCGTGTCTTCTTTGGCGATAACGGAGTTGAGTTCTTCGCAAATGAGGTCGAACGTTGACTTGCTCATCCTAAAAGCCTTCTTGAATTCTTCTTCCGGGTAATCGGGTCGGTTACACTCGTCCCACCAAGCATTCGATCTGTCTTTCACCCACAACCGCCTTTGCTGACCCGACCCAGATTGTTTGTTTTGTTGGTTGGGTGATTGGTTTTCCGACTGGTTTACGGAAGCGACAGCGACGGAGGCCGCCATGGCTCGTGACTTCTTCCGCCTCATACGGTCGGTTTCGTCGATTTCGGAGTAGGAATCTTGGATATTGGAGTAAAATTCGAGCATAGTTCGAGTTTTCCTCTTATGGTTCGACTCCAAAATCGATTTCTCCTCATTGGATGCTTCGTTCTCCTCTTCATAGTCTCGCTTTTCTTGCTCTTCAAGCAACAGCAACGAAGTGATAATACCATTCAAATCTTTCTTCTTGGTTTCATGATCAGTGGAACAGCTATCTTCATCTTCGGAAAACGCCTCCTTCCGTCGTCGCTTGTAATTATCGCCGTTATTCATTTCAAACAAAAAAAATATAAAGAAAAAAAAACAAAATCTTTCTTTGGGTCGGCAAAGCTGAGACTTTTATATAGGAAAAATAAAAAAAAAATTAAGGGCAAAATTAAAAAAAAATTTGGTTTTCTTTTAGGGGTTTGAAAAGTGCAGGGAGAAAGGTGTGAAAAGGTTGAAGCAGGTGTGAACGCAAAGAGATCCAATCATTCAATTTGAAATTGACACTTGAAATGTGTGTTTTTTGTGCGTAATTTAATATAAAAAGCAAAATAAAAAACGATATACAATTACATTCGAATTAATTCTGTCGATAAAAGAGAAAAAAATTAATTTTTTATCGATTAAAAATTTTATTGTCGTAAAAAAAATATTTTAAAAATAAAAATTTAATGTACTAAATCAATTTTAAAAAAAATTATATTTTTTAAAAAATAAAAAACCAATAAAATAAATTAAGTTATTTAACATTCATAAATATTTATATATTTTATAATTCAGTAAAATAATATAAAATATTTTTTAAAATATATTTAAAAACATCAAAATTATTTTAAAATAAATGAAGCATATGATAAAATTTAAATTAATTTATGAATTAAAAAATGCTGTTAAGAATGTATGGAAAATGAACTCACAGAATAGGTACTGATTAATACATTAATTCTGCTAAGATGATATGCTAAATGTAATTAATACATTAATTTTTTTTTTGAATTCAATAAAAAAATTAAGTTTTACTAATGATTATACTTGGGATATTTTTAATTGATATACAGTAATTAATAATTTTATTTATTATTTTAAATATATTCAGTAAAAATGATATTACCATATATATATATATTTAATAAATTTAGTTATGATAGACAGAAGGAAAGAGAAGTCAAACCTTACAACTCTATGATGGGGCGCCACGCAACACATCGTTTCCAAAAATGCAAATTTCAATAATGAAATGAAAGGTGTACAAATGTACAGTGTGAACGCGGCCTTTTGACGTTTAGTTTATACTGTTTTGACATGGACGTGGTAGGTGTGGGACGGTGGCCCCACGCTTGCGTTCAATAATTATTTTATTTGTATTATATTTATATATATATTTTATTATAATTATATTTAAAATATTTATATTTATATAAATTTTAAAAAATTAATAATTTATTTTATAAAAAATTTGATATGTTTATATTATATTATAATTATTTTACATATCTATTATATCTTTTTAATTATTTCATATCTAATAATATTATATCTACTTAGATTGATATTGGATTTAGTAGATTTTTAATTTCTTTTATTTATTTAGTTCGGTAATTTTCAGCTCCCTCTGTTTCAACCTGTCTTAAGAGTATCATCCCATTTTTAATTATTAAAAAAATGAGGAATAAAATAATTTCTATAGTGACGGATAAAAAGAGGTATGAAAATGGTTTGTGAAATTTTGGGCCCACAAATCGGTGGCAATGATAGACATCATCCAAATATTAAAATATGCTTTGCTTGCTTGCTTCATGACATTGGCATTGACATTCATTATCATAGGATAAACATACACTATCATTATTATTGGGATGATTTTCAGAACAAAATTGTCTGCCTGAGACCGGAATTGCGAGGTTTGCGTTACAATTGTAGAAATTTATGTTTTCTTGTTCACATGCTTTTCTTTTCTTGTTTATCTTGGCTTTTGCCAATATCATGCTTTAAAATGGCTTATGTCGTACACTTATACACCCCCCTCTAAATGAAGGGGGCAAAAGTGCATGAGAACTGAGAGAAAGAATCGTCAGTTTCTTTTGGTACAAGTTAAAAACATAGGCTTGGCTGGATGGATGGAATAAAGTATAAACTCATCTAAAGTACTAAACAAATGTTTAATGACGTTTGGATACCTTCCAGACAGAGAAATGAATGGCTTCTAGAAGTTCCATTAATCATGCAGATTTGGGGTAAATATATTGTTTATTATATTAGTTAAACAAATAATATACATTATAACCTTTGCTTAGTGACTTGATGATTATGTGATTTTACAGCTGAAAACAAGGCAAAATTATACTACTACCAAAATTACTGCAAAAGTAAAACCCTAGAAAACCCTAGAATTAGTTCAGTTAGTAATGGTAACTAACAAGCCCAATTCAACTTTCAGCGCCCACAAAAGTAAAGCAAAAGTAAAACACCCACTGACCCAAATTAGGCTAATTTGATTAAAAAAAAAAATTAAAAGTGTGTAAATCGGTATTATAACAACTCTACAATTAAAAGACAAATATTGTCTAATTGCTTGAATACTGCCGAATGTTGCCTGATTTAGTCAAATAGGCCTCAAGTGGGGTACCCAAAGGCAACAAATTCAACATTTTCTGCTACTTTTTTCTGCCACATTTTGAAAAGAAAAAAAGGAAGGTTAGCTAAAATCTAAAGCGTGTCCAAGATTGTCTGCTTTAATTCTCTGGGACCAATTCAGAAAAATCAAAACCAAGTGGCACAAACTAGATTGCCCAGATCAGAATACCACATAGTCAACCATGCATTTGTTGTTTTCTCTACATAAAACTTTGATTAGTAACATTAAAATGTCATTGCAGTTGTAGTTGTTGAATGAGTCTTTTACCTAGAATTCAGAAAGGCTGCATCATTGTTGCTTCCAAAGCTATTATAAGATACCTCCCCCCTTTGCACCTGGACGATTCATGAAACTTTAACTGGTCAAATGGTTGAATTTCCAGATCTTTGTGGGTTTGGCAAAAACCCAAAACCAATTCATATTTAATTAGTCATCCCATCCAACTGTTTCTCACCGCAAAAAACTGTAGAGCATTATTTGAACTAAATGATTATCATATTTGGAAACATGATGATCATTTCCTACCATGTACATTCTTAACTAACTATAAAAACCCATTAATATATTCTTTTTTAAAAATATTAATAATAATTGAAAAATCTCCAATTCCTAATTTTGATTCTTTATCTTTTCAACATTATAAAATCTTTATATTATGACCTAAAATATGCAAAATGTATGCATAAACATTAACTAAAGTTTAATTCAAAATTTATAACATTTACTTTAAGTTCCCATTATATTTGCCCGATTGATACCGACACATTTATTTCCAATATTTCCACTTGATGTATGCATGTATGTATGTACACACACAATATGGGATATTGATCGACACCTAATTCATTGCTAAGAAGAAAACCAGGCCCAAACTGCACATGTTAGATTCTTCAGACTTAGGCAGCATGATATTTCAGCAGGTAACCGCTGTCAAATCAAAATGAAGACAGATGTGCGAACCAACTTTTTATTTTCCTCGGCACAGAATAGATCAAGAGACTTGCCAGCCCATTCATGTTCCCTTCGCTTTTGCTTGGCTTGCATCTGGTTGAATTTTTTTTTTCTTCTGTTCCCTTCACCAAAAGAGGGTCAACTACCACATAGTCATTTGGATCATCCTTGTGAAACATACCATCCCGCATCATGATTCAAAAAAAGACTATTGATTAACTCCATATGATTTGCCTTGTTACTATTGGACTTAACTAAGCCTAAGACAAAATGAACGAGACTTTGTGAAGTTTCTGCGATCAGAGATTTTCATTTATGCCTTCTTTTTTTGGCGTGATGAATTTGGCACTGTTCAGAAAAAGTGCAAAAATCACATGCAGTTGGTTTTTTTGCAGAGACGGTTACAAGAAATCAAATGGGGTTTATATTGTATGTGACAGAAAAACAACCTTAGCATCAAAAGCAAATGCCAACCGAACTGCTTTCCAGTCAGACAAATCCCCATTATCACCGCCTCCAGGCTCACTGCTTGAAGTGGCTGGTTTTGTGGAAATAGATAGCTTGAACTTCTCAAATTTTGCTAAAACCTAGGATTCACGAAAAGGAAAAAAAAAATAGAATTAGTTTTAATATGCGTGGAGAACGTGATTTCAAAATTAAAAGGAAGAAAAAAAAATTTCATCTAGGCCCTTGAACATTCTCATTTCGCTCCAATATCAATAAGAAAAACGGGTTTCATAAGCATAGAGCATAATCCATAATTACTTACTCTTTGCCAAATATTAAGTTGAATGGGAGATTTTAATGCATGAGTGTTCGATTATGAAGACAGAAAGAAAGAAGGAAAAGTAAATAAGGGAATAGCAACATTAAACCAGAAATTTTATAACATACTTCATCTTCACGTCCTTGAAGTCTATGCTTCTTCTGTTTTTGCATAAATCTTCCTCGTTCAGCCTCACTTAATAACTGTGAATCAGCATTAGCATTAGCCATGCGCTCAGCCCTAGACTAACTTTACGCAAAGTCAAATGGTAGTCCAGGGGATGTTTTGAAGAAGAGTTTTGTAAAATTAAGAGACAAATGCATCAATTAGCTTGGCTTGAGAATGGTTTCACAATCTATTTAAGCATTAAAAACGGAAAGAGGGGAAAATACACATCAAGATAGATGTGGGACCGTGCTTGTTGTTTATCAGGAATTTCTTGCTTTAGGAGATGGGGATTATCCAATACATCATGACTGCTCTTAATCTTTAGCTTTACCACTGCCACTCTTTTTCTTCTTCAGCTTCTTCTCCAAAGGATAGCAACTTCAGCTTTCTGCATTATCCAATCAATATGTTTACCTTACGCCATAAGAATGTCTTCATCAAGCTCAAAAATGGGTGCTCAATTAAGGAATAAGACTACTTACTTAACAGGTTTCTTCTTCGAATCTTTGCTCTCAGCCTTAGCTATGGGCTGGATCAAAGGCCTCGAAGATACTCTAGGAACTATGTCTTCAAAAGGGTTTCACAGTACCTAAAGCAGGAACTCAGAGAATAAAACTGGCTGACCAAATTCTCTTCAAATAAAATAAGCAACATACAAGTCTACATAGCAGTCTGATTAATTCTATGCATAAATTAAAAAAAGAAAAAGAAAAAGAAAGAAATCTACCTTGACTGATTTGATTCCTGGAGGAGGATCCAAAGGGAGGTCATTCTGATCATTGTCGACCTCGCCTACATTCAAAAGATTAAATATACAGTCACCAGTAACCTACCAAGAAGCCACAATCAGTTCCAGTAACAGTCAAATATGAATTACAAAATAAGACAAATTAGTTGGAATTCAATCACCAGTTACTTTTCCAAAAATACTATTTTTTTGATCAAGGCATTCACATTTATCCAGAGATATAAAGAACTGATTCCCATTCGAATGCGGCGAACTAGCATTGGCACAAGCGATGATACCCCTCTGCTTAAACCTTAGACGCAAATTAAACTCGTCCGAAAATACACTCCCATATATACTTTCTCCACCTAAAAACAAAAATTTCACATTCATAACTAACCCTAACTAATCGAAAACGGCCAGAGGAAACAAAAATTAAAGAAGAAAGATGGGGGGTTACCAGTACCAGAGCCGGTACGATCACCGCCTTGTACAAGGAAGCCCTTGATAATGCGGTGAAAGATTGTGGAAGATTGTAGTGTCGAAATAGCCTTCGAGGCAGAGTTGCACGAAGTTCCAAACGGCTTTCGGGGCTTCTTTGGGCGACAGCTAGATGTCAAGTGGACCGTACGTCGTGTTGAGTATCACTTTCCCTTTCGTCCATGGTTCGAGAACACACACCGTCAACATCTTCTCTGGATTGTAATCACAAGTCAGGGACCAAATCCAAGATCATAAACAAACCGGTGAGTGGGGACTGGTGATGACTTGATGGTGACGTCGGTTTTGAACCTAAAGCTAATTTTGGAGCCAAGTTGAGGCGGTAACACAATAAATCTCAATCAATCTAAACCCCCTCTTTTATGCAATTTTCAAAATATATTAATCAATCTAAGCATATTTTTAGCTAAATATGCATTATAAGATAATTTTAATTTGTAATTATAAACTATAAATAAGTGAATTTAATTAGTAATTGATTTCATAATAAAATGTTTCAAAATTTCAGGAGACTTGTTATTTATAAGAGCGATGATATCAAGTAGTTTAAAACTTGTTGGATTTAAATTTTTTTAACAATGGTAAATATTTATAGAGTACTTATATAATCAATGATATTTAATGGTTTAAAATATGTTAGATTGAAATTTTTAAATTTTTATTAACATATAAATTTAATTAATTGCTATTTAACTTTAAAAAAATATATATTTTATTTATATATATAATCTTTAACTTGAAGTTCTAAAAATGATTAAATAATAAATAATATAATTATTATCATAAAAAGAGTGATTGAATTAGTACACGAGTTAAATATGTACCAATTCACTCATTAAAATTATTAAATAACTTTTAAAAAAATTAATAATCATTATTTAAAATAATTATTTTTAAGACATAATATTTTTATTTATTTATTTTTCAACAATCTATCCAATTGGTGTTGCATGATATACTAGATGATAAAAGATGTGAAAATAATTTGTAGTATATAAATAGAAGAATGTAGGATTAAGCAAAAATGCTATAACTTGGGTTGATAAGCCTTGTTTTATTTCCCTTAATTAAATTTTTAAAGAGTTTGCATCTAATATTATTGTATTAACTGGATCTTAATTTTGCTTATGGGTCGGATAATTCTTTAATCAGTATATATTAAATTGGCTTTAACAAAGATTTTTACACACTTTGAATCGATTTGATTTGGTTCGATGCTATTTATATAATATTAATAATTTTTTTTAAAAATTTTTAATATTATTTTTAAAAATATATGGTTCTTAAATTATAATGGAAATCCGACCAGCATGACCCGCCTAATACTTCTGGATAATGTAGAAGCTTCCCTCTAATTTAGTCCCTTAACGTCTTTTGAACAGATCCAATCATTCCAAAAGCAAAAGGGAGCCATTTTTGTTACATGAAAGTTCAAAGTGTCCATGATTATTGATTTGATTAACTGACAGCCGAATGCCCGCATGATCTAATTATGGTAAAAGAAGAAAACTGCTGATAAACTCTTAAAGGCAGATTTTATTTTTCTTTTCTTTTTTCATGTCTTTCGTTTATAGTACAGTTTTTGAAGGTATAGGCCTGGTCAAATTGCCTAAAACAAGCCAATGGCGGAAATAGATTCTTTCTAGTTCATTACATGACCAAATATTGCAATCGCATTTGCATCTAAACACCACGAGATAAAAGACCCAAAGGCTGTGCTTCTCTTTTTCCATTTTTCTTCCTAGATTTTCTTTTGTTAAGCAATTTGTAGCAGGAGGTCGAGAAGGCGTTGCCCCGGAGAGGTGGTGGTGGCAACTTATTTCTGTCAGCACAAAGTGTTAGCAAACATTGCCGTGAAAACACAAGACAACCTGTTTGTTTTATTGTTATTTTATTTTTCCTGAGATGGCTCCTCCTTTCTCATCTGACGACAGTGTACCAGCCAACACCACAGCGGTGGCCATCGACAAAGATAAAAACAGCCCACATGCTGTGCGTTGGGCTATTGATCATCTCGTCATCACCAATCCATTCATCATTTTGATCCATGTTAGACATAAAAACCGTAGGTACCCTCTCTCGTTTCTCACATTAATAGTATTATTATTATCTTCATTGCCTTTTGTCGCAAGAAATTGTCAATGAAATTGTTGCTCATGCATTTTTTTCCTTTTTTATTCCCCTGATTTATTTGGTTCTTAAATTAAAATGCAGAGGGTGAAACTGAATCTGATTATGACATAAACCAGCTTTTCATTCCCTTCCGCGGCTACTGTGCACGCAAAGGGGTAAGCATTTATCATTCCAAACTGGGGTAAGCATAACCAAATTCAAACTAATATCTAATCTCATTGTCTAAGTTCAGATTCAATTGAAGGAGGTCATCCTGGAGGATGCTGACATCAGTAAAGCACTTTTGGACTACACCACCAAAAACTTGATTAACAGCCTAGTTATTGGTGCAGCAACTAGGAATGGTTTATCAAGGTTAAGTAATAATAATCTTCCTTTCCTGATTCCAACATATATCTTTGAGGACATTGCTATGATCTCTCTTTATCAATTTCCTTTTTTTTTTTTTGTTCTAACAATCAAAAGGTTCAGTTATTTGTCTTATAGAAAATTCAAGAATGACATTCCGACAACCTTGATCAAAAGTGCACCAGAGTTTTGTTCTGTGTATGTAATTTCCAAAGGTAAGATATTGACAGTGCGAACAGCTCAGCGGCCTGTATCTAACACTGCTACCCCTCCAAAGGCACCGTCAGGGATGCCGTTGCCACCGCAGATTCCACTGGATCAACTTGAAGATGATGGAAACAGGTGGGGGAGAAATTTATGTTCTTTTCTTGGTATTGATTGAAAGTTTGGTGCTGGAAAAAAGTGACAAATAATCAAATTACAATGGCGTGTCTTTATATGTACTATGCTTACTGCCTATCTATGTTGACATTGTATCTTTTACTGTGAAATAGAGGACAATATACAAGGGGAGCATTGAGGAATGGACAAGAGAGACTGTCCTTGGATAATCCATCGAAAGCACCGATACGTGACCGTGACAGACAACGAAGCTCTCCGGCAAATCTGTCATTCGACATTGATTTAGCTATGCGAGGACAATCTTCATCTAGCCAAGATTCTTTACCTAGTGACTCAGATTTTCCGAACAAACTTGTCATTGGATCTATGGATATTTCTGGCCAGAATTTAGATTTTTCTGTGGTTTCAAGTAACACGCCGGAGCAACTTTCGCAAAGCTCGGTAAGTGGCCCTTTGGTATTAGTAGCTATTGAATGCCAGTGAGAAGAATTTGCAGATAGCGGTTTGTGTTGTGTTTTTATAGTGCCTGATTAATGGCAGAACTGCTAACATTCATGCTTTGAAATGGACGTGAACTACAGCAAGACATAGAAGCTGAAATGAGAAGGTTGAAGCTTGAGCTTAAGCAAACCATGGATATGTATAGCAAAGCTTGCAAGGAAGCTCTTACAGCCAAAAGAAAGGTAGAACTTATACCAACATAATCTCAACCTTTTCAGTTTCTGTCAATTATATCAACAATATGTTCCAAGAAAATACTTAAATCCGAAGTCCTAATATAACAATAAAAAATTAAAATCAATCTTTGACTTTGTCTAGGAGACTGAAAGTTGAAAATTTAAACCACATTAGATGGTTTTTGATGAATAAATGGTAAACAAAGTAAGAATTAGCAAATGATAAAGTTATTGCAGATAAAAGGTATAAATATGCTTATTCTTCAGGAAACTACTGGGATAAGAACACAGGAATTTGAAAATGGAATTTAATGGATGAAGGACGCCTTTTGAAGTTAAATTACAATCACCAGATAGTCCTGATTTTACATGTAAATAATCCAACGCGCACTTAAATTCAAAAACAGACAGCAAGTTATCCTACCAGACTTTTATAATGACTAAAGAGTGTCAAGAACACCAATTTGAGAGCGTTATCGAATTTTCTGTGTCCAGGCTAATGAGCTTCATCAATGGAAGATGGAGGAGGCTCGCAAGTTTGAAGAAGCCAGGCTAGCTGGAGAGACAGCTCTTGCAATGGCAGAGATGGAGAAGGCTAAGTGCAAAGCTGCCATTGAAGCAGCTGAGGCGGCGCAGAGGCTAGCCGAGATGGAAGCACATAGAAGAAGACAAGCAGAGCTTAAAGCCAAGAAGGAGGCTGATGAGAAGAATCGGGCTTTGAATGCTTTGGCAAACAACGATGTCCGGTACAGAAAATACACCATAGAAGAAATTGAAGAAGCTACTGAAAATTTCTCAGTATCAAATAAGATTGGAGAAGGAGGTTATGGACCTGTTTATAAAGGCAAACTTGATCACACTCCTGTCGCCATCAAAGTTTTAAGACCCGATGCTGCTCAAGGGAAGAAACAATTCCAGCAAGAGGTAAGGTGTCATGTTGCCATTCCAAACAAGGATTATCATTTTCTTATGACAATTTAAGTTCAGTATGAAGAGACCAAACAGGTTGTTGGCATGGTTATTATAAAAAAAAACTGCTTATTCATCTTCTCATTCCCTAGGCATCCATATCCTTTGAATTGAAGCTAGTATTCTGATCTATAACTTCAACCTGTACAGGTTGAGGTTCTTTGTTGCATTAGGCACCCGAACATGGTCCTTCTCCTAGGTGCTTGCCCTGAGTATGGATGCTTGGTATATGAGTACATGTCCAATGGCAGCTTAGAGGATAGGCTATTTCGAAGAGGCAATACTCCTCCACTTTCATGGAGGAAACGATTTAAGATAGCTGCTGAAATTGCAACTGCCCTTCTATTCCTTCACCAAGCAAAGCCAGAACCACTAGTTCATCGGGACCTTAAGCCAGCTAACATTCTCCTAGACCGCAATTATGTGAGCAAAATAAGCGATGTTGGCCTTGCACGGCTAGTTCCACCTTCTGTAGCTGACAGTGTAACACAATATCACATGACTTCTGCAGCAGGAACATTCTGTTACATAGATCCTGAATATCAACAGACAGGCATGCTAACAACTAAATCAGACATATATTCCCTCGGTATAATGCTGCTCCAGATTATTACAGCCAAACCTCCGATGGGTATTGCTCACCATGTTGGAAGGGCCATTGAAAAAGGAACTTTAGCCGATATCCTTGATCCAGCTGTGCCGAATTGGCCAGTTGAAGAGGCTTTATCATTTGCTCAATTAGCACTGAAATGTGTAGAGCTGAGGAAGAGGGACAGACCAGATCTTGGCACTGTTATAGTGCCAGAACTTAACCGATTAAGAGACCTCGGAAGGAGCTCTGATTTACGTAGCCTTGGATACAGTGGTAACGGTGGTTATAGCGGTGATGGTTGTAGCCAAGCTTACAGCAGCAGTGGTTACAGCCAAGGATACAGCGGTAGCGGTAATAGTCGCAGTCCACTTTCAAGGTCGAGGATGTCATCAGCAAGTCAGGTTTGAGGTTTATCTATCATACATATTAATGCGTGAAAAATTTAGATTTTCAAATGTTGGCCAAGTGAAGAGAATAAACAGCAATTGTTACGCAAACATCTTACTGACAAGTAACTCTCACTCAAGTAACTAGAAAAACATCCTGGAACAATCCCCAATTGCTTGTTATTAACAGTACGAATCAATTCTTGAAACCTGGTTTTCTTAAGTAGTTTTTTTTTTTTTTTTTTTCATGGCTAGGAATCATTGATTAAGACTGCAAATTCTGAACCTGAACAAATGGCAAACTCCAAAGAAGATGGCGCTGAATGAAGTTCCAACCCAAATTGAAGGATTGAGAGAAAGAAGCTTGCATTTGAAGAAAAAAAAAAAAACCTCCATTGTTTGTGAACAAGATGAAGAGCGAAGGATGCTGGATTGTGCAAATATGACATAAGAAATGTGTATAAGGGTCATTTTAGCGCTTTCAAAAAGCTGCTTCTGAAAAGCAAGCCTAAAAACTTCTTATGTTTGTGCTTGCAGAACAATTAGCAGCCAACTTTTCCTTTTTTTTTTTTTTTCTAATTATTTTAAACAATTGAAAACTTACTTTCTTATTGTTAGATGTATACTGTATTGTTCAGAAGATAAAATTGTCCGCTGCTGATGGTCACTCCTAGTAATTGTCCCAAATCTATGGAAGTCGCTCATCAATATCCCAAATCTATGTGAATTTTAAGCCATGTTACCCGAACTTTTCATTTTTATTGAAGTATTCGTGTTTGGCATCCATATGTGATATATATTTGGATATATATAAAGAGTACAGTCCTTTAAATATATAAAAAAAACTTCAAAAAAAATTTTAGCATTTTTTATCGGATACATACTCATTTCGATATTCACCCTAAGCCCAGATAACATAAGTTTCAGGTAAATCAAATAATGCTTATATCCACATTATTTATAGCACCAGAAATCAAAATCAAAATTGTTGGCCTTGTAGGAATCATTTGCAAAGAATGATCTTACGAAGAGAGGTTTGAACTCAGACTTGCTTGAAGTTTAATCAATGTAAATCTTTGACGAATAAACTATACATCATGTTTTGTTGTTAGAAATAAACTATATATATATATATATATATTTATATTTATATATTTTTTTTCAGGAATGTTTCTGAATGCATTAAAATCATCAATAAAATTGTCATCAATGGAATTAAATAAAAAATATTATTATAAATGGTATTAATAATTAATCTTAAATCTTCTCTGCAGACATTATTAACAAAACCACAAATTACGTTAATTTGTTTTTAGATTTTATTAAAAGATTACTAGAACAATACATACTTCTAATATATATATATATATAATATAAAAAATTAATTAAAAAATAAATGAGATAAATGATAATCTATTAAGCAAGTAAATAAATTTGGATTATTATTATTATTATTATTATTATTATTATTATCTCCACTTGATTGATAAACAATAACCTAGAAGTTTTAGCGTCTAAAACCGAACTCGTATCAAGTAAAAAAAATCCAACCGTTGAATTCGTCCAATTGCCAGAAATGGTGACATAATCCATCGGAAAGTCGGAGCCTCAGTAACAAAAAAATCTTTCAGATCGAGAAAATCCGAACCGGAAAGGAAGCTCTAGCAGACGAAAGGCTGTACCCCCCTCCAAAATTTTTTTTTTTTTTCAATTTCCTTTGAAAACGGATTCGGGATATTTTCGGATCCGACAAGACCTTATTTTAACAACGGTAATGGAACTAGCGAATGGAGGAGACAACGCCGTCTCCCCATCAGTGTCACCGACCTCCACCATGGCCAGTCTCCTCCCTCTAGCCTCCGTTTCTCAACGGCCTTAGGTCTCCGAGCTCCTCTCCTTAACTCTCGATCGCCTCCATAAAGTTTTTTTTTTTTGTTCGTTTGTCTATTTTTTTGCCTTGTTCTTTGCATATGTTGCTTTAGATTGAATCATGTTTATGGTTTCTGAATGAAAAAGGAGCCGGAGCGTCTTCGAGTTGATGCATAGCGGATTCAGAGGCAAACGCAAGAAGTGGCGGTTGGTAATTACCGCCACTTCTTGAATATCTGGTAACTACTTTTTTCAATTCAATCACATATATATATATATATATATATTTTAGGTTCTGGTAATTATTATTTTCTCTCTGATACTGAGATTTCGATTGATCTATGGATTATTATGAACTAATTTAAAAGTAGGGAATGTACGTTAGTTAGATCACGAGATTGGAAAGGTGTACAATTGCGTGCAACTGAATATTCATAGACTTCATTTTCTTTTAATTAGATACTGGCATTTGGGAACCAAAATTCAATGAGGTTCTATAATTGTTTTAAATAGCTTTGAACGCGCCTGAAAGTTTCAATCTGAAAGGTTTGGTCCTTAGGATCTAAAACTAGGTTTGAATAGTACAGACCATTTGTTGCATTCTTGGCTATCCAGTGAATCTCAATTTTGGTGGTTGTCTTTGCTTATGAATATGAATAAGAGAAAAAAATTCTTGAAAAATAGCTTCAGTTGTGTTATGTTAGATGTGATACTTCAATTAATTGTGAAAGCATCTTTGGATAAAGCATGAGGGCATACAGTTGGGTTTCTCCCTGAGTGATGAACTAAGAGTAGTTGAAAACAGTTTTTGCCATCTAATGTGTTTGCTTCTCTCTCTTTCTGTATCTATATTTGTGTGTACTAGATTCAATAAGTGGAGAAAGAAGAACTTGCATATTAGGTAAAGCTCCTCTACTTCTAAGAGGAGGAATCAATCTCAATATCTCATGGCAACCACAGATTACAAAAAGGAAAATTCTTAAAGAGAAAAAGGATTGACCTTAACTTTTACATGATTTGGACATCCTATGAAGATGGTGAATTGATCTTCTAAGTTTTGATTTTTGATTAGAAATCTTAAGTTCTTTTGCAGATATGCTTATGAGTAGGGTTTTGTCTTTGCAGATAACTGAGATCCCGAACCTGACATCTGGTTGCAC
Organism: Adansonia rubrostipa; assembly: GCA_038381775.1. Classification (NCBI taxonomy): domain Eukaryota; kingdom Viridiplantae; phylum Streptophyta; class Magnoliopsida; order Malvales; family Malvaceae; genus Adansonia; species Adansonia rubrostipa. Next base: position 4,088,071 of record JBBYHM010000019.1, read on the forward strand.
AGAGTTTCTTGAATCTGCTGAACATATTTTGGAGAAAAGGAAGATGAACCAGACTCTGCTAGCAAATCATAGTACTTTGCTTGACTTGCTTGAGATTCCTCAGCTTATGGATAGTATGTGCTTGAATAAATTTGTAACTGTTGAGACACCAAGTCTTATAGAATGCATGGTAGAATGCCTAATTGAATTCAATTTTTCTGCAGATGTGTAGGAAATGGAAATTATGATGAAGCTCTCGACTTAGAAGCATTCGTTTGCAAACTCTCAACCATGCATCCCAAGTAAGTTAACCCCTATTATTTCCTTGTCAGCTTTGGAAGACAACTGACCGAACTTTGTTTTTCCTTCTTGAAAGATTACCTGTTATTCAAGCACTGGCTGCAGAAGTTAAGCAGACAACTCAATCTCTTCTCTCTCAGCTTCTCCAGAAGCTTCGCTCTAATATTCAGGTATTTAATTGGAAGCAATGTTCAATGTATGCTATAAGCGAAACCTGATTTTATTTGGAATTTAGTCAAGTAAGCGGTCTATGTGTTACAGTTACAGGAATGTCTTCGAATTATTGGATATTTATGCCGAATAGGAGTGTTTAGCGAGTATGAAACCCCCACCCCCATGTTCCGGTCTCCTTCTGACAGCATTATTTAGTGCTTCAGTTTTTGAGATGCCGAGAGACCTGGCTCACTGGAATTCTTGAGGATTTGGAACAGAGAACTGCTTATGAGTATTTAGAAGGGATGATAAGTTGTCATAGGATGCATCTTTTTGATGTTATTAACCAATATCGAACAATATTTGCTGATGATACATCTGGCAATGAAGAAACTTATGATGGTGGGCTTCTTTTTAGTTGGGTCGTGCATCAGATTACTTCGCACCTTAAAACTCTTAAAGTCATGCTTCCAAAGATAACGGAGAGTGGATCACTGTCAAATATTCTGGATCAGTCTATGGTGAGAAAATTCAAAATTATTTGGTTTTATTCAAGCCTTCTTCTTTTCCTTAAAGCTCTTATTTGTAATGTGTGTGTGTGTGTGTACATATATCCAAGTATAGTTGTTTCTTTGAAAATTTTATGATATTGAAGAAATATTATCCACCATTTGACTGTTGATCATTTATGACAAGATCATATTCAACATAAGATTGTATTAAAAACATTTTCGCTTTTGAGCAGACCTGAAAGGTAACCTGGTTTCATATTTGCAGTAATGTGCATTGAACACCACTTCATTTGGAATGGGGTTAATTGTGTAAAAGAACATTGCTTGTAGGTGGATGAGCATGGTCATTCTTCATGTGAAACAAGTAATTGTGTTGCATCTGAATTTGGTGATGGTTTGTTTTGTTCTTTGTTGTTGACAGTATTGTGCAATGGGACTAGATTGGGTTGGGCTGGATTTTCAAGGCTTGCTTCCATCTCTTTTTGAAGAGTAAATACGTAATCCTGTTTTTTATTTCCTTTTAACTACTTTTTACCTATATCTAAATTAGACTTTCATCACTTTACAGGGAAGTGCTGAATTTATTATCAAAGAATATGAATACAGCAGTTGAAAACTTTCAGGTATGCTAGTGAAGGTCAAAGTAGGATCTTTTTTATAGTGTCCTCAAAATGGGTTAGTTGCCTTAAGTGTTACAATTTCTGATCACAGCTTTTTCCTGATCAAGCAATCTACAGTTTTCTGATCGGTAACTTCTTGTCTTTCTTGGCTCCAGTTAGTTTTGGATTCACATCGTTGGGTTCCACTGCCTGCTGTTGGCATTTCCACAACTAGTATTGGTGAAGAAACTCAGGATGATGTAACTCCTTCATCTTATCTTATGGAACATCCACCTCTGGCAGTGTTTATCAATGGTAAGTTTGACCCATGCTTCTCAAGATGCTTTTTCGCAGTCAGTCTTATTTCCTAAATCAAAGTTTGGATAGAACTATCAAAGGACTAATGACGGTAAAGCAGTCAAGGGGTTGATAGATTGAATTAGACATTCTAGCTTTTAGATTCAAGCTATTTTCATCCATAATACTCTTCTGTTGAGTGTAACAGCAAAAGAGAACCAGCTTTTATGCCTTAAGTTAAAGTTTTGATTGTTCATTCTTATTCATTTTACACAAATGGACCATAAGGAATTGAGATGTTTCCCGAGGTATCTGTGTGTTTTTTTTTTCTTTCAAACGGTTTCCAGCTAAAGTTAACAAAATTATTTATATAATCTGATGGTTGTCTGCAAAATTATACTCTATCATAATAGTTCTTATTTAATTCCTTGAATCTTGTGAGTGAAAGCTTCTGGTTCGGAGAATTGCTTACTTCCATTGACATCACTTTATCTCTGGTGATTTTAGGTGTTTCTGCTGCAATGAACGAGCCACGTCCTTGTGCGCCAGTAAGTTTGAAGAATGTTCTTGCTCAAGAATTAATCAAGGGATTGCAAGCTGTTTCTGACTCTCTACGTCGGTACAATGCAACCTGGATGCTTAGAGAAAATGAGTCTGGGCCTTTCCTCTTGCTTTGCCGAGGAGTTATAGAGGTGCACTCGGATCAAACTGGGCAAATTATAAAGCGTATTTGACAGCTTTCATGTACTGACGAAGTTCCCTTTATTCATAGGTTGCTTTCCCACATTGTGCAACATGCTTTGGTCGTTTTTACCCTGGTGGAGCTGCTCTTATCATGGATTCAAAGAATTTATACGATGGAGTAGTTCGCCTGTTGACAATCTCTTCATCGAGAGAACCCCTGAAACCGGTTAGTAATGGAGAGGAAAAGACCACTTCAGAAAACGGTGAACTTCCTCGGCCCATTACGGAAAATGGCGTCGAGCCCACAGCCACGGATGGTGAAACGAGGAGCCCAAATGCAGTTGAGAAGGTAGACAGCAGTCCCACTTTGCAGACTGATGAAAAGCTATGGGAAGCATACTAGGAAGTTCATCACTTAAAATATACTCTTACATTCTTTTATTTTTAACCCTTTAAAAATTTTATCTTAATTTTTTGTAATTAATTATTCCTCCATTGTTGCCGGTAAAAAGAAAAGAAAATATCACTTCTAAATATGTTAATGGATGCGTTGTTTTATATATAGACAGAAAGATTAACATTAAGAATACAATTTCACGAATTTATAAACGAATAGCTTCAAGTGATGATTTTCTCAACAAAGATTTTTGGATATTAATAGGGAGTTGAAGTTGTTTTTATTTCTATTCTTTTGGGTAATTGGAGGCAAGTAGGTGTGGTCATGTATTGGGATGTCTGGGTTTGGGTTTGGATGATTTTTATTTTGCTTCTCTAAGTTCAACTCATTATTTATAAAATATTAAAAATTAATTTTATATTAATATTTATATATTTTTATAATTAAAAAATTTTAAACAAAAATATTTTTATTAAATACATAATAATTTTAGTTAGTCTAGTTAGTTAAATGAATAATTTGATTCGTAGATAGATTTAAAAAGATTATTGATAATAATCCAAAATTATAATTGTTTTCATTATCCACTACTTTACGAAAAGATTCCTGTTAATCACATGATGGCCAAAAGTTAAAGAGGGGCGAAATTTGCCGAAGACAAAAAACCCTCTCTGGTTAAGCAGTCGAAGCAATCAGCTTCAACAGCAGTGCCAACAAAAAAAAACCGAAACCCCCTGTCTCTAGCTCTCTTTTGTATTTCTCTTTTACGTACGCGCAGGTAGATGACTTTTATTTTTTTTTTTTATTCTTTTGAAATTATATCAATTAACACATTGATTGTTATGTTAATTAAGTAATCAAGTAATTAGTTTAATTGTGTTATATTATATTTATTTATATTATCTTTATATTTATTAAATATGTTATATTTATGTTAAATTTTTATATTATATTTAAAATTATTTAAATATACAGATTTGATAACAAATACAACCGAATTAAGTTGGTTAATTACAGCTTAGTCCTACAAAGAACACTCGTCCAAACCTAGAGCACTACTTGTCAATGATTATCTTTTGAAATATATATATATAATAATTATATATAATAATAACAATATCGACTGTATGATATGTAAAGGTTCTACAAAGGACACCCGTCCAGACTTAGAGCGCTACTCGTCAATGATTATCTTTTGAAGTATATAATAATTATATATAATAATATTGACTATTATGATATGTAAAGGCTCTATGCAAGATGTACTTGTTTTCCCCTCCAAAAACGAAAGTCATCAAGTAAGCAATTTTACTGTTCAACCACGCACAAAAAAAAAAAAAAAATCAAATGTTTAAGTCTGTATTGAAATGTTATATATAATCGTTCTTTTGTTCGTGAGTTTTAAATGATTTATTATGAAAAAAAAATGTCATAATTAATAGTGTATATAATTGCTCTTCTTTCTTCTCGAGTGATTAAGCAAACGTAATGGCAAAGAGACCTTATTATATCATGCATGCTGGATTAATTGATGATATTTTATTTATTTTGAGATTGGCTAAGCCCCAAAACCCTCAAAATGATTTATTTTTTCTTTTCTTTTTTATCCTTTCCGCCAGACAAACCGTACCGTGCATTATTACACTCAGATCTGCCATTTGTTTGTTGAAGAAACTTTTACTTTATTGGATTTGCTTCACCAAAGAACAACAAAGCTGAATGATCAGAGGAGTAAAATAACATATATGGTACAACTTGCCCAAACAAAAGAGATATATATATATATATATATTTAAAATTTGTAGTGCTTTGTTTTCCTTTTCTGGATTTATTTCGCAAATGCAAAGTAAAATCATGAGCCGTCGCTGACAAAAAATAAACATTGAAATAAAAGAAAAGGAAACTGATCATCTTGTTTCTCTTTTTTGTTTTAGGTACTAATTGAGAGAACAAACTTGAGAATTTCCAACTTCTTCCTCGTCTACGAACGATGAAGCTTGAAACACTGATCAGCTCATGTTTATGGATCATTATTAGCTTTGTAGATTCTGGTTGTACTACTTTTAAGACCTCCATGTCTGCTTGAGCACGTATATCTACAGATCTGATTCCCAGAAGAACAAGTTATTAATTATACAAGGAGGAGACATTCATTTGATTGCGCATATCACATATACACCAACAATAAGGAAGACCATGTAATGTAATAAGCACTGGATTGAACTGTGGAGATCCGACCACCAGTCCACCGGTACCATTGCAACTGCATCTTCATATTATAACAAGTTAAACTACATATAGAGACAGAAGCATATTGTAAAATGTTGACATTGATGTTGGGAATATATGCTTCAGCCTCCATATATCCATAACTAGACTTGAGAGATCGTACACCTGGATCAATTCAATGAAAAATAAATTAAGAATCAAATTAGAGAGAACATGGAGATAAGTTTACTCAGATATATATATACATATATACATATATATATCACTTAGATCTAGTCAGGCAGTCAATAAATTTCATATGCAGTCAATGAAACCCTAACTAATGATGAATTGAAAACAGAAATTGGACTAATACTGTAAAAGTTAAAGCCAAATACAAAGACCTTGTTGCCCCATCAGAACGACTTGCCAGTCACCATTGCAAGGATGACTATTAATTAGTACGAAAGGTAAATGAATTAGTACTATGCAAAGTAAACTCATGCAAAATAAACAGAAATCCCTAGCTGCTGGTTTTTACACAGGTTCATGCAATCATAGATGATAGAACAATAAATTTAAGGAAGATGAAAAAGAGAGAGAGAGAAGTGGGTGACAGATAGAGAGTGAGCACGCAGAGCTTCAAGCATGAAAGCCCCAAGCATGCAAGAAATTACCCTGGGTGCTCACTCTCTTCTGTCACCTCCCTTACCCTAAAAGCCCCCTTTTTAGCAGATCACCAAAAACCCATGTTGAAGCTGGAATTCTAAGACCTCCCATTTCCTTTAGGTATACATATGATCCCTATATACCCACCCAGAGATGTTCCACCATTAGACTACTGAAACACCTCCCTGTGTTGTTTTGCTTGGGTGTGGTAAACAATGAAGGAGTTTGGGGCTTTATATAGAATGGAAAAGAAGGTGGTTGCATCACGTATGGAATAAATGTGGGTTATCTGTTATTCGTCACTTCCAAATGTTTTAATACCATTTTCAGACATTGAAGAAAGTTTTTTTTTTTTTTTCCAAACAGCATGTTATATATAAGGGTTTTGTTAATTAGAGTTGTTATGGATTCTTAAGTAAAACTTTACTAAGGCTATTTAAGAGAAGAATTTTAATGTCTATATTATTAAATTTAATATTTTAGATTACGTATCTTTGAAAATGTAATCAATAAGAAAAATAGTTAACGGTGTTAAAAAAATCGTTTGAAAGTTAAATCAAATGCTGATATATATCATGCGATGTGAAAATTTAAATTTTATACAGAAAAATGATCCAAACCCAATTCATAACCCAAATCTCTTTTAGAATAAAATTTAAATTCTATATCACATGACAAATCAATATTTTATTAGTATTTAAATAGGTTTATTTATACCGTTAACTCATTTTTCTTATTTGCCACAATTTTAAAATTATAGAAACTAAAACACAAAATTTAATATTAAAGGGATTAATATACTTCCTTCACTATAGTAGGAGGACTCTTATTAGAATTTTATCGATTCTTTATGGTTAGTTAATATAGTAATAATATTATATTAAATGTTGTAGTTGATAATTTTATTTATTATTTTTGATACATTAAATGAAGATATTATTTTGTATAATAATCTTAAAGAGTATTTTTTCAGTTTGAACATATAATTTACTCATAAACAATAATTAAAGATTTTAAATTATCATTTAAATTTTTTTTATTTAATATATTATTTTTGTTAAATTTAAAATAGTAATATATTAATTTTAAATTTATTTTTATAGATACCAACTTCAATCAGTAGCCAATATTTTAGCCAAAAATTTATCAACTATTATATTGAATGCAATATTATTTCTATATCAAGACATAATCTCTTTGATCTAGGAGAGAGGCCCATACAAATCTAACCAGACTCATTTATTCAGTTACAGATTACTATTACCAATGCATCTAGTAATTCTAAAATATTTAAACCAATCCAATACAATCCACGAACTTTCTCTTTTATGATGTTTCAACTCTCAATGACTAATCCTGTATATATATATATATATATATATATATATATAAATAGATATCTTCAACTTGGAGATGAAATGAATTTGCTCCACAGTAAATGTCTAGTTCGAGAAGATCTTTTTTGTGTGGAACTATTTGCATGTTTTAATATGGAAGAGAGATTTTATATAGATAATATAAATTAGAAATAAGTGCTAGTTATGGAAATATCATGTGATATTTAATCAAGAAAATGTGAAAATTGAACCTTATCTTTCCCATGGGCTGATAAGATTCTCCTTAATTTCCCAATTAAGTTAATACAGTTATCAAAGGAAGTTAAGGCCTAATTATTTTGTTTATTATATTATAGGAAGAAGTTTTTGTATGCTGAATAATGAAGCCTCTCTCTTATTGAAATTTATAGAACTGGATATTTTAATATGTTTATACAGTTTGTTAATATTGCATTAGTCCATTGACTCTATTCTCTCTCTCTCTCTCTCTCTCTCTCTATATATATATATATATATATATATGAAATTCTCCCCCATTAGCTAATAAAATGTGGGACAGATATGTCTCTTTTTCTCTTTTATTTCAAATCTTTGTCCTA
>JBBYHM010000019.1:4098315-4108391 GCA_038381775.1 Adansonia rubrostipa
ATTTTGTTACCAATTTTTTTCTCCAAATTTAGCTACTCACATTATTATATTGATTATATACTTTAAAGGTCTAAAGGTAAGGTTAAATTTTATTTAACTAATTCATATAATCGAAATTCAATAAATTTATGATACAAATATTAATATCCGAAATCTTTTCTTTACCAACTTCGTTACACAACTTCATATGTATATCCGTTTTTTTACCCTTCTTAAAGATAGATCATATAAACCGTTATTACTAGTACTAGAAACAAAAAACTAATGAAGCTCGGGAACAAAAACTGCGGCTGCCCCTTTCCTTGCCATTGCTTTAAAAAAAAAAAAAAAAAGGAGAAAAGTAGATTTAAAAGGAAGAGTTGTTTTTTGTGAGCCAATGAGAGCTCAACGCAACCTCATGAACGCTTGAAAACGCAAAAGATATATCCAGGGCGGTGCTAAATTAATAAAGCAGCTTAAAGTATATATGCTTTTACAATAATTAAATTGATTGTTATTAAATATGTAAAGAAACGAATCCATTGACAGATGTTCTTCCGACCAATTAATCACTCCAATTGCGTGGTTCCGGTGGGACGTTGTCATTCCTTTAATCTTCCCATTATATTCGATTTGATGCTTGCGTGAATTACCCACCCACCCCCATCCCCTTCCTCAATCAGAACATTAAACCCTTCTTAGTTAATTAATTAATTGGTTTAATTATCCCCCCCTTAATCTAATGATGCACACCGGGTTCATTCAATCACCGAATCCTAAGTAAGATCATAATCGTATCATAGACCTATATATATATATATATATATCTTATTAATCAACATTTATAAGCACATGTTAAGAATTATTAAAAAAGAATTATATTTAATATATTATATTTATTGAATTCAAGAAAAATTAATTTATTAATTGTACTTTTTTCATATATAAATATATGTATTTAAATTGAATGAGAGATAAAGAGTATACTCACTTGTAGACCTTTATAAGTCTCGATCCTTACAGGTCATTTTTTAAATAAAATTTTTGTAAATTCAGGTTGATCCAACCGCACTTGAAATACTATTTAATAATAAAAATATAAATTTATAAATATTAATATAAAAATAATATTTTAATAATATCGAATAGTAAAATAAGATTTCTGGTTAATTCAAGCTTAAGAAAAATAAATTTAAAATTTTTTAGCTCTAACTAAATTCGACCTATAAATATTTCTGTGCATTTGTTAATAAAATATATAATTTAAAAAAAAAAAGGAAAAATGATTCCATAATGGAGAATAACCTAATTTACTGCTTGGTGTAGTTAGAATAAAATGATGACATATGGTGGGTACAAACAAAAGAATCATAAAATTTTCCCATTATGGAAAGTGGGGTATTTCTTGTTTGTGGTCTAAACTTTCCCTTTCAAGAGTCAAAAGACTGGGGGGCCGTTGCCTTCCCTGCCCCTACATGTGGGATTCCCCATTTCCCAGCAGATTTGAAAGACGATCAATCTGTTGAAAATATGGCACAACACCCACCCTCCCTTTTTGCTTCAACAATCATGATAAAGCAGCATCTTCTATTATGGAAGGGTAGAGGTTAAGCCCTTCCGTTCTTTTCTCAATTTATCTGAGTATCTTTATAATATATTTTTTTAAATTAATTAATATATTATTTATAATAATAATATATATTAAATATAATTATTATTTTTAATATAATTGAATCAAAATAAATAACTTTAAAAAATACTTTTAAAACACTGGCTGTAAAAGCAAATCATATTAAGACTATCCTATCTTCTTCTTCTACCACTTTCGGCAAGTAGCTAGGGATTGGGTTACAGATGACAACATGGGGGAAAAGCTAGGAACCCTGTTGGCTGAGAGGCAGCCATGAGTTTCTCTTTTTCCCCTTTTTTTTTTTCGTTGTTTTGCCTTTGCAACTTTGTAGCACAATCTTATTCCACCCCCATCTGAAGTGATTTCATCATATTTCCAATACGGGAGTCCAAGCAAAAAGATATGAAGGAAATAAAAGAAAGTTCGCAATAAAGTGCAAGGGATTTGTTCAGATAATCTTTCTTTTTTTGATAAATGGTGTCCAATCAAGAACCATCTAGCTAAGCTAATATTATCCATATAGTGAGTTAGACAAAGAGTTTCAAACGTATACGTAATATGTAATACGTAAATTCTTATTATTTTATAAATTTTTTTATTATATTATAATATATATTATTAAATTAATAAAATATTATTAAAACTTTGTATTGATATATAAAAATTATTTCATGTGTAAATTATAATAAATTATTTGAGAAATTTCCAAGTTGTATATCGGAATTAATATAAAGTTTATTAATTTTTTAAATTTTTTATTTATCAAATAAATTTATTTACCTTTTTAAGATTAATAAAAAATTAAAACTTTCAAATAAGAAAATTTAATTTGGACTTTTAACTCTTTTCTGTTTATTATGAAATAAATTTATTTTCAAAAAAATTAATAAAATAAAAATTCTTACTTTAAATTAAATAAGTCTTGTTAATAATAAAATAATGTATAATTGCTTATGAGAATTTTATTCAATTCCCACCAAAGGATATGCACATGTAAAAGGGATGATAATCTTGATTATATAATTAATTAGAAACCAAGAAAAATGTCTTCTTTTATTATTCAGAATAATTGCAAACATTTTAGTAATGAGTAATATTGTATGTTAAAATATTACTCAGAATATATGAATATCCTATTGATGATTATTTATTTAATTTTGAATTTGAGAATTATTGATGATTAATATTGTATGTTAAAATATTACTATATGAAGTACTTATTTGAGAATTATTTACTTAGTTTTTATTTTTATTTTTTAAATTTTCGCGTTCGATATCTGTGTTTAAAATATATTTAAATATTATTATAAAAATATAAAATTTTAAATATATAAAAAAATTTTAAAAATTAAATATATTTACATAAAATATATATTCGTACTCGATAATTATTTAAATTCAAGCAACTTAAGCTTAAAATGAATTAATGCTGGACTACATGTATAACCTAACTTTACCTGCGAGACTGTCCAGAGGACAGTTTTGACAGCAGCAGTCGAAGGCTGAAGACAATCAACTGTTGCTTCCCAATAAAGAAATTAAGGAGTTTCTTGGATTTTTTGTTTTTTCCCCATAGCTGAGAAATTGTATATGATTTGAAAACTAAAAGAGATAAAGGGCAATTGTAAATTATGGAGGACCATGAATTCCCCCAATGACATGTAAAACAGATGAAGGAATGAGAGAGAGAGAGAGAGAGAGAGAGAGAGAGAGTTGTGGGTGGATACAGCTGCTTAAATGCTAAGTGCATGTGAGTGATTCAGAGGTGTGGATCAGATCAGATATTGCATGTGCTTCACCCGCATGCTTCTTCTTTAACTTCGTAACATGAAATTAATGGATGCCATTGGCTTAAAGGGTTGGCAACCAACACCTTTTCCAATGCATCCATTGTCCCCGAATCGATCGAGCTAACTCTTTGCAAATTTGTCTCAAGACTTTCACTAACGTAAGTTTACTGTTGAAATGTGCATTTACAGATTTGAATTGTGATGTTTAGGGTTTACGGAGAAATTATGAACGATTAATATTCGTGTTTAGTTTAGACCTATTCATGCAGAGCAATTCAACCTACATGACATGCTCGACCAATCTTGATTAACGTATTTGCAATTCGAGCTAACCCAACAACTACTGTTTATATAATTAAAAAAGTTTATTTAAATTTAAGTTGCATTTTGATAGGATGAAAAGGGAAAAGAAAGTTGAACTTAATTTTAAAGTATAAAATAGTATATATTTTATTATGTTTTCACCTAGACATGTTTAAGGATCTGTTTATTAGTCTAGTTGAAAATCCATTCGATATTTGAAAAATAGAACTTCATCTCTGTTTTCAATCAAAATTTGAGCCTCGGAAACAAACAGATATGCATGAAATTGTTCACTCAATCAGATCCAATCCGCAAGGCAGCTTCTACTCGATCATTACATTGTATAACTTCTGGATGTCAGCAAGCATCTGGTCAGCGTCTCGTGTTGCAAAGTGGATTACATTGCTATACCTTTACTCCCAAATCTTTCACTTCGACCAGTGCGGTGAAGATAGTTCTCTAGTTGAGTTGGCAAATCATGGTTAATAACCAAGGAGACCTGCGGGACATCAACCCTCCAGCCCAGAGATCAGTGGCGATTAGCACATGAGAAGATCCCGACTCCTGAACGAAACTCACGCATGATAATTTCCCTAGTCTTCTGATTCATGTCTCCACGAGTGGCAGAGTCTGAGTGATCATGGCTCGGGATTTGCTTAGTAATTCCAATCGACTCTTTGCGTCTGGTGTTAAGAAGGATCACACTATTCAGTTTACGCCAGAGTTTCATGGAGAGAGCACAAAGTATGTCAAGGTTCCATTCGCTGCTTGTCATCACTGACATGAAACTGCTTAATACGTTCCAGGGTAAGCTCATCACAGCTGTCTCTAAGAATTCTGACTGGTTACAAAAACCTACATTTTCATCATCATATAGTATTCTTTTCTCAATTTAAGCAGCACACGTACTGACACTGTACTTCGATTTCATTCGCCAAATCAGTTACCAAACACCTAGGTACTAGCAGAGATGTGTTGTTATAGATTGATCATCATTAGATTAGTCGAATATAGTGAAACAATATATTTATTACCATGACCATCCAAACTTGAGATGTCTTCTAATACAGAAAGCTCATCATCTCCTAGAATTCATCCTCTTTTTTATTTTAAGCAACACCCTTAGCAATTTTTTTTTGGTTTCCAAGTTGAATTAACTACAGAGCTACTTCTACTAGCAGTTTATTGGCAAAGTATTGTCATTGTCATGACCATCATCATAACAACAGCACTTAATCATTATGCTCAACCATTGATACTATTGATGACAAGATACTGGACTTGGTCCTTAAAACCCCCAGATAGTATTTTATCAGCCTCAACCAGGACAAACATCCTAATAGATCTGCAAGAATGGACTGTCTGTGAAGCATGTGCAGGAGTACCAACAACTGCATGGACGCCAGCAGCAAGTATCCGTTGGTCCTCCTTAACACTGGTTCCACCTACACAGGCATGAACCTTTACACCCAAATAATCACCAAGAGCACGCATGACTTTCTCAATCCGTTGTGCAAGCTCTCTGGTGGGAGCAAGAACCAAAGCTTGACATTGAACTAAATCGTAATCCAGCTGTAACAAGATCCCAGAGCAGATTCAGCAGGATGTTGCCGTTTTACCAGTACCAGACTGTGCTTGCCGAACTACATCTAGACCTTTGATGAAGGACACAATGCCCCTTTGTTAATTAGCGAACGGCTTCTCAAACCCTGTGCGGAAGAATTACTACATAAATTTGGGCCCTCAGGAAAAGCTTTATGCTGAACTATAGAAAGGCCAAATGATTAGAAAAGAATGAAGATTACCATAGATGCCTCTTAGGCGGTTTTCTTTCAAACCCAATTTATCAAAGCTCTCATAGACGTCATCATAAATAGTAAAGAACTTTTTTCCGTCATTAGAAATCCTATAATCATGAGCCAAAAAAACTCAGAAATCTGGCACTAGTGAGTACACATGAATAAGAATTAATTAAATAAAAATTAGGGGTGAATATAAAACATACAATTAATTCATTTTGATGTCATATTTACGAACATCATACTGTGATCCTTCAGGTGCGATTCCAGCCACGACTATAACAAGCTGCAATAAATGACAAAAAAATGCACCGCATAAGGTATGTAAGATATCTAATAGCAGAGCCATACAACAAATATAAGATGTCACATCTCCCAAGTCCTAACATATTTTACTCAGAGTATTCATTTTTCTTTTAATTATATATATTCAACACATATTCAAACGTAGAGATGAATATAATTTTTAAATATATTAAAAAATTTTAAAAATAATTAAATATATTTATATTAAAAATATAATAATCGTATCAAATATTTATCCCGAATTTAAATACCGTAGCTCTGTGCTACATTGGTAGACAAGTAAAGATTCATGGAAATATAACAACGTAAAAAGTCTCAAATTTTAACATGAAGCAGTTAATTCACAGTCAATGAAGCAGCTGGAAGTCTGGAACATAAAGTCTCAAATTTAGCTACTTAAAATTCTCCCAAGTACACTATAGTAAAAAGACTTAAGCCATCAAGTTCGAATTAAAAGTCGACAATTTTTTAAGGCCTAACAAGTTAATAAACAATACAATGGACAATGAATCGGTTAACTAAACATAATATAAATTGAGCTATTTTGAAAATTTTACAATGAAGTAGATTAGTATAATCCCGGTCAATCTCCCTAATCATTGGTTAACAAACATAATCAACACCAATTATGTTACTCTAAAACAAACTGAACTCACACACACACACATTATGTAATAAAACCAACCAAACAGCGCCTTACGTGATTCATAAAAGTAAATCAAACAACGACACAGTATCCAAAGAAAAAGACAGATTAGTACGATATAGAAATCCCGCCTTCGAGTGATTGATTAAAATAAAATTAAAAAAAAAAAAAAAGCCGAGACAGCAGAAAGAAGAAACGGAAGTAGATAGTCGAAGATCACCTGTTTGGTTCGATTTTGTCGTATTTCCCGAAGTTGAATTAAAACAAGAGAAAAACTTTAAACTATGCTTGGTTCAACAGAATTCGTATTTCATTCCATGGCAATTTTTGGGATCATAATTCGTGCGTTTGGTTCATTTTTCAGCTCTGAATTATGATTTTTATTCTGCTTCCATTCCACCGAAACAGCATTCGATAATCCTCATGGTAGTAACTATTCGGTGCAGATGAGGAATAGCTTAAATTTTTTTTTTCCACCGTGTCCTTCAAGATTTTACAAATTTACAAGCATATAAATATTAAATCTAAAACCAGAAGACAATATTTCTTCACCCTTTTTTTCGCAGAAAAGCTTTTTATTTCTCTGCAGCTTACTTCACCATATTTATATTTCATGGGAGGAGAAACAAATGGAAAGGAAAGACAAAGGCACCAAAGTTGGTTTATGGGTAATAGAAAGGTGGGAGAGAATGCAAAAGAAAGAGAGAGAGACTCAGGAAGGTTTCGAGTTTTGAGTAGATACTACTTAGATTAGACCCAACCAGCTATTGGTCATGGCAAACGGCTACAAAAGCCTCTGGAATCTAGATTTGCAGTGTCTTAGGAAGAATGAAGAACAGCTTGGGGAAGAGGAACGTTGGTGAGAGAGAGAATGAGTCGAGACAAATTGGAAAGAGAAATTTAACTATTTAATAGTAAATTAAATTATTAAAAAATATTTTTTATTTATATTTTTAAATATAAAATATTCGAATATATTTTAAATCTTATTAAAATTTTAAAAATGATAAAAAATAATAGTATAATATTTAAATTATTATTTTAAACTATATTTTAAATTTAATTTTAAATTTTCAATAATTATAAAATAAAATTTATAAATATATTTTTAAATATAATATATAAAATTTTATTTATAACTTTGTAGTAAAATGTAATATATTAGTAAATATTATTTTTAATAAATAAAAAATTAATGTCAATAAATCAAACATTATTATTTAATTTGAAGAAAAAATAATATTTTTATTTTTTACCTATTTTTTATCATCATTTCAATTAATCGAATAATATAATAATATTTTTTACTTTTCTTAGTCAATTAATAATATCTATATTCTCTTCTTATTTCATTTTCGCTTAATAATATTTTAATTTTAAGTCATTTTAATAAACCAAACCTAATTCTAATGTTTTGCACAGAACTATAAACTGGATCTGAAGAAGGGTTTCCCATACTTTTGGTACTGCTTATAGAAACAATAAAAAATAAGGAAAACGACGCCGCAGAGTACCAGCAAAGGCAAGGGGGGTAAAATCGTGAAAACAAATTTCCCTATCGAGGGTTTCCTTTTTCGTTTCAAGTCGCTTATCCATCCGCACTCTCTTCCTCCTCCCTTTCTTGCACTCAGGACAGAGATCCGGGGAGTTTTGGGGCCAAAACCCTAACCCCAAAACATCACCCTTAGCCAGCTATCTAACTTCTCTCAATCATCTTAATTATCAGGTAATTGTTTTTTGCCCTTTTTTGCTCTTTCTCTAACAGCTTATGCATAGTAGTTGCTTAACATTAAAAGTTTTTATTTCTCCTTTATTTTGGTGTCAGTTTTGCTTGTAGAATCGACATGTAAGAATGGAAACCAACTAGCTTTTGTTGTTTTTATATGGGTTTTGCTTTAATCCAACAGATCTTTAGTTTGGTACCTGGGTTGTTGATTTTGTCTGACTTACTGTAGCTTATTCATCCAAAAATACTTCAAACATTTAAATTGGTTGTGTTACTTTTGTTTTTGTGATTCTCACCCTTTTTTTTCGCACATATTATCAAGGTTTAAGTGTACTACCTTTCATATATTAACCATCATACCTTGTTGGCATTTAGCACCATGAACAAATAGAAGATAGGTGAACTTCAGCCTGATGCTTGTGTCTTGTTGGCAAGACTGCCACTTTAAATCAGATATGAAATTTGTAATTCTGTATGAGTTATTTTAATATGGGTTGATCTTTGCAGTCATGGCTGCTGCAGCTCCAGAGGGATCGCAATTTGACGCTCGCCAGTATGATGCTAAAATGAATGAGTAAGTTTTCTATTTCCTTGTATTGTTTCAAGGTATTTAAGCTTTCAGATTCATCGGTGGTACATGAAGTTAAGTTTTTTTTTTTTTAATATATATATATATATATATATAATTTTTCTATTGTTTGCTTGATTATTTAGCTGGTGCGTTTATAGTTTGCCAAGCTTCAGATTATATTGAAAGAATTCTAAGACTTTGTTTGGTAAATTGATATGAGCAGACTTGAAACTGAGGCGCAAGATTTCTTTACATCATATGATGAGGTTTATGACACTTTTGATGCTATGGGATTGCAAGAGAATCTTCTTAGGGGCATTTATGCTTATGGTAAGTTGGATATGTTTCGATTACTTTGTTAGTAAAAAAAAACCTCGAAGGTTGCATAGTGTGATACTCTGATGCTTTGCTGTGTGGGGTAGCACTTTTAAAACTTATTGGCCCTTACAGGTGATTCAAATTCGATTACCTTGTTACCAATTTAGGTTTTAGCTTATATTTATGTTCAATTAAGACCTTGTGATCTGCCATGGTGAAAATGTGGGCATTCAAGTTCTACTAACAGCTTCATTTCATTGTATTGTTCAAGAATTTACTGCTTTAAATGGCTAGCGTGAAAGCTGCTTGCTAAGTAAAAATTTTCTGTGAAGGTTTTGAGAAGCCATCTGCAATTCAGCAAAGGGGAATTGTACCATTCTGCAAAGGACTTGATGTAATTCAACAAGCACAGTCCGGAACAGGAAAAACAGCTACTTTTTGCTCTGGAATTCTACAGCAGCTTGACTACAGCTTAGTTCAGTGCCAAGCATTGGTCCTTGCACCAACCCGAGAACTAGCACAACAAATTGAGAAGGTCATGCGGGCATTAGGTGATTACCTTGGTGTGAAGGTTCATGCTTGTGTAGGTGGGACCAGTGTCCGTGAAGATCAACGGATTCTCTCCAGCGGGGTTCATGTGGTTGTTGGTACACCTGGCCGTGTGTTTGACATGTTGAGGAGACAATCTCTCCGGCCTGATTACATAAAGATGTTTGTGTTGGATGAAGCTGATGAAATGCTCTCAAGAGGTTTCAAGGATCAGGTCCTTCTTTTACTTATAAGCTGTATGTATTATTTCGTGGGCTTTGCCTAGGAGATGATGGCTCTGGTTTTAAAGCTAATTATTGGATATAATGAATATTTAGGCAGGTTCTCACATGTTTATGCTCGAGAGAAAATATTTTACCTATTAGCATTCTAGTAGTTAGGACTTAAGAAATCTGGAAATTTCCTTATTGGTATTTTTCTATCTTTTGCACTGATTCTCTGTTTTTTCATTTTGTTTTT
>JBBYHM010000019.1:4119299-4139240 GCA_038381775.1 Adansonia rubrostipa
GCGTTTGTTTCTTCAAAGTCAAAGGACAAATCCAAATCAGAATTTTATTCATAGAAGTTAGCAAGTGAATTTTAAAAAAGTTGAGAATAATAAAGGGCTAAATTGTTGCTTTCACTATGTAGACTTTAAAGTTCTTGACTTATATCAATATTATTGTCATTTTTTAAAATTACAAGGTAAATCAAAATATTAAAATATTGGGTTGAGAGAAAAATATTTTTTTTTGGTGAAGAGCTCTTCCATATTCAATTTATAATCTTGATGTTTCGAGATAAAATTAATTTTATTTTACCGAAAAATAAAATTATCGCGTTATTTTCATATAAATTTTATTATAAAGTTTTTGATACTCGATTAAATAATAAATATACTTATTTATAATATTTGAGTTTGAATCTCTCATTAAAAAAATGTCCCTTTCTAATTCATTTTTTTTTTTTTAAAAAAAAAGCATAGATGACTTATAAGGTTCAATGTGACATGTATCTTACAAATTTTGATTTAATAATATTAAAATATGCTTCATTTTCATTATATTTAATATTCATATATTTTTTATTTGGGTTACCTATAAACAAAACAATACTACCTAACAATTACATCATCCAATTTTTTTAAGTATAAAAAATATTGATTTTATTAATCTTTTACACGAAAAAAATGTTATCTAATCAATATAAAAACATCATTTTTTTGGGATAAATCTTTGGTGAAAGCTACAAATATCTATTGAACTTCATGTGAAAAAAGTAATATATAGTAGAAAATAAAGTTTTTTGAGGGCGGTTAATGGGCAAATTTATCACTGTACTATTATGGATATTGAAATTTGTTACTGTATTTTATTTTAATTAATATTTGTTATTTTAATTTTGAGATTAGAATAAATTTGTCACTATACTATTATTTGATTGAATTTTACTTTTAGACTTTAATCTTTAATTGAATTTTGATACTAAAATTTGATTTTGAGAGATATGAAGTAAAATTAATTTATAAAAATTAAAAAAAATATTAACATAATATATTTATTTTATAAAAAGCTAAAGCTTATTTTTTATCGTCTTTTATTAATTAATTTATTAAACCTTGCTTATCAAAATAAAATATTTGAAGGATATTTTTATTAAATTTTATCTTAAAAATCATACAAAATCAAAGTTAAATGATAAAATTCGATTAAAAATAAAAATTTAGTGAAAAAATTTAATCAAACAAAACAGAGTGACAAATTTCAATATTTAGTTAACTTATAATAGCAAATTTATACTTAATTCAAAAGTATAATAACAAATATTAATTAAAATAAAATACAGTGATAAATTTTAATACTCACCTATAATATAACTACAAATTTGCCCATTAACCTTTTTATTTTAATACACTAGAGGATAAGAAAATTGTAAAAACTTTTTTTTTTATTTTAATTTGATTTTAGTTATTATCTATATTTAGGAAAGCGTATTTTCTTTATGGTAATTTATTAACTAACAGAGAGTGGCAACAAAGTTGGTAAATTAAATAATTTCTTAATGATTTTGACAATGATTGGAATCTAATAAGTCTTCACTACAAAACAAATTAGAATGTTTAAAATTTTAGACACTATTTTACAATTTAATTTATTTTTTATTATTAAATTAAAAATAATACATTATTTATATTTTTTTTCCTTATATATTACTTTAATATTTATTATACTCAAATGCAAAATATTGTAAATTTTAAATACAAGGAAATTTGATTTTCAACTTAGGCCGAGAGAAATTTTAAATTAAAAAATAAATTTAATTTTTAACTTGGGCCAAGTCTATTTTTAGGTCATCAAAATGAATATTTATAATAATAATATTAACTTAGTTAAGAATTATAAAAAAATTAATAATTACAATAATTATAGAATAAAAGATTTTTTTAATTTTTTAAAAATATTTATTTTTAAAAAAATTATTTATTTTTATATTAAAAATTACTTAAGTTTTACATATTGTTCAAAAAAAAAACCCCATTCTGCTAAAAAAATTTGGCACACCCACGTGGTGAGTGTGCAGATTCTATTGAATTATTAAGGTTGTCATTTCCAAATTTGCAATCTAAATTGAAAGGGCAATTAACTACCAACCCATAAGTGCCAGCCAATGAGCTGCTTTACCAAAACCGGAACTGTCGAAAATAGCTTTTGAAACACAAGTTCTTTAACATTAAAGAGCCACAAAAAATGGAAACTAAATTGGAGAGAAACCAAGCAAGTTAAGCCTAATTATCTAACATTTCAAGCTTCCCGTTTGTTTTTTTTCTTTTTCTGGTTGATAAATTATGGGAAGGATGATGATTCCCTTAGATGGTGACCCTATAATTCATCCGGCATAGCCATTTTCTCTCCTGGTAGCAGCCATGGGCATGGCTTCAACCATTGCTATAATCACCGGTCTTTGCGGGTTTCGGAGAAAACGATCGCCAGATTTATCACCCGCACTTGATTTGGCCGACAAGTCAGAATTACAAACACAATTAGAAACACCCCAACAGGCAGCCGTCGCCGATGCCACCACCACATCAACAGCATTAGGAACAGATGAAAAAACTGGGAGTTCAGAACAAGTGACGATCAAAGAATTGCCTCCCCCACCAGCTATGACTACGATGAGGGCATTAAAAGAGACCCATTCCTGCAACAATTTCATGGTCAAAAAGTCCGAGTCCACCCGAAAACTAAGCTCAACCTTGAGCGTCAAGCACGTAAAAAGCATTTCGGTGAAGTTCCGGGAGAAAAAGAGGCCGAAAGATGAAGATTCGATTTGGAAAAAGACGATTATATTAGGGGAAAAATGTAAAATATCAGATGATGATGGTGATGCTGTTATCTTTAATGGCAAGCATGATTCAGTTCTAGCGTACCATCCCAGGACCATGAGTACCATATCCATTTCCAGAACGAGTTCCTTCAGAGAACCAGACACGACAATATCTAGAACGAATTCCTTCAAAGAACCGGACAAGGTTCCTAATCAAGACAAGGAGAAAGGGATGATAACAAGAAAAGGGGAAGAAGATTCTTGATGTTAGTTGATATTAATCTATATATTTGAAAAAAGTTGTAGGTAGACTCGTGGTTTTCATCATCAATGCCAATTAAAGACAATCCAATTAATTTCCCCACTTTCCTAGTCAACTAGCTTTGCTTGAATTACATGGCATATGACGAACCTTCTCTTCACTTTCATGAAGGATGCAGAAGCCTCAAAAGAAAGAAAAAAGGGCAATCTGCTGGTAATATATGATAAATTTAAAAGCTGGTAATAGAACTTGGGTTGAAAACTTCTGTCAAAAGATCAGTTAAGACATCTTCTTACATTGCAACGTGCAACAAGACAAACTTGAATACGACGACATGTTCCAAAAGCTTGATATAAATTAGACCAAAGTATATACTAGTGATTGTCTAGGAAATTGCTGATACGATCAATCAACAGTAGTTAAGTTAGGATGTAGCTTTCATTGAATTCAAAAAAGAGCTAGTTGTATTGCAACCATGACAACTTAGACTAATCAAAATTTAAGAGAAAAGATGAAATGAATCTTCCTGGCCTGCAAGACAGCTAGCTAGCGTATGGCAGGGGTTTCGTTTTTAGCAAGCTGTTGAGTCTTTGACGGTGAAATTTTTTCTGCAAACTGGTGTTAAAAAGTCACGTAAAACATCTTTGAACTATTGTTTATCCGTAGGAAGAGTGGAGTCAGTAACCTAACTTTTACGAGGATATTATTTAACGTTGCATGCACTTCTATCCGGTGCATATACAGATATACTCTCCATTGAAACTTCATCTAATTAGATAAAGGACTGATCATTGAAGTATTACAAGTGCTTAAAGGGAATATATATATATAGTTTTGAAAATAAACATACTTTAATGATTTTCTTTACGTGAAATTATTACCATATCATTTTTTTTTCTCAAATCAACGTCGTCTTCAACTAAAAACATGCTATTATTATTACTATTATTATTATCATCATCAAGGTATAGGGCTTAGGATTAAACAAACAAAAACTGATTCCTGAACATATGCTGACAAATTAGGTTAAAAGATTTTTTTTCTTGAAGCATATGCGTATGTTCGATTATTTAAGCATGAATATAAAAATATAATCTTTTAAATATATAAAATTTTTTTATAAAATTAAATACATACGCATATCCTTCATATATCAAAATTCAATATTTATCTTACTCCAATTAATTAACAATTATAAAGAAAATTGTTGTTATTTTAATCAAAATTTCATTGATCAGGAAGACCAAAAAGGTTACAGAGGGAAACTAGTTCATAATAAATGGGAATTTATATTATGTAAAAAAAAGTGTTAAGTAGGATATATGTTGCATATTATTATTTAATAAGTTAATTTGTTAATATTAAAGAATATTTATTTCTTTTTTTAATATAAAAATTGATTTGAATTTTAAAAACAAAACAAACTATATCATATCTTCAAGATTTTCATTTTCAAAATTACTAAAAATAAGTGATTGGAACTGAATAAAATTCTAAGAAAAAATTCTAAACACTTTCTTAAAGTGTTTCCCTTACGCATTTTACAAATATTCACCTTCTATAGCTTTCAACTAGTAAAAACCAAGAGTCAAGAGGAATTTAAATGTGAAAGAAAAAAAATATTTTGAAAAAATATTTTATATTAAAAAAATTAATTAAAAAAGAATAGGTAATTTTTAATTCATAAATTTCTTTTTAAAGAAGAATGAATATATATTTTAGAAGTAAATAGGTAATTTTTTTTGTAAAAAAAAATATTATTATACAGAATATTTAAAAATATAATTATCCCTTATTTAATTTTTATTTTCTTCCACTTGTGGTATTAAATTCAATAAAAACAACTTTATTAGACTAAATCGATACTTTTATATAGTAAAAATTTAAAGTACTTAAAATAGATGACTAAAGGTGCTTCCGTGTCAAAACTGAGAAAAAAATAGGCTTTAAGATCAAATCAGACGTTAAACTTAGAGACATCCTCGTCCGTCGAAATCAGCTTAGGTTGTTGGGGCTGTACAGTAGTATATCCAACGTGGGTAGCGTTTGATGGTCCACCGACCTTGACGTAACCATAGGCCACAAGACTTCTCTTTGAAATTTGTAACAAAATCAGCGCCTTTGAAGCAAACCACAACAAATAACAAACGAAAGTCGGGATTTTGTGAAAGAAAAAGGGGAGGAAGAAAAAACCTAACAAGGAAGGGGAACCTCCTCCTTCTTTCTCTGAAGGAGAACAGGTATTTTTAAATTTTGGTTTCTACCCAATATTTTCCATGCCTGTTCTTCTTTTGCTGGTACGTTTTCGGAACCCCCTTTGGATTAATCTCATATGGGTATAAATTATTTGAATTTGGAATCATTTTAAATTGATTGGTTTTTGGAGTTCTTGAGGCTTACGTTATTTATGCCTTGAAAGGTGGTCGCTTTGGGTTGGTTTAAAAGGAAATTTTTTGATGAATCTGGTTTCAGGGTATCGAAGCTTTTTATGGTATAGATCACATGGGTTCTGTGTTATAACTGAAAGGTAGGTTTTGGGTTTGGCAATCTGTGCGGTCTATTTTTCTCCGTATCTTTGGATGTATCTTGTTGTTATTGAAGAAAAGGATCGGCTTGTGAACTTGCCTGGCTTTCATCTGGATGTTCTCAGGCCTTTGAATCTACCCTTTGAACAGAAATCTTTTTCTTTTTGTATCCCAAGAGATAGATGGGATAAAGAATTCTTCAAGCTTCAGGGTGGGTAATCATAATTTGACAAAATTTATTAAATTGAGGAAGATTTTGGTATTATAATTGGGTTTGAGTTGGATATTTTGAGATGGGTTCTCCTCAAGGCTCCACATTGACTACAAATATGGCTGGTCTTGTTGATGGTTCGACAGCACGCAGAGAGGTTTCCCACATTGATTGTTTGCCTGTTTATGTCAAAGAGCTAATAGCTGGTGGTGCTGCTGGAGCTTTTGCTAAAACCACTGTAGCACCTTTAGAACGTATTAAAATACTCTTGCAGGTGAGCTATCTTACATAATCTATGTCACTTTCTTTTTTTTTTTTTTTTTGGATTTTAGCAAAATCCATAAATGCAAACCCAAAAATGGTGTTTGTTATTTCAGCATTTTGCTATGCTGAGCTCAATTAGTTGTTTAGCTTGGTTTTGGGTCCTTTAAAGTTGCTACTTATTACTTTTAGAGTAGTCCTGATACAATCAAGTGATTTTCCTGCTAAATGGATTTCAGTCGCAATGGTGCTTAAGGGTTAGTTATATTTTATGTTACTCCGGCACTTGCTGGATGTTTGTCGAGTTACATATTTGATGCTTCCTTTGCCAACCCCTTTCCCCCTTCAATACTTTCTGCTTCATGCACGTTACCACTCACAGTTTTCATATGATTCTCTTTCTCTGTTGTACAGACAAGGACTGAAGGATTCCAATCTCTTGGAGTGTATCAATCGTTAAGGAAGGTACTAAAGCATGAAGGTGTTCTGGGTTTTTATAAGTAAGTTTACAGATTATTTTACCAGTTTCCTCTCTCTCTCTCTCTCTCTCTCTCTCTCTCTCTCTCTCTGTGCTCTCCCGTAAAAGTTAGACTAATTAATGCCTATCCTTACTGGCAGAGGAAATGGAGCCAGTGTTATTCGGATCATTCCTTATGCAGCCTTACATTTCATGACTTACGAGCAGTATCGGGGTTGGATCTTAGATAACTGTTCTTTTTTGGGATCAGGACCTGTTATAGATCTTTTAGCTGGTTCTGCTTCTGGAGGAACAGCAGTGTTATGCACTTATCCCTTGGACTTGGCTCGCACTAAACTTGCCTATCAGGTAAGAACTTTTCATAGAATAAGATAGTTTCCCACAAATATTTGAATTCCTTTTCGTTTCTTCAATTGAGGTTGATCTGTTTTGCTGGAACTTATAATAAATTAACTCTATCATCTTCCTGCACTAGTTTAATCAGACCTACTATTACTATCATGCAACTGCTGTTTCTGTTTTTGGATTTGAATTACTAAAGCATTCATTGCATTAGTTCCTTGTAGAAGACTTTTTAACTAGAGCAGTAGCAATAAAGAGTTGATGCTTTTGGAGCAACTACAACCTTTCCTTGGATAAATGTCACTACTTATCAAACGTTCCTTGGGTAAATTGTATTACTAAGGAAATGAATGTTCTTAATTCTATCTTTCTCATTAACTTTTATTATTTAACAGGTTGTGGACACCAGAACAAATTTCAGGAGTGGTATAAGAAGTTTATATCCTCGACCTGCATATAGTGGCATAACAGATGTACTGACAACTGTTTTCAGGGAAGGGGGAATACGAGGATTATATCGAGGTGTAGGTATGTAGGTGGTTGTTTTTCATGCTTCTTGTTACAGATTAAGAATGAATTGATTTGATAATATCTCCCAGTACTGTGAATTAGTCTTATGACTGGCACAATCATTCTTATTTTCCTGTTTAAAGTATCTTAAGTTTGTCATTGGTAATAGTGAGTCATTAGTTTAACATGCAATCTTGAGATTCTTTTGGTGTAGTTGCTTCATTTTGCACTTACTTTCTTTGCAAGTTGTGCTTGGACTTGATGGAAATTTTTGCTTATATAGGTCCAACGCTCGCTGGGATTCTCCCATATGCTGGTTTAAAATTCTATGTTTATGAGGTACTAAAGACGCATGTTCCTGAAGAGCACCAAAAGTCCATTGTGATGCATCTTTCTTGTGGAGCACTGGCTGGTTTACTTGGGCAGACCTTCACATACCCATTAGATGTTGTAAGGAGACAGATGCAGGTATCGTGCAATAGCTGTACAGTTCTAGGAGGTTGCAATTGCTATTCTCTATTTTGATGGATTTGACTTTATGTTGTGTCCTTTTATTGTTTTCATGGAATCTTTTGTTGAAGGTTTTAAATATTTTGAGGAACACATACTAGAGTAAGAAGTAAGTGCTCTATATATATATATATGTAAACAAATCTGGTTAAAGAAACTGGTTTTGAAATGGTTTGATACTTTGATTCAACCTGATATATGTGCTAGAGTATTTTCTTGATAATGTCAACCATGATTGAATGTATCGAGTCATTGGTGTCTCTGTCTGCTTTCTGATTGGCACCTAGCTTGTGATTGATACATATGAGAAGTAATTTTTGAATGTTACCCGACAGGTTGAAAGTCTCCAGTGTTCAACAATCCAAGGCGATACAAGATACAGAAACACATTGGAAGGAATTACTGCTATTGTCCGTAATCAAGGGTGGAGACAATTGTTTGCAGGCTTGAGCATTAATTATATTAAGGTAATTTATGCACACAGCAACAATATCAACATAGCTGCTCCATTTTTGCAGATTTTAATTTGTTAGTTTTATCCCATTCTGTCCCAAAATGTTGAGAACACAATAAACATAAGTACTTGTAAGAAGCGATTGAGAGTTATTTATAGTTTAAGTGCAACCTTTGTTTTTATAATTGCCAATTTTACTTTGCCTTGGGATGGTTTTCATTCTAATGAAGTGTGTTACAATTTGGTTGTCAGATCGTTCCTTCTGTGGCTGTTGGATTCGCAGCATATGACATGATGAAGGTTTGGCTTCGCATACCACCCCGACAGAAATCACAAGCAGTATCTTCCAGATAATCAGAGATGGATTTACACTGGGGGGCAACCGAAATCTGAAAAAGCTCTAGTTAGTATTATATAACAAAGAAAAATTTCATCAACCAAACCTTAGTTCCTTGAACTTATTATGTTTATTTTCAGAGTATTATCAGAAAACAAAAATGAGATGTAAGATTGAAATGGAGTGTATTTATGATAGGACTGAGCTTAAGGTGCTTATGCTTATGCTTATTATACCAAATACCGTATCTTGTTTCAGTTTTTTTTTTTTAAAGAAAATTTTTAGACATGGTTTTTCAATGCTTAACATGGCTGGCTTTAACAAAAGAAATGGGGTTTGGTTTTGTAACTTGAATACATTTGGATAGGCATATTGATTTCGGATGACTTTCTTGAATCACAATCACAGTCGGCCACGGATATTTATAAGGCACTGAGCGGCGGGTAACTGATGTCACTTGTTAGAACGACCAGGGTGAAAGGGACCATTGTCTAGAATTCAGAAAATGTAAGTTATATACATACATACATATATATATATATATATATATATATAGGTAAGAATAAGACATTGGAACTGAAATTATAGCTTCGTCAACCTTCTTAGACTACCTCAAATGTAGGTTATTTAAAGGTCAAGTTGGATTGAAATATCACATCCAACATTGTCGCAGAAGTTCGACGGCCACTGTATGTGAATCCATAAGACTAATCCTTCGACCCTCTCATCGTTGAAAAACAAGATGAAATTTTATTGTGAAATAATATATTGACTGATCATATCTACAAAACTTGCTTTTTCAAATGTTTGGTTAAATTCTTTAATTTTTTCAAAGATGAAAGAAAAAAAAAAAAGAAAAAAGATATCTAAAGAGCAATAACGAACTTTGACAATAAAGTTATGAATACATGTATCAAATTGCGTACCATAAATAAAAACTGGGCGCTTAGCTTTTGCTTCATAGTAATCTTAACACCATTAATTTGAGCCAAAAGAAAACAAAAAGGTAGATTCATGAAGTAATAAAAGAGCTTTTGACAACTTGAAGGTGTTGAAGACTTCCAATTGGGAAGTAACGGTTCTACCCATGGCTGAAAACAACAGTAGTTATAGTAAAATAAGTAACCTCTTCTAGCTTTCTTTAAATCTAATGAACTGTGAACTTATTTAATAATTCTGATTTCAAAGGTTTGAGTCTATGAGAGATTTTAGATGAATGGGTCTTTCCTTTTCTTTGCTTTTATCATCATTGAAGGAAATCCTGAAACATCAGGTTTTTGGTTATGTCGACACCATAAATGTTGGTGTAAGGTTTCTAGGCCTTCGAAGAGATGAGGGAGATGTGATCCTAAAAGCAAAGAATTTCGAGAAGGGTGATTCAGAGTCTCCAATTAAAGAACGAAAGCTTGAAGCAACGGATTCCTTCAAACCATTAGCATTTGATCTAGGGAATTCAAATTCAGTTGTTTCAAATGATAAAAGCGAATGGAATCGTTATACCAGTAAAACCCACCATAAAGCTCCCTGAACCAGTGATAATGTTTTCTCCAAGGCCCCTAAGTGAGCTCGATGCTGCTGCAACTAAGCTTCAAAAAGTCTGCAAAGGTTATAGAACAAGGAGGAACCTTGCAGATTGTGCAGTTGTGGTTGAGGAGCTCTGGTTTTGTCACTTTGTCGCTATATAATCTGAATTTATTGTTGTTCTTTTCGGTACTTTTTTATTTTAAGTAATT
This sequence comes from Adansonia rubrostipa, assembly GCA_038381775.1. Taxonomy (NCBI): domain Eukaryota; kingdom Viridiplantae; phylum Streptophyta; class Magnoliopsida; order Malvales; family Malvaceae; genus Adansonia; species Adansonia rubrostipa. The sequence continues at coordinate 4,129,718 of JBBYHM010000019.1, forward strand.
TGTTTTGGTTCTTATATTTCATCCAACATCATTGTAGGTGCAAGACCTTAGATCCTGCAGCACTAAGAAGGTGTTCTGTTTCATTCTATGACATTGAGAAACAAGAAAATGTCAATGTACTTTACTAAGCTTTCACCACTAAAAATGTTGGTTCGCTATTTTCCAAATTTGTTTGAAGACTGAGAAGATCATGCCGGTGAGTTTGTAGCTTGGGAAGGGTTTGTCTAAGGATGAAAAGGCTTAAAAATTGGCCCTCCAGCACTGAAGTTGTAAGTTCATATTATTCTTCTTGCATTAGGATTTTCCCTGTTTATTTGTACTCGAGCAGACTCGGTTGCTTAGAAGTAGTATGTTTTGCTAATTCGAGTTTTGGAGGCATCAATTCTCTTTCAAAATTTGCTTTTCATCCTTCAAAATATAGATAACGATGATATCCTAAAACTCTCTATTTTCTTATATTTAGCTATAACATAGGAGAATCTTTGCAAAATATGGAATCATTTGAACTGGTTCAGGTACCTTTTGAGTTTCAATAAGCATCAAGTTCTGCTCTTGAAAGAAAAAAAAGAGTTCAGATTTGAACAATTGCCATGTATCTGATAGATTATGTCAGAACCCATTTTCATATCTCATAGACACTTAATTTCATATTGGCTGGATTGATATCTTTCAAATACATTATTGTTGTTTCCAGGATTAATCAAGGAAATTTCTATTAATAACTGTTCTTTTTATACTTCTGAGGATCGACCCTCGCCATCGTTATGGACACAATTTACACTTCTACTATGATGTCTGGTCAGCAAGCAAGTGCTCACAACCTTTCTTCTACTGGTACTGTCTTTCATTAAGAGACTTGAAAGTGAAATAACTGAAGGTAACCCATTGTACCCTTATGTTCTGATATCTGAAATTGAAGGTTGGATATCGGTGATGGCAAAGAACTAAATCTTAAAAAGTGTCAAAGAACATATCCACATCGGCAATGCATCAAATTTCTTGGATCAGTGAGTCTTATTACTTCTATTTCGCAGGCGGAATGCACCTTTTGTGTCTAGAAATGTGTTGTACATTTCTTAACCATATCTGTTTTCTTGCTTGCAGAAAGAAAGGGAAGCCTTTGAAGTGACTGTGGAAAGTGGGAAACTTGTGTACAAGCAATCTGGAATGCTTGTCAACACCAAAGAGGGTTCTAAGTGGATTTTTGTACTTGGCACATTAAAGATCCTTGTTTGTCGGGCAAAAGAAGAAAGAGGTTTTCAGTACTCAAGCTTGCCTTCGGGAGGGGCTAAAATGGCTGCTGGAAGATTGGTGGCCTCTCAAGGAGTTCTTGAGGTATGACATATTCTAACTCAACACCAATAATTACTTTGACACGAGTGTAAGTGTCGGATACGTGTATATGTGCAACACTGGCATGTTTAATTTTTTAAGTTTTTTATATTTGGAAGGTCCTTGAGGATCATGTCTTCAGACCCATGTCTTTGAAATATGTAAGATATGAGTATTTCAAGAAAAATGAAGAACAGTGCAACTTACAACCAATTAATTTTCACTTGATTTTGTTTATGCTAAATTCTTCTCTTCCTCTCCGGGGGCTTACAGTGGTCATTACCTCCCAAATGAAGCCAATTTCAAGGAATTCATTATTTTCCTTGAGGAACACAATGTGGATTTGACCAACGTTAAGGTAATAAAACATTCTATTTCAATCAACAGACTTTCTTTTCTCCATGTCCGCAAGTGTTTAACTAAGCTTCATTGGTATTTAACAACTTAGATAGGTACCAGAATTGATTAATCTTGTCAGAAATAGTGCTTACGTTTTCATTTCTCTTGCAGAGATGTGCAATAGATGATGACTACTACACCTCAAAACAAAGTTGCCGGTGCTGAGTCCAAGAATGGGGAGATCAAAGATCCAATGGCAACAGCAAAATCAACAGATTCAAAGGCTGTGGAGTTAGATGTGCCCGCAAATGATGCATGCATCGGAACTGAAAGTTTACAAAATGCTGCCAATTTGGAAGCATAAGCATTCAACATGGCCAATCGTTTGACTTGCAAGTGGATAAGTGGGGTTGGCCCTCGACTTGGGTGTGTCAAAGACTACCCAAAAGAACTGCAGTCCCAGGAGTCCCAGGCTCTAACAAGTTAACTTATCTCCCAGGGTCACGCCTCGTCGCTTTGGAAACTCTGGTCCAATACCTTCACCACGACCAAGCCCCCAAATTCGAATCTCATCCAGGCTTGCATACAGGGGACTCCCTAGACCAAGGGTGTCAGTTATGGCTACTAATTAGAACTTTTTCAGCATTCACTCGATGATAAAAAATTTTGCAAATGATCACATTAAAACACTCTTTAAAGTTATTAAAATTCATAAAAAAAAATTACAAATCCATTTTATTGTATTTTGAAAAGTCCAACATCTTGCTGTTCTTTTTTCTATTGAAATATTTACAAAGTTAAAAGCAAGCTGTCGCAAACACCTTTAAGGTATTTTGTATCAGATTCGAAGGCAATCCATTCTGTTCGATTGTTTATTTAGCTCTTCCTTGAATCACTTGTACTTTAGGAAATGTAACTCAGCCCGTCACAATAATCATGTTCTTTTTTTGACTGTGAGCTTTACACCATGTTTGAAGTTGAGAACTATGCCAAAGTCAAGCTCCAAAGGGTTTTCCATGTAGGAAGAATGTCGAAATGTATATTTCCGATATAGTTGTATCAAGGAGAGCTTAATTTCCTGCATGGAGAACTTCTGGCCAACGCATGCCCGAGGCCCAATTCCAAAAGGTATGAAAGCATAAGGGTGCCTTCGTTTTTCTTCTTCACAGTTTGGATCAAACCTCTCGGGTATAAATTTATCTGGGTTCGGGAAATTCTTTGGATCTTTGGCTAGGACCCCAACTGCTAACCAGACCCAAGTTCCCTGCGCATTGAAACATGACAAAGAAGAAGATGGAACAATCATTGACAAGGCATTAGTCCATGAAGAACAAGATTAAAATTACATGGAGTTTCTACATGAAAGATGGCAAAACACCTTAGGCAGAAGGTAACCTCCAATCTCCACTTCTTTTGATGTTTCCCTTGCAACTAATGGAGAAACTATGTAGTATCTCATAGCTTCTTTAATTACCTGAAATCAAACCAACATACGGAACTAAGGAAGATGCAAGAACAAAACATTGCAAAAATGTCAATAAGTGAAAGCCCCAGAGGCTTGCCTGATCAAGGTAAGGAAATTTATGTTGGAGATCATAAGCGGCAGGGACCTTGTCATGCGGCCCAAACCCATCAATCTCTGCGAGCAATTTTTTCTCGACCTCAGGATGTCCAGCGACTAAATAGACAACTGATGACAATGTAAAGGATGTTGTTGCTGAACCAGCAAGAAGGTGCTCATAAGTAACTGCACTGATGTAGTCCGGAGTGAAAACATTGTTAGCCATATTCTCTGATTCCCTTGCACTCAATATTTGAGACAAGAAGTCCTTTGAACCTCGGTTCTTCTCTTTCATTCTGTTCGAGACTATCTCATCAAGCTTGCCACTCAACTTCTTGTTAGTCCTGTCAACTTTCCAGTCCATAGTTCCTGGTATACGTTTCAAAATCTGCCTGAAAGGCTCCTGTAATATGGGAATAAGTAGACCTATTATAATTGACAGAGAACCTGATAAGTCCATCTTAAGTTGTGTTGTGGAGTAGATGTGTTGATTGATAAAATCAGTGACTTCGTCATTTCGACTGCCTTGTTTATTTTCCACAGTCCTGATTGATTCATTGATCGATTGTGGCTTGGAGAGGCCAAAGTTAACCCCAAAAGCAGCTTGTCCAATTACATCAGTTGCCAGTTTGAGTGACAGGTTAGAAAAAACAATGTCTTGTCCAGTTGAATGGAGATTTTCAGTTGCAGATTCAATATAATTTTGCATGGTTGGGACTAGGCTCGCCAAGTGTGATGGTTGGTACACAGATAATATTGCGTTTCTCATTGTCGACCACCTCGAATCCCTGGAATTTCAGGTGTTAGAACATTCATAATCTTAATTGGCACAGCTCTATTTGAATTAATTACCACATAAGACAGTTAGAAAGATATTTAGTACCTTGTGAAAAAGAGACCCTTTTGATGAAGTGGAGAGGCAGCGATAGGCGAGGGAATGCTTCTGTTTGGAATGTCTTTGAATTTCTTGATTCCAACTTCTTTACAAAGCTCTGCATCTGCTACAATTATCAAGGGTTGTCTACCCATATGAAACCTGCTCCAAACAAAAAAATCAGATTGCTAAATTATCAGTACCCAGCACAAGTTTTGTCATGTTTCGAAATATGTCACCCCAGTAATAGGCAGGTTTTATTGAACTTTCCATTTTTTACTATTATTTTAGTGGAAGGTTGATTTTGTGGAACAAAGTGGGGTGGATTTCTGCGGACGAGTCAGAATGCAACATCTTTTATGATGTTCATCGGATGCGGCCAATCAGATACTTTGATTAGAAAGTGGGTTGGATGTAAAACCAATAACTTACATCATTTAAGACATGACATAAAACATTATAAAAATTATTTATATATCATCATATCATATTATATCAAAACTTATATAAAAATATATATATTTTAAAATGCCAGTATAACCTAAGAAAGATAACATGAATATTATATCATTTCTCCATCTTCTAAGAAAGAGAAAAGATAACGCTGCTCCCTCCCACTCTGATCCAGGGAAAAAGATGGAAAAACTGGAAAACATTTCTTGTTTATTTTCTCTTGAATGCTCAATGAATCGTAACATATGAATTGAACACTGCAGCAAATACGCACGATTCTATCTATTTCGATTGTTGTAGATGGTTATTTTATCCTTCTGCTTCTTCTTCTTCTCTTAAATTGTTCATAAAATATTATTACGTTTTGGGATTAACCCATTGAACAAGAGATGATAGAAAATATAAAGTATCACAAGTTTTAAAAGACCGGGGGTATTTTGAAGGAAAAAAATAATTGTTGTTGTATGTCGACTTTGTAACTGATGCATCAAATCGAAGTATTTCCAGAAGGGAAAGTCAGAAAAGCCGAGGACTGACCTGAAAATAGGACCGTATTGTTTGGCAAGGACTGAAAACACATCAGGGCCGTACTTGGCCATCAAGGGAAGGTGTCCTACCAGTGGGATAGTAGGTGGACCAGGCACCCTTCTCACCTTCCAATAGGGCTCATACAAATAGCCCAACACGCCTGCTACCATCGCTAGCACTATGAATATCATCGACAACGTCGAGACATCAGGGTACAAACCCACTGCACCAAACAAACTTCGAAGAGTTTCAAAAACAAGAGCCATTTTATTCTTCTTTGACAGATAGGACTTTAGTTCTTTGCAAAGAGGAAGGGCCGGAGGGGTCTAGAATATTAATAAAATGGGTAATAGAAAGTGGGATTTCTCAAAGCATCTTTCTGGCATTTTGGTATTTGTCATTATTTGAATGATTATTTTGGTGAAATAGATTCCTCATTTGGTTTATTTACACCGTTTGTTTTATGTTGGACAGGATAGTGAATAAAAAAAATGTTAGGTTTAATGTATGTTCACAAGCTTTGAACTTTGAAGGCTAGCATTTCAAATAGGTCGTTGATTCTCCCTGGTGCAGAACAAGAATAAACCACTTGGGATAGGACCTTCATTTACATTTTGACACTTAATAATGCTTCAAAATCATGCATAGTTTAATCAGATTATATAAGACAAATTCCATTATTTTCTGTAGTTAACAATAGGTTTATAACTTTTCTGGCACATTTTCTGAATGGGATGCTTAAATATTGAGTCATTGACCCGAAAGCTGACCAATCGTTTGTTGACAACAGCTTTCAATCCTTTTAATCCTGATGTTTGGACATTATTATTCTTACTTCCAAAACAACTTAATAATGATTTCTTTTTGACTCATTCGGCTTGCGAGTGTCTCTCGCCCTGCTATTCATCCTGGTTGCTTGAGATTCCTTCGGCTGTGTTCTGTCTTTAATGTTTTCACTAAATTAGTATTTGTAGGCAAGCGGACAGAGCTAGATAACATTAACTAAACTCTTCTCCCAGGTCAGCTCTCTTGTTACTAGGTTTTTGATGTTGACAAATAATGTGCGACAAGAAGCTGGAACTGACCCTTTTTTCTTTGTTTTGCAAAATATATGATTGTAAGGGTTCTGGTATGGTAATTGGTGACCCTACTGTTCTTATGCATTCCAATATCTATATTACATGGACATTTGAACCAATCTCCATTGAAGCTGATTCATGTTTGAGGAACATATAAAAGCGACTTCTGCTAACCTACAAATGAATTTTAGGATTCATTTTAACTCGCACCTCTAGTTTTAGGATTTTACAATGATTCACTTAGCTAAAAACGTGATAACTTACCTTTGTCGGAGCAAGTGTTGTGCACGAGGGAAACCAATGCTTATCTTATCTTTTACCATCTGGCAAATCCTGATATTTGTACTACAGACAGCAAAAGACCAGGGGAAAAAAAACCTTAGTTGGATAAAACTAAATCTTTGATCAGATTTATGCAATATTTATGTTCCATCTTTTTTTTTTCCAGAATAAGCATCGTTTATGTCAAGTGTCGACTCCTAGCCTTAAACATGACATTGCAACGAATCTTGTGAGACTCCACCTTAGATGTTGAACAAGTGATTGAATACTTTTTGACAAGCATATATATATATATATATATTCTTACATCTAGGATGCTTCCATTTCATCAATCGACAGCATAAGCAAAAGTTACAATTATTCTCTCGACATCGATTGATACTCTTTGTCGATAGCTTTCTCAAATTTCATTGAATCCACATTGATCATGGAGGATTGATCTTATTTGTTCTGGGCTTTGTCACTTACTCGATACATCTTACAAAGAATTAAAATACTTACAGTAATAATTTAAAGATCATATTTTCATGCTTAGTTTACAAAAATAACGAATAGAAGTTTATATCAATTAAATGCAACCTTTATTTACATATGGATTAAAACTGATATTTACATGAACATAAATGCAACAAGAACTAAGTAAATATCCACCGGAAGTTGTAATGGGTCGGGTTCCAACTTATTTACCTAAGCTTGTTTTTGACCCATTCCTAATCATGAACTTGTTTTACTATTTAAAAATATTTAAAAAAATAAAAAAATATATATTTATAATTAAATTTAAATAAAAATATATTTATTAATTAAATAATGATTTATACTAAGCCTGCTTCAATCAAAAAATAAATACCCAAACTCAGGTTTGCACAATTCTAATTCGCAAACACGCCCAATTTTAAGCTTTCCATTTATAAGGGCCAGTTCTTACTGATCTTAAATGTCAGAAAACTTGGGCCAACAATTCTGTTCTTCATCTTGGTCCGCAGAGGCCTATACTTTTTTTTTTGGGGGTTCTTTTCTCCCAAAGGCTCCCTAGCTTTACGAGTTGAAGTTAGTGTTTTCTTTAAAAAAAGCCAGATTCTTTATTTAGGTAAAACGGTTTTGACCTATACCATTAATTGGATCCACAACGATCAGAAGAATGAGATTTTAGAAAAGGATATATATATATATATATATATATGTAAGTTTGTATTTGATTTATTACAGTATATCAATAAACCTGATTATATCATGTCTTTAAAGGTTTTAAAAAATAAATATAAATAATTTTATTTTTTTACAAAGAATATCATTTGGTTCATTAATCATATATAGAATTATACACTATCAATATATCAAATATAAGATTTATATATATGTAACTCTATAGTTTCATTCGTCTTATGTCAATGACTAGCTTAGGAAACAAATCAGTGAATCTGGGAAAAATGATTTCATATTTAATAACAACTAAATATTAATGGCAACTATATAATATCAGTATCACTCTTCTGTATTTGAAGGGCTTTTCATTTTGAATTTGAAACGATTCTCAATTAAAAAAAATAAAATTTACATGTTTAATTACATGATTTTTTTATCAATTTTATAAATAAATTAATATAATTTAACTCAAAATATTAATGTAATTAAAGATTTTAAATATAATATAGATATACATATAACACACCAAGTCGATAATTAAGTCCTGATTACTTCAAAAGATTTTTTTTTTCTTCTAACAAAAAAAAAATCATTCCGTAGATAGGGAGGAGTGGGTCTCTTTTTCTTCTTAGTTGACGTACAAAACTTCCGCCCGAAGGGATCATCTTCGTTTCTTACCCCTTGATCGAAGAGTTTAACTCGAAAGGTTACATTAAAAAGAATACATTAAATACAAAATTTTTAAAATAATAATTAAATAATTTTTAAATTTTTTTTATAAAAATTAATTAAGCAGACTTTAATATTAATCTTCCCTTGAAGGCTACGGCCAGTTGAAAGGTAAAAGACGCGCGCGTGTATTAATGTTGTAATTGTCAATTAATATAGTGCCACTTTCTTTGCATCATCATCATCATTGAGCTATTCATTATAAACCATAAATTAAATAGAATATATCAAAACGAAAAGTGTAATTGGAATTCGGAGCCCACCATAGCAGTTTGCCAAAATTAATTAGAAGAAAAGGAAAGGAAAGGTAGTATTTTCCTAAGAAATTAGGTAATTTTTATATTTTTATAGATTATTTTATATATTATAATGATATTTAAATATAAAGCATTTACATTAACTTTTATAAATAAATAATTTATGTTTTATAAATATTAATATATTTATATCTTATCATATTATATTTTAATTATTTTTATGTGATATTTTAATCATACGTAATCTTTTACCGTAACCTCACCTAGGTGATAACTTCATTTTGTTGTCCATTATTTGCATTCGATCGTCGGGGCCTTCAACTTGGAATGCCTTGTTCGTCTCTTCTCTCTTATTTGCCCAGCAAAAGAAGAAACCGAACCCGTTCTTTTTCCATTCTACCAATATAGTCATGATTATAGCATATTGTTAGATATAGTATTATATGGAAAAAAATTATTAGATATAATGCTGATAAAATTTTTTAATTTTATAAATATAATTAAAAAATTTTATATTTTTTTAATATATATTAAAAATAAAAAATTAATAATACATATAATTTTTTTAACTTTATTTATAAATTTATAAATTTTAATTTATTAATAATTTATGTGATCAAAACTCTAGTACACATTGATAAGATACAAATTTCCAATAAATTCTTTTGGTTGTAAGTTCAAAATTTACTCTTTATTTAAGTTCTACCATTTGAATGAATCCAAATGCAAAAGCCTAAGCTGTAAGCTACATATGCCATCATCTATCAAACTCTAGAAGTCAATTCAATAATCTAGCCCTGCAAAAACTTCTACTTTTTTTTTTTTCCTTTTATCATGATCCATCCGTCAAGGTGATTTTCTAGACAAGACAAGATTGTATGTGTTTTGAGATGATCTTTAATAAAATCTTAAATATTGTACAACTGGCTCACTCATTATATCT
>JBBYHM010000019.1:4150868-4162937 GCA_038381775.1 Adansonia rubrostipa
ACCTCTCTTTCAATTTCCACTTTCTCTAAGATAATTAACCCAGATAAAGATTACTTCATATCATTTCTTCTATAACTGATCCTCTATTCCAAATTGTTAACCTTCTGAACAATAGCAAAAGGCACGTATGGCAGTTAAGATGAGGTTAAGCAATAAGGTGAGACTATCAAAGTTTCTACATGGGAGTAAAATGACCATAAATTTATCCATGTCTATGGATTTGCAGTTTCCTTGCAGGCTATAGTAACTATACTAAGGACCACTACAAGATTGCACTTGCAGATAAAATTAAAGTTTGGATATTATAGACTAGCATGTTTCACGGACTTAACAGAGACTTATTAAGATTAACTTAAATGAGAACATTTTCCGACGACAAAGTGTTACAGAAATGGGGAAAAAGGGAAAAATAAACTAGCACATAATGAAATTCAGCTTGGGGATTCGGATATTATTACAGGTGATAGGTTTATTAAGTTCTCAATTCAGTTCATGAATAAGATTGACTTGGGAACTATAGCAGGAATTGCACAAATAGCTCTGCCCTGAAGAAAATACAGCCGCAACTAGCAATGGACAAACAAATCACAGCTTAATAAGATCTCTTTCCCTAGTATCTCTAGTAAAGTTTATCATTCCCTAGAAACAGCCTCTGTATCATGACCACATCAATTACATTCAAACACAGCAAATCAAAGAAACTACACAAATTAGTATCTCTCAACCTCTCATGCAATAAGAATAGCATCAACATCATCTCAAAGAAACATTTTATCATTCACTTCATAAGCACAAATATCTCCTCCCAAACTACTGAAATTATAGCATGCAATCTCCAAATAACATCTCCCAAGACTAAAACAACCGTGCCAACCCATTAATTCACTCCAAATATCAAACAAAAATACACCTTTTTCATTTTACTTCACACCAAGACCCAAGAGGAAAAATAAAAAGGAAAAATGACAAAAATTGTATTACCTTGAGGGAGAAATTAAGAGCAACAGAAGGGTAATATCTGAGAACACTACTCCCATTGCCTCTCCATAAAGAAAGAGTGCCTTCTTCTCTAACCGTACGAAAGATACAATCAAACATCCCTTTGAATTTCCTTCTGCGACCAGCTAGAATAGCCAAATTGCTCTCTTGGGTTTGAAGCAACAACTTTGCCCTCTCAATCGGTGCCACGATCGTGTGTACCACACCACCCATCATGGCTCCCGCCATCAGATCACGATGGAAGCTCGCCAGCCATTTATGAGGCCCCGACGACGGCTTTAACCATCCCCTGTTTTCTAATCCATCATCTACTTCTTTGCTCATAACTCCAAAGACCTCCCCCCCCCCCCACCCAAAAAAAAAAAAAGAAACCCTTTTTTCTTCTAGTCTGTAGAAATGCTGTGAAAATAATTCTCGGCTAAAAAGATTGAAGCTTTGCCTATTAATGGGATCATATTAAGTGCTCTGTTTTGCTATAGAAACAGAGTTTTTGATGCTTTTCTATTGTCCCGGCTGTCTATCTTCGGAGGGCTTCTTCTGTTTTAGCTTTGAGAACGTTGTTCCCCCTTCTACTTTGGGGACAATAACGAAATTTACCATACGCGGTCTGTTCCCCAGTATACTTGTTCGATCAGAGGGAGACTTTAGGTTCTAATAATTCCAAGTTTGAGTAATTTTTTGAGATTATTAAAGATTCGGTTAAGGTTCGCTTGCCCTTTAGCTTTTGCCAAATCTTTTGACTTAAATCCTCGTATTTACAAAGATCTAATTGGAAAAACTGTGGATTCTTTATTGCCACTCGACTTTGAAACTCAGCACGTTTATTTTTATTAAGGCTTTTCGTTGAACCGAGAAGCCAGGATTTAACATGACATTTAAAATTTTTTAAAAGTAAAGTACTAAACACTTCTAGATTCATAATTGACTTTTATAAAGTTAAAACTTATTTATGTACCAAATTATAGTTTAATATTATTAATAATATGGTTAAATTGATCTAAAATTTAATTAATTTTAAAAAAATGATAAATAATTATTTAAATTTTTATTTATAAAACTCTTTCTTTTCTTCACATTTAAAGAAAAAAAATCTTTTGGTTTGAAAGATCTGGGATGGGTGGCATTGTTTTCTTTTTATGTATTCTGAAAGTAAAAAAGTTGGAGATATTTAAAGTATGTTAAAAGATTAGATGCATAGCTAAAACTTGGTGCCAAAAACTAGTTTACTACTACTTAATAATAATAAATAAGGAAAATGCGTGGATGCATGTTGTCATGTTAGGAAGTGGACAAAATTATAGACTTGGTAACGCCACCGGAGATCGTTTTAGTTTTTGCAATTTTATGGTACCCGGCGACGCAATCTGTGGGCATTTCTTAGAGGCACGAAAGAGGTGATACGGACAACGGGGGCTTACCGCAAAGATGCTTTTGTTACAATTACATAAAAAAGAAAAAGAAAAAGCGAGCATTAACAACAGTTCTGTGAAAAGGAAAGCTAGTGGTAAGCATGGAATTGCTTGTCTTAGATAGTCCTTTGCAAATAGATTGAAATAAAAAATGCAGGGGATGGTGCTTTCTGTGGTTGTTATCAGAATAGAATATGTTAAAAAAAAAAAGGGTGCTCCATTTGCAGTAGTCTTTTGCTTCTTTTAGGCAATTGATTGATGCCCAAAACTAGGAAAAAGAAAAAAAAGGAGAAACATAGTTCAAAGGTTTCACCGTCAAAAAGCATTGATTGCCATCAACATCTTCAACCATAAGCTAGTATATAGTGAAAGGGTGACTTGAAGAAGAATGATACCATATGTTTGTTAAAATGAAAGGTTTGTATTTTTTCTATCTTTGGTTCGTTTTCTGTGGCACTATTTGAGCTTTTCCTCATTATATTCCAGGCACTGAGGGTTGAAAAAGTGACATCGAAAGTGCTGTTGTTGAGGGCATATAGGTAGCAATGACCAGCTTTGGGATAAATAAACTGTTGCAGTGATGCAAGCTCTTCCTTCCCCATCAAGCTCTCAAGAATAGAATAATCTATCTGAAATTCTGAATTCCAATGTAAGAAAGAAAGGAAGTAATAAGCATGGGGATTAGCACTATGTCAAGAAAGTAAAACTTTGAAATGTTGGCATAAATTTTCATTTTTCAAACTTGAATCAAATGTAGCAAAAAGTGAACTGCTAAGCAGATATAGCATATACTTTTCCTGTTAGGAAAGTAGTTTTATGGTGAGAGCATTGAAGAATAAGTGTAGGTAAAATGCCATGGATATGAATGTGCTTATTCTTGTTTCAGTTGAGATGCGGCTTTCTTCATTGTTGTGGCAGAAGGTAGTCAAGCTTTCTTCAAATCCCAGGCATTTGAGAATTGAAATATTGACATCCATAGTGCCATTGTTGAAAGCATAAAAGATACGGTTTGCTTATCAATCTGTAAACATGAAGCCCAACATGCAAATGGTATAACCAAAGAACAAAAAATGGGAAGAAAGAGATGAATTCCGTGCAAGTCAAGACACATTTGTAACTTCAGAAAAAACGCTGAATTGTTTGAAATCAGTGGTTATTGTTCAAATACATTCTTAACGAAAGTCCACAATTTTTTTCGTTCTCAAACTCCAGGATTCTCTGCACAAAATGAATACATTCTTCACCATTTCCTCGGGAAAAATATTTAAAGGGAAAATTGGTATGGCTGAACCCCTTATTGAAAGATAATATTTATCAATTCTCTTCCAAATTCGAATCGAATTATATATATACATATATATATATATACATGTTTTTAGCCAACATTGCAAACCTCAATATGACGTTCTTCCAATTCACCCTCCCTTTGATTGTAGAAAATTGTCATAAAAAAAGCTGCAACAACAATGGAAATGGAAAGTAATCATTCCCAATACCAATGTTTTTCCCCCAAAATAAGTTTCTCCGAGTCTATCATTTAACCATCTACGTGAAAATCAGGATATGATTATTCCATTTCTTTCATCATTTCGTTCTCAGTTTCCATGTGTCTCTCATTTTTTTTTTTTCAAACCTTAACTCATTATTTCCTTTGCTAGCTATTGCTATCACGTGCACAAAATACATACATGATTTTTAAGAAGTATGGCAACGAAACTTAAGCGTCAAGTGGGGTCATCAACCATGTGGATAACTTGGCCCATATTCTGAACCAACTACAGCTTGCCTGTTTAACCTAGAGTCGCAAAACCAGCTAGTCCCGTAAGGTACCCAGCCAACTTTTGTCGGTAGTATTTTATAATATAGAATATATCAGTTAAAATGACATTATATTTATCTTTGTCTGTCCGATTGTCGTTTCAAAACATTAACCCCAACAACCAAAAACAAAATGAAAAGATTAACCTTAGTAGAAACGAAATGCTACCTATAAGATAAATTTCCATATCTGATTCTAAAGTAAAAATCCAAAATCTACTGTTTTTACAAAGCTGTATTTCTTAAACCCTGATTTGCTTTTTCAGGTTCTTGAATATCTTTGATTGAACCCTATCCATAGCTATATCCTCCAAGACCCATTTAATAGATTTTCATATCCTATGCAAGTGTAGTGTTGGACCCCTTTCAAAAGTATATCTCATGTCAATGTCTGTCAATATTCCCTTCATTATTGAATCAGCCTACATCAAAAGCCGTGCATTAGATCGCATATCAAATTTGTAGTGATCTAAGGGGAGAAAGTTGAAAAGAGGACCATCTTTTTTAGGACATTCATGAAAAATTTGTTGTTGGTCTTAGAAATGTGGTAAACAATAGTAATACCGTCTTACATCTAGACAGACGTGTCCATGGTCAAAGCACAGATCAAGATTATTTTTATTTAGACTAAACTTAAACTAGATTTAAATTATATTATATTTTATTATTTAAAATATTTAAAAATATATATTTTTATAATTAAATTTAAATAATTTATTATTAAAAATAATTTAATCAAATAAATTAAATTAATAAAATTTATATTTAAAATCTAAATCAAATAAATCGAATAAAATGAATAATATGATTATTGAACAGGTTTAATTACGTCTAACCTTCACTGTGCCTATATGGAGAATGATAGTTCTAGTTTTGACTCTGGTTTTTTCCTTCCTCCTTCTACACTACTGTGGATATGTAACAATATTTACTTTTGTTTCCGTTTGGAAAAAAAATGTTAATTCACTCCACAATCATAGAGTCAATGAAAAGAAAGAAGTTACAATTTGATAAAAGGCTTTTTTTTCTTTTTTTTTTTTTGTTTTGTTTATTTCTTTCCATCTGTTTAATATCCATGAAATGTCGGTTGAGACGAATTAAGTTGGATTTGACATGGTAAGTAAAAAAAAGAGAAAGAAACTGAGATATGACAACTTCATTTGGATGTATGCATATATTGGATGCCATCTCCAACAACACTGTAAACAACTGCCAAAGCCTTTTCGCGTAACGGGGAATATATACATTACGTGTTTTTTTTTATTAATTATATAAATATAAACAATTATTAATTATTAATTATTAAAATTTTAAATATAAAAGTAGTATGTTTAAACATATTTTATTGTTTTATTATATTATTTTTTTATTTAGTAAATATATACTTACAAGCTCAAGTGATGACGATTTGAGAATTCAAGTTACGTTCTGTAAAGTGAAAGTAACAGTATAATGATATATGCAGCTAAGGCATATCTTAACAGACCGGTGAAGTCTTCGCTAGTACGAAAAACATTATTCGATTCTTTAACAATATGAAAATAAATAAAGGTACTAACCTCCTAGTATCTGAAATTATCAAAATCATAATAACGTTGTATATATTCATATAAAACATAAGCAATGAACTGAGTTAAATTGGTTGAAGTTGTCTCTTGGGAAGACAACGAATTGGAGAAAAAAAGAAAAAATCAGATGGGCTGTGGTGTGGCAGCAAGGGAATGAATTAAAATATTTAGTTAACTGTGTTTAAAGCATTAATTAAGCTTGTTAATGAGCTGGAAGCAAGTAATGGGGAAAAGAATTTATGAATAAATATAAATAATAATGTAAAAGCTGGAAAAGGCAAATGAAAACAAATTAAATGGACCTTTTTTTCTTTTAGTGTGAAGACAAAAAGTTACTGTGAAAAAAACATGAATAAAACTTATAGACAGACAGTGTATCTCCAAAACATGTCACGTTACTTTGTGTCTCGTGATATGTCAAGTTTTATTGGGTGAATTTAGTGGGTTGATCGTGCTCAACGTTTTCTCATTTAGTCATTTTTGCTGGATCGATCATTATCTTGTCTTAATGGACCAATTTGCCAGGTGATTAACAAATCTGTTCATATGTAAATCAGCTTGATTCATGTTCAGTTGGGGAAAAAAACAATCTTGCTCATTCAAGGTTAGGCTTGAACTAACTGACTAAAAAAATCCGAATTAATGTCAAAAATATATAAAAAAAAAGATTATTTCATATTAATATTAATATATTTTCATAATTAAATTTAAAAATATTATTTTTATCATATTAAACAATAGTGTAAGTCAAGTCAGACAGACAGACCTAGATTTAAAACAATCTATCCCAAACCCGATGCTTGCAGAAATCTAATAACAAATTGGATTATCTTTCTTAGTTCCTATATATCGTTTAGAATTCAAAGAATTTAAAGAACAAAAATGACTGCAATAAGAAGATTTGGGTTAAAAAATACTTAATCATATTTCCTGAATAAACATCGTAGTTAATTACTACTAATATTTTTGGGGTGCACATAAACTTGTTAATATTTGTTATAGGTGTATATATATTATTAGATTTGAGTCGTGATATTACTCCATACATATCCTAGCAAGTTTTTCATGGCTACGGTTCAATCATTCATCATTCAGAACTTGGACATTTCTTACCACTTTTTTGGCCCCTGATTAATACTCTTTATCCTCCTCATGTTGCCTTACTTACGGTCAAGTATTTCTTTCTCGCACCAACTATAATTTAAGTGATTACGGGTTGGGCAATACATTTGGAGTTTATATAGATATAGATACAGATATAAATATATATACTAGAATCTTTCTCCGCGCGATTTATAATAGCTTTTGAAAAGTATTTAAGAAATCCACAGTTTAGTTTAGTCCTGTGTAATGACATAGCAAGTTAAAAAGAACTTTGGGAACTGTTTTTCTGCGAGCATGGATGCTGGAAAATGGAATTCAATCACTGACCCAATCATGTTTATGTAAGTTTTCAAAGGAAAAAGAGGTTTTGCTTTCTAAATTCTTTTACCCAATTTACGTTAAAAGCCTGTAATCAACTTTGCTTTTATATATATATATATATATATATATATATACATATCATCTGTCTCGATCTCAACATTTGTGCATCTGTTTATTATGTAAAATCCTAATACCATCTTTTTCGATTTGGGTTACTTTATGACTTTATGTCTACATTTTATATGAAGAGTAGGGAAAAACCAGTGTTTTTCAAAGACAGTAAAAAATCATTTTATGAAGCAAGAAATTTCACAAGTAAAATAACAATTCTTTTTTATTTTTTTTTGCTCACTTTCCTTGAAGAGATTTTTATAAGACTAAGATGAGAACAAAAGAAAAGACAGAAAGTGCAACGTCAGTAAAAAGCCTGTTGGCTTTGGGTTCTGGTTTTGGATGAGTGCAGTGCTTCTCAGGAATCTTTTCTCATCCAAATCTCTCTCCCTATCTCACTGTTTTTTCTTTCAGTTTCTTATTTATATACTTAGCAGGGTTTATGTTTTTTTTTTTTTTTTAAATTCAGTTTGCAAGTCTTGTGTGGCTTTTGTTCAATGATCTTCTTGGTGTTAGCATCTGTTAGCAAGCAAAGATTTGTTTTTTGGAACTTGAATTTGGAGTCTCTATAATTGTTAATTTTTTAAGGTTTTGGGGGCTAAGTCCATTTTGGAACTTGGCTCTCCTTCTCTCTATACTCTTTGTTCTTTACATTTTTTTTACAGCATCTCTTTGTTTACAGCTTCAATTCAAGTTTCGAGAAAACAATCGCTGAAACTAAAAGCAAATAAAAATAAAAACACTAGAAGATTGAGTAGCAGGAAGATACCAAAAGAAATGGGATTTAATACTGTAGGAAGAAAGTGAAATCAACTACTCTTCTTGCTGTTATTAACCTTTCCAAATTAGGGCTCTTAAGCATAGATCTCAGGATTCAGGACATATATGTCATGTAGTATAAAGTTCATATATATGTAGAGCACTATAGCCTATAGGGGAGATCTAGAGATGATGAAAGGTCCGGTGGTGGATGAGAGTATTTCCAATTTGACTTCTACAACTGGTGAAGTAAGTGGTTCTTCAGGTACCAGAATTGAGACTGGCACAGTACTGTACCCACAACAGTCTTTTGCTTCAACAAATCAAGAACCAGCATCAAAGAAGAAGAGAAACCTGCCAGGCAACCCAGGTTAATTTAATTTTTCGAATCAAATTCAGTCAAGTTTTCATTGCATTTAATTTTTTTAACATATGGGTTTCAATTTTTTCCCCTTTCGGATGGATTTGTTTTTTATATATGAATTATCAGACCCAGATGCAGAAGTCATAGCTTTGTCTCCCAAGGCACTTCTGGCAACAAATAGATTCATATGTGAGATCTGCAACAAAGGGTTTCAGAGAGATCAGAATCTTCAGCTTCATAGAAGAGGGCATAATTTGCCATGGAAACTAAAGCAAAGATCAAAAAAGGAGGTAGTGAGAAAGAAGGTCTATGTGTGTCCAGAGACAACATGTGCCCACCATGACCCATCTAGGGCTCTTGGAGATCTCACGGGAATCAAGAAGCATTTTTGCAGAAAGCATGGTGAGAAGAAATGGAAGTGTGAGAAGTGTTCAAAGCGTTATGCTGTTCAATCTGACTGGAAAGCTCATTCCAAAATCTGTGGCACGAGAGAGTATAGATGTGACTGTGGAAACCTTTTCTCCCGGTAACTTACTCTATAGTTAACAAAAAGATGAGTTCAACGTCTCTAACTCTAATTAAGTGACTTCAAAACACGTTACCTAATTAACAAGTTCATACTTCAGATCACATATCATAAAGTTAATCTGAAATCTTCAGTCTTCATTTCATCTCCCTTCACTCTTCTGCATGCACATATAGCGTCAGCTTGTGGTGTGTGAGCGTACACTGTGCGTGAGAGATTGATATATAGGAGTTAGCATAAAGGATGATAAGCAGTATATATCAGGTTCATCACATGATTTACCAAGCAAAATGGATTTCACTTTTATCCTTATGTTCCCACGATATTAGTGCTCCTAACATTCAAGAACAGTGAGTTAATTAGTCTTTCATCCTTCGGTAAGAAAAAGAGTGAGAATACAAAATGTTGACATGAGAAAGCTGTACTGTCGACACTTTTTATCATGGACCTTGATTGCTTTTTTTGTTTTCTTCTGCTTGTTTTTGTGATTACAGGAGGGACAGTTATATCACTCACAGAGCGTTTTGCGATGCTTTAGCTGAGGAGAGTGCAAGAGCAATTCCAGCTGCAAACCCGGGAGTTGTCTCCTCACAGCACCCTGGTTCTTTAGTTTCACATATGATCAATCTGCAACCCCAACTCCATAGCCGTGGCGTCCGTCATGCGTTATCAGTGAAAAGAGAACAAGATCATCTTTTTAATGCTAAAGTCCCAGAAGAGAGCATTCCAGCATGGTTTGCTTGCCCGCCAGGAGTAGGAACTGAGCCTGGTCCCTCCTCAATAAATCTTTCGTCATCACTAATGATTTTGGACCACCCACTGTCACAGAACGAAAACCCTAGCCAAAATCTTAGTTCTATTACACTTCCTTCATTCCAGGCCCCGCCAGCTTCTCCACACATGTCTGCAACTGCACTCCTGCAAAAAGCAGCTCAAATGGGTGCAACTATGACCAAACCCTTGCAATCACCTGTAGCTGCCATGCAAAGATCTCATCACCACCAGGCTCACATGTCTGGAACCAGCGGTTCCGCTACTTTTGCCTCGTCTGCAGATGGTAATTTTGGTCTGGGATTGTCTGCACGTGAAGAGCTTGGAAGTGAGTTTACCTCTGGGTTGTCATCTTTTGGGAATAAAGCTGCTGTCACTTCTGGTTTCATGGAACAGGTAGCTGCACCACACAGGACTGCAGGTGGTGGAGCCGCTCAGCCCGGAGCAGCTCCTAATTCTGATCTATTCCATGATATGATGAGTTCTTTATCTTCTACAAGTGAGTTTGACGGGTCTTCATCTTTTGAGCAGTCTTTCAATGGGATATGGAACACCAAAATAAGAAACAGCGTTAATTTTCAACAAAACATTGATCATCATTTGTCAAAAACAAAAGAATCCCAATTAAGTAGAAGTGATCATGAAGGTAAAGGAAGTGCTACTGCTAGTAGTAACATCGGAGGGAATGATGGGTTGACAAGAGATTTCTTGGGTCTTCAAGCTTTCCCTCATAGAGATATCCCTAACTTAGCCGGGCTTAATCATCGCATAAACTCTACTTCATCTTATGGGCAACTGAACCAGCACAGTCAAACACCATGGCAAGGTTAGGTCGTGGAATTTCTTCAACTTTTCAAAAATATCAGAAAATTGCAGAGAGCTAGCACTGCGCACCCCTACCTTTTCCTCGGTAATAGTTTCAATCAATGCATCGTATTCATATATACTGACGCTGAACATATATATATATATGTATAAAGTTCTCCTCAGTGTTACTGTTACCTTCATTGTTTTAAGCCCTTAATAATTTCTTTCAATTTTCATCGTTTAGATTACGTTTTAATTATTTAATTTACATAGAGACCGACTTTCACGACTGTTCATCTATTTATATGTTTTTTTTTAAAAACAATTTTCAGCCGCATGCTTCAAGCTTGTAAATTCAACGTATTTCTTGTATTTAGTTTTCTTCTTTAACCTTCATTATGAGTACGTACTGTGGAAAAACTAATGAAAATATAAGATTCAAGGGTTATTGAATAGAATGTAAAATAATCATAGCATAAAGCAAAGTGAAATGCGATCCAATCTAACTAAAACAACAGATTCTTTGGATATATTTCTTTAAAAAAAAATCTTAAAAATATATAAGCTTTGAAATAAATTAAAATAACACATCATATAATTCTAAATTTTCAAAATACCCTTTAATTCTTATTATATATATATATGTATATTTAAAATGTTTTACGAAGTGTATAAATTATCTTCCTTAAAGAATATATATTTCAATTCATCTAATTAAAATCATTATATGTGCACTCTTTTACGTGTGTATACGTAGAATATAAGTATAAATCATGAACTAATATATATATATATATATATATTATATTTTGCAATGAGTTTTGGATAGGAAAGAGTTGCAAGGGATAAATTTATTAAGGTCCCAACTATCCCAACAATCAAATCTTTCACAATTTTTATTTTTTAAATCCATCTAAAGCAAATTACGTAATATATATATATATGCATAAAGAAATTAAAGAAAATACTGTAATTAGTGAGGTTAATTTCATAACTCTTTAATTTCCTTGTAAGAGTAAAGAGGTTTATGCATGTTGTGTTGATACATATGGTCATGAAAAAAGTTCTAGCTCCCTCCAACATTATACTACGTACTTACCCCTTTTGTTCAAAATATATATAATTATAAATAGGAAAATGTTACATATACGTAAAAAAATAAATTGTATTTTTCAAAATATTATCTCAAAATAATTATTATATTTATGTGTATACAATATTGTCGCCTTGTCCATATAAATATATAATGGCTAAAAGGGTCTAAATCCGGAGGAGAATGATAGTAACACTAAACAATGACCTCTTCCTTCTCCTAAACCCTAAATAGCAGGGCTACCTGTCTGTTAATCCTTGTTCTAAACATTATAAAAAAAGGTTGAATGATTTAATGCCATTGCCATCAATAATTTATTTGTGGATGAAGATTAGTAATAGTCAAATTGGAATTTGTTTCACATTTTTCGAAAACAAAACCTATTTATAATTGAAATAGTATGAAGTTTTAATTAATTA
>JBBYHM010000019.1:4163466-4173565 GCA_038381775.1 Adansonia rubrostipa
AGGAGGGTTAGAAAGATCTGACCTTTTTGGGTTTTTTTTTTTTTTTTTTTAAAGGCGATGGCTTGGAGACGCCTAATCACTCAGGTTAGTTTCCCTATCTTCTAAGCTTCGGTTTGCCTAGCTTGTACTATCTTCTTTTATATATATGTATATATATATATATATATATATATATATGTATTTGTTGCTATGTTTGTTGTTCACATATTGGGTTTCTATGATATAAATTTATGGCAACCCTGATTTTGAATACCAGAAAGGCGCTGCAGTTGGCACTTGAATCTGAAGTAGTTATTAGTAGAGGAGTTAATTAAAAGAATTTTGGAATTGAAAGTTGGAATCTTATGTATTAATTTCCGTTGGATGTAACAAAGATATTAATTTGCTTTTGCTGTTTGGGACTTTTATTCATCCATGTACACATTTTTAAATGTACTTTTGCGTGAAAGTATTGTTAAAATCAGTAAAATTTTCCACTAATTGTATAGGTGCAAGGCTTAGTTAATATTTTGTGTGGGCTATTCTTGTTTACTAAAGAGTAATTTGCATTTTAGACATAGATTTAAATGTTTATCCTTTAGATAAACAAATAAGCTTCATCTTCGTCTTCATTTAAAAACAGTTTTCGAGGCAGCAATCGGAGTTGGGAGAATTTGGAAACTTGTTTAGTAGAAATCATCTCTCTGGTATGTATATTTTTTTTTTTCAACAAAATACTTGGCTTTTCCTTTTCATTGTTAGCTTTCCTTGTTCTGAACTTAAAAACTATGTTGCCTAAGCTGAAACCTTGTTGGAGTGTAGGTAATAGGCTTTTTAGTGGGCAACAGAGGTTTAACTCAAGATATGTAGGCAATTCAGCTCGTAGAGTCCGAGATGCAGATGAAGCTCATGCGAGAGAACTTCACCATAGAAATGATCCTGAAGCAATGATAAGACCATTTGAAAGCGAGCCGTCATTACATTCTAATCGTTCTGCGCTTTCTGAATATGTGAAGCATTGGTTGAAGTTGACAGGCTGGATGAAAGTGGGTTAATTAAGACATTACAAAAAGGTGAGTGGCCTTGCTATTTTGCATCTTGGTTTTCTTTTAAAATGTTAGTTTTGCTATATATTTGTCTTTTGTTTTCTTTTCACGTTGCTGGAGAAATTTCTGAACTTAATTTATAATTTGATGATGCTCTTCAATTCTCCGTTAAACTATTATTAGGCCATTTCTTTCCAAATCATTGTTTGCGGAGAGATTATGCAGAATTACAAGTATCTCTAATTCAGCAAGGGAGGAAGAGGGTAAAGGTGGTCTTTCAGCTTTTAAAAATGTAGGAAATTTTACAAAACATGGTGTCCTAGGAACTGCTAATGCTCCTATTCACATGGTGGCTTCAGAAGGAGGGCATTTTAAAGATCAATTATGGCGAACTTTTCACAGTATTGCACTTGGCTTCTTGTTGATTTCTGCTGTTGGAGCACTTGTTGAGGATAGAGGGATTAGTAAAGGTAGAATGCTTAAGTGACAAAAATTTTTTCTGTAAAATTCTGTGTGTACATCTTTAAACCGATAATCCTTTTTCTGAATTCTGACTGACTGATATCCTTATAGGACTTGGTCTATACGAGAGGTGCAAGTTGTGGAATCTAACACAAAATTTAACGATGCCAAAGGTGTCGATGAGGCAAGGGCAGAGTTAGAAGAAATTGTCCACTACCTTTGAGATCCTAAGGTAAATGTTCTTTTGGATATGAAATCTCTCTCTCTTTCTCTTTCTGTACACTCACACACAAAAAAATACCTTTACCCTTCTTGCAGCACTTCACTCGTCTTGGTGGCAAGCTTCCAAAAGGTGTTTTCCCTTGTTGGTCCACCTGGCAATGGGAAAACTATGTTAGCAAGAGCTATCGCTGTAGAGGCGGGGGTACCTTTCTTCTCTTGCAGTGGCAGTGAGTTTGCAGAGATGTTTGTTGGAGTTGGAGCTCGAAGAGTGAGAGGTCTTTTTGCTGCTGCAAAGAAGCGATCACCATGTATCATATTTATTGATGAGATAGATGCCATAGGTGGAAGCCATAATCCGAAGGACCTGCAGTACATGACTTTGAATCAGTTGCTCGTTGAATTGGATGGATTCAAGCAGAATAAAGGAATTATTCTGATTGCAGCCGCTAATTTTCCAGAATCATTGGATAAGGCACTGGTGAGACCTGGGAAATTTGACTGCCGCATTATTATTCCTTATCCAGATGTTGAAGGATAGAGGCAAATTTTGGAATCCCACCTGTCAAAGGTACTGCTTTGACTGTGTAGAAGTCCATGTATTTGAGGAGTTTGAACTTGAGTTGACAGCTCAGTGGCTGATTCGTTAGGTTCTGGACAGTACTTTGTGCGGAGTGTGCTTGGCAGTTCTCATTGGAGCATGTATCATGAAATTTGGCTTGATATTGGCTTTTCAGCATGGTTCTAATGAATGTCTTTGCTAGTTTACTTGGTGGTTCAATTACATCAACATTTTGTTGCTGACTGTCCACATTAGGTTTATTTTGCATCACATTAACCATTAGTCTTAGTTATATTTTCTGATAGAATCATTGTGTGCAGCCATGCATTTCTAACCAAACCATTCATTCTGGTGCATTACAGGTCTTGAAGGCCAACGATGTTGATTTAATGATCATTGCTAGAGGTACTCCTGGATTCTCTGGTGCTGATCTAGCAAATTTGGTCAATGCTGCTGCTGTGAAGGCTGCAATGGATAGTGCTAAAGCAGAGACAATGGCCGATCTGGAGTACGCAAAGGACAAGATCATATTGGGAAGTGAACGCAAGTCAGCTGTTATTTCTGAGTCACGAAAGTTGACAGCTTTCCATGAGGCTGGCCATGCCCTTGTTGCCATCCATATTGACGGGGCGCTTCCTGTTCACAAAGCAACAATAGTCCCTCGAGGGCTGGCTCTTGGCATGGTGTCCATTTTGCCTGAAAATGATGACCTGACCGCCTCCCGAAAGCAGATGCTTGCAAGGCTTGATGTTTCTTTGGGGGGTTGGGTTGTAGAAGAGCTCATCTTGGAGAAAATGAAGTTACTTCCGGCCCCAACAATGATCTTGAGAAGGCAACTGAACTAGCTAGAAATATGGTTACAAAGTATGGCATGAGTAAAGAAGTGGGGCTTTTTACTCATTATTATAATGACAATAGTAGAATCATGAGCACCGAGACTAGACTTGTTATAGAGAAAGAAGAGAAGAACTTCTTGGAGAGGGCATATAACAATGCAAAAACCGTCCTTACCTTCCACAGCAAAGAACATTATGCACTTGCTAATGCGTTGCTCAAGCATGAGACGCTCACCGGAAGTCAGATTAAGGCTCTGCTTGCCCAAGTCGACTCTCAGCAGCAGCAACAACAAGAACAGCATCAACAGATGGTTGCACTACAGAATGGACCTCAGTCCAACCCAGTGCCTCCGAGTCCAAGTCCATCTTCATCAGCCGCTGCTGCAACAGCTGCAGCTAAAGCCAAAGGCGTTGCTCCTGTTGGATCTTAGCATGGAAGGCGTGGGTAGAGCCTATTCGCCGGTGGTTATCTATTGGAATTGTACACATACGTATTCTCCAGCCTTTCTAAGTTTTCGGAACTTTTCCTGATTGCTGCCACTGGATTTATTCATGTAGAACCTTGTGTCTGATATGGACTGAAAGATGTAGAAGAATTAGACGGCAGTGATGTTGTCATGGCAAGTATCAGTCAACTTTGGGTATTTAAACAAAATGCATGACATACTCTCCCCCTTTTTTCCCCCATCTAATCTAGCAATTTACCTTCTCAAACAGTGATAATGTTGCATTTAAAAGTGTAAGTACGCTCCTTGGAATTAGTGTGTAAAGCCTTTATAATAAAGTGCCAATTTATAACATTTTACTAGTAGTTTTAACTAGTTATTTGGGTTCTGCATTGAGGATTGGCTGGCAGGAAGTGAGTTCAAACTTTTGGCTTTAGTGGAGTGTTATTTGGATATGTGTTCTTTCCAGGACTTAGGGAAATAAGTTTAAAATTACCCAGTAGAAAAATAAAGATTTTAAATTTCCCCCTTTATCGAGATCGAGAGAGAGAGAGAGAGATTAAAAAAAAAGCCCCTGTATTACGTAAGTCTTTAGCGTTGAACGGTCGAACTGGAACAAGTTTCGGTTTGGGCCAAACATTAACTAACAAATCACAGATTAGTTTTTTTTGTTTGGGGGGGGGGTAATAATCGGAGATTACTTATAGAACAGGGCAACCCCGGGAATTGCAAACTACACCTCGCTTCTATCCTTAAGCCAGCTCCTGCCCCTCCCTTCCTCCGTCAGTCAAATCTCAATCTCAGATTTACCTTCAATCGCTTCGGTGCGTTGCCAACACGCACATACATGACTTCAGGTAAGCCGTCCATTGATGTGTGTTCTTTTTATTCGAGGGAAAATATAATAATAAATTAAGCACGGATGCTGTTTTTCTTTTCGTATCTTTTCTTTTTTCAAGATTGTTTTGTGGGTTTATTTGTTTAACCTCGATAATACAACGGAGAATTCCATTCTGAGACACGTAGTTTTGCAAACAGTAGAACAGCAGAGAATTGTAATCCGAAACAACCATGGAGAGAACCTTGTTGGGATGTTACATGAAACAGGTTCTAAGGATCTTGTTATCATCTGCCATGGCTTTCGATCAACAAAGGTGAATAAAATTCTTAGATTACATTCAAATCAATGTTACTGTAAAATTAAACTGAAGACCCAATTCACAAACAAATCTGGGTTTTCATGTACAGGAACGAATACCTATGGTGACTCTTGCTACTGCATTGGGAAAGGAAGGAATCAGTGCTTTCCGCTTTGACTTTGCTGGAAATGGGTAAGAAGATAACTGGAATTGAAGAAGCACACTTTAAATTGGAAACTAAATCTTGATTCAAAAGAAAATATTTTGAAATTTCTGAGTTATATCTACAAGTTACATGTTGCTGATACAAACAATGGTTATGAAGCTTATTTGTGCTATTTGCTTCCAGGGAAAGTGAAGGTACCTTTATGTATGGTAACTACCACAGGGAAGCCGAGGATTTACGAGCTGTTGTCCTACATTTTTTCAGGAAGGAACGTCTAATAACTGCAATTATTGGCCACAGTAAAGGTTTGTTTAATATAATCAATGTAATCAAACTTTATATGAAAAGAGAAAGCATTAGAATTGGTGTTTTTTTTGCTAATAAATGCATGAAAATTTTTCACTCAGATTGTTGAATCTAATACTCAGTGCTGTGAAGAACTTTGATTCTAAGAAATTAAAAGCGTGAGAATTGGTTACTTTCTTATTGCTGAAAAACTAATG
This sequence comes from Adansonia rubrostipa, assembly GCA_038381775.1. Lineage (NCBI taxonomy): Eukaryota > Viridiplantae > Streptophyta > Magnoliopsida > Malvales > Malvaceae > Adansonia > Adansonia rubrostipa. The sequence continues at coordinate 4,168,825 of JBBYHM010000019.1, forward strand.
CAAAATCGCATATGATCATGGTTTTTCAAGTTGAATGGCGACTTTTGTTTTTCTCTTATATGTTCACTTGTGTTTTTTAGAAAATCAAATGTTTAGATTCATTTATCAGTTCTTTTTAAGTTCTATAGTGCTGAAAAGGGTTCCTGCAGGGGGAAATGTGGGGCTTCTCTATGCTTCAAAGTATAATGATGTACCCACCGTCATCAATATTTCTGGCCGGTTCCATCTAGAGAAGGGCATTGAAGGTCGATTGGGTAAAGATTTTTCAGAAAGAATCAAGCAAGATGGGTATATCGATGTTAAGAATAGAAAAGGTAGCTACTGTATTATGCTAAATTTTCCCAATATTTTTATGTTAAGTTCCGATTTCACCCTCCAATCAAAAATTTTTTGATAAACTAGTAACTTTTATTTTCTCCGAAACCAAGCATTTGCTCGTCATTTGCAGGAAAGTTGAAATATCGTGTAACCCAAGATAGTTTGATGGACCGATTAACCACGGATACTCATGCAGCATGTCTTTTGATTGATCAAAATTGCAGGTTAGAAAATGCTTAGCACTGATTGCTTTTTCTGAAGTTTATTATACATCTGGATCAATTGCAATGTGGATGTCACTTGCTGCAGACTAAAATTCTGGATATACTTGATCCCTATACTCTAAATCAGATTCAATAGTTTGCATTCAGAATTACTAATTTGCATTTTCAAGAAAAATGTGATTAGTAGTATAGATTTCTTACTTCGTGTTTTAACTTTTAATCTTGATGCCATTATTTTCAGGGTATTGACAATTCATGGTTCCGTGGATAAAATAGTACCAGCCAAAGATGCCCTTGAATTTGCCAGGTTGATTCGAAATCATAAGCTGCACATAATCGAAGGAGCTGATCATGAGTATACTTCACACCAAGATGAGTTAGCTACAGTTGTGCTCGACTTTATAAGGGCAGTTCGTGAAGACAAAAACATGTCCGAATATTTAGAGTCGTGCAAAAGGGGAGCTAATTTTATCAAAGCACGTATCTGATAAATAGTGAATAACAGAGATGTTCAGTGTTTTGCTGGTCGAAGAAAATGGAGCATGAAGATTTGGAGATGTGATTTAAATGCTGAAGATGAAGTAAATCCATCCCAGTGATGGTGTAAAACTTACCTCTATGGTTGAATTGGGCAAGCTTCAGATTTTGCTGCATTTCCTGTTACCTTCATGCTTGTTTGACTTAGGAATTTAGGCTTCCAAATTGTTCTGTGAATGGATAGATTTCTGGGTTAGTGTGGCAAACTCTGCCACTATAGCGGAGAAGCCATGAAGCTATAAGCTTACATTATACAAAATAGAATTATTCGTTTCAACTTCTACAGAGAAGTTTTAAAATTGCACTAAAAACCAAACACCATTGAATTCAAAATTCAAAGCTTAACGTGATTGGTATTCATGAAAAGGTGAAATAAAATAAATCTAGGATTCGAATTTCAATTATCTGCACTCCAGCGTTTGTTTACTAGAAAAAACAAAGAACAAACGAGAAGCAAGAGAATAACATTGTGGAAATTCGGTCGCTTCAAATTACTATGAACAGCGGCTTTTGGCGAATGGTTGTAAGTTTCGGACATATTACAGTAATTTTTCAGCCTATCAATCTATAAGCAAATAAATACAAAGCAGGCTCACAGTGCAAACAAACTACTTCCTGCACCAAAAAGCCACGATTCAAGTACTCAAGTGATATTACTCTCTCATGCGCAATCAATTTTATTTTCTTAAAAAAAAGTTTTGATTCCAAAGGCAGATTACAGACCATACTTGACATGACGAGTTGAATGACTGCAGCACCATCTGCGAAGAGAAAAAAGATACAACAAGATAAACAAGAACTTTCTTTCATCGTCGACCATTTAATTAGCTGGCACAGTCTGTGGCTTCACCCCAATTTTTCTCCATGAAACAGTGGGCATAATCTGTTTTCTATCAACACGATCCTTGAACTGAATAGCAAAGTTGAGCAATGAGTCGAGAAGTGAGTCTGAGAGGAGATGCGGTTTGAGTCCCAGCTCAATTAGTTCCGTATGCTTTGCATTGTAATAATGTTCCTCTGCCTCAACTCTTGGGTTTGGAACGGTTATGGTTTGCACATCAAGTCCTAGCTTCTCTCCTGCTTTTGTTACAAGGGCAGCCAGTTCGTTGACGGAAAACTGCTCGGTAAATTGATTAAAGACCCGAAATTCACCAGGTTTTGCCGGATTTGCAATGGCAAGTTCAACGCACTGAACTGTGTCTCTTATGTCAAGGTAACCCCTGGTCTGAATTTTATAAATAAACATGAGAAGAAAGTGAGATATGAAAGCAGGAAAAAACGCCATTCTCTAATTATAGCTAAATATAACTAACTATACTTAGGAATTTCAAGCATTATATAAAAACTATCTCATACGTAAGTGATAACAAATCTACATGTTGAACAAATGGGCTCTGGGCATGCATGACAAATGTATTCCATGGCAAACCAGCTCTCTGATAAATGCGACATTTTTCGGAGCCTAATGTATGATGCATTGCATAAAGATACGAGACTAATCAACTATGTAAAACATTAGGTTGATGAAAACCAATTCAGCTGACAGTGGACAGCCATTACTCCCAAAATCAGAATCACAGCATAAATACAATGCTAAAGTTATCTATTAAAACCAAATAATATAAATGAAAAAATCCGAAGCATCAATGCTTTAGTAGGTTTGGAAGAATAGGCTCACCTGTCCTCCTCTCCCATAAACTGTAAGAGGATGACCAACAGCAGCCTGAACACAAAACCGATTCAATGCTGTTCCAAATACTCCATCATAATCCAGCCTGTTACACAGCTGTTCATGCATTGAAGTCTCATCGGTCCTTACCCCATAAACCACTCCTTGATTCAGATCAGTGGCTCTGATACCCCAAGCCTTGCAAGTGAACGCTATATTATTTGAATCATGAACCTTACTGAGATGATAAAAAGAGCTCGCTTGCTTTGGATAAGGCAAAGTATCAGTCCTTCCATTGTGGGTAATTGTTATATAACCCTCTTCAATATCTATGTTGGGAGTTCCATACTCTCCCATTGTCCCAAGCTTCACAAGATGGCACTGTTCTCTGAATTCCTTTATTGCAAAAAGAACATTAAGTGTTCCAATCACATTATTCTTCTGAGTGAACACAGCTCTTGATCGATCAATCATTGAATATGGGGCAGACCGCTGCTCTCCAAAATGGACAACAGCATCAGGTTCGAATGAGCTGAAGGTGTCAGATAAGAACTCAAAGTCACAAATATCACCAATATAAAGTTCAATTGTCTTTCCACTGATAGCTTTCCAACAACGTAGTCGGTTATGGATGGAGGAAATGGGTGTTAAGGAGTCAAGACCGAGCTGGTGGTCAAAGAGCCGACGGACAAGGCTATCGACAATTGCAACTTCATAACCTTTGTTGGACAGGTGCAGGGCTGTAGCCCAACCACAGTAGCCATCACCGCCAATAACCATGACCCGCTGAGGCTTGGAAGATTCATTTGGGAACTGATCAGAACCAGACGTGGGTTGAGCTGAAACTTCTTGGCTTACAGAGGCAGCAGTTGCACGAACCAAACAACTCCTTCCTGCCATGTCTCCTTGCCAGACAACCCTTTTGAAGGGAGACTTGGAACTCTTAATGGTAAAAGAGTTAGGAAGTGCGGTTCGAACGTGAATTAGAGGTTGACCACAAGGTACGTAGCTAGAGGAGACCTTTACCGAGATCGAAGTTGACAGCAAATGTGCCATTTTGCTGTTTGATTGAGTACCCAACAATGTGCAAATGCACCTGCCAAATACCAATATGGTCCAAAATTAGTTCTAAAATCCAGGGAAATGTGCTTCAGGGGCAAGAAGGCATTCTACTAAAATCCTTTACTATTCTCTTTTACTCTTCAATTTCCTCTCTTTCAGCGTCGTTGGAAAAAAGAACAAAGAAAAACTTTCAATCGTCCGATAAAAAGGCAACTTAAAGACTTAAAATCGAAACTTCTAGCAACCACGACTGCGATAAGTTCATACTAAAATCTGGTCCAACACTAGTTCCTCTATTGGGCAAAAAAAAAATCAAGCATTTAAGCTGCATAGCTGGATCATTCAAGTAAACCCACTTGAAAAATCATTAATCTTAAAGACGTAACGGTCTAAATATAGTTTGCTTTCTTATTTAAGAAAAACCACCCATTTCTAAGCACCCAATAATGAATAATAAACATATAAAGAGCCAACAAAAACGAAAAACGAAAAAACAAAAGTTGAGTTGCAGAACAGTAATTACCTTGGGAGAAGTAAAGCTTAGATATGAAGTTAACAAGAAGGGTCTTTTATAAAAGTGGAGATGAGATGAGAAGAGGCGCTTCTGTTTCGGGTTTAAGCGACAAAAGAGGATGCTTTGGGTTCTATACGTCTCATTTTCGGGACGAATCAAAGGAGCAACGAAGAGCATATTCTTATCTACTGAGTCGATTGATAACTGCGCAAAAGTGTAAGAGCATTTTTTTTTTTTTTTGGGTGTGTATTTGGATCAAAATAGCTTAAACGGAGCCCCGTTCAACCATCTATGGGCTGTTGAACCCTAACCCAATTTATATGTAACCAGGTGAACCATAAAGCAGCCCATCATCCGGAGGCATTCATCTTGTTTTAGGGTTTAAATTCAAGAATTTGCAATTCTTTTTTATCCCCA
>JBBYHM010000019.1:4196732-4206809 GCA_038381775.1 Adansonia rubrostipa
AATTTAAATTTAATTATAAATATTAATATAAAATTAATATTTAATATTATTTTAAATAATAACTTAAGTTCTTAGTCTGATCCAACCTTACAGAAAATTTTCCCTATACCATAGTTCAGCCCAGCGAGGAGAGCACATATATATATATATATATATATATGTACACACACCTATATATATAGGTATTGAGACCCAGCAAGAAAAAATATAGACAATAGTGGCTAAAGAATAAAATAAACTTGTGAAAGGAATTGAATACTATTTGCAATATATATATATATATATATATATATATATATATACTCACACACGTACAGATGCAGTTTGAGATCTAAAGTGTAGATCTGATATGCCAATTCCCGAAATCAAATAGTAATGTTTTCTTAAGTTGGTATTTTTATTTTATATTTGAAGTTTTTAAGATTTGATTTTTGATTATTAAGTCTAAGAACTAAGTAGATATTTTGCAGTAGTAATAGTTCAAGTATTCATGTTTTAACTTTTTAACGCCAAAAAATGCTTTGGAATTCAGATGAGCATTTTTCCGACCTTCCTTACTTATAAGTGCTTTACATGGAAGTAAACAGAGACTTAGGTGTTATGTATAGCCTTTAGGGTTTCAAGCAGAACTATGAAATTATGTTACCCATATTTAGAATGTATATTAAATATAAATATATTTAATTTTTTTAAAAAAATTATATATTTAAAGATTTTATTTTTATATTTAAATAAGATTATAAATATAAATATTAAAAAAAATTGAAATAACCTCTCCATCAATTTTCATTAGCTAACTCCCTTTTCCTTTTCGCAATCATTCTTGTGTTTGGTAGGATCTCAAGTCAGCCATTGTCGGCTCGCCATCTTCTCGAATTTGCATGTTAACTGCGAGGGACGGGCAATTTAATGAGCTCGTGAGGAGGGGGAAGGGTTATACCTCCCTTTCCAATTCAATGTCAAGAGAAGTTCAACAAAGGAAATTAATTCAAAGTGAAAAAGGTTTAGGATTTTTTTCGTACAATATTTGACCATCAAAACCCAACAACCCCGTAGTTTCTTTTTTTCATTTTAGAATAAACCCTCCTTTGCTTATGTACTCCCCAAAACTACACTAAAGCTATTAAGGTATCACAATTAGCATATAATAATATAATCAATTAAAAAAGAACACCATAGCCCAAAGAGTCATGTTTTAAGATTTTTGAAACCTCGCTATCCAAGATAAAAAAAAAATTATCATCCATTAATTACTAATTAACGAATTAAACATTATTCCAATGTTGCTTGCATTATTATTATTTTTTTAAAGAATTGTCTAAAAATTTAGAGTAATGCTTTTCAAAGTAGATACTCACTCAATCATTAATAAAGTAAAGGAGACGCAGTTCCAAAATCTTTTCCCAATATGAGTATATTCTCTATTTTTATCATTTTGTTTTAACAAACAATATGTTTGGTTTCAATGCTCTAACTATTCAAATCAAAATAAGGTTCGATCCCAAAACTACGCAGTGAAATAAAATTCATTTGCAAAAAACATTTAATCCCACAGTAATCCTGTTAGTATTTGTATCTTATAAATGTGAGGTGGAGGGTGAGGGATAAGCTGGATTATGAGATTGTGAAAGAGATTCTGCCAACATAGAATCACCAGGGGGAAAAGCTGGATTATGACATTGTGAAAGAGATTCTGCCAACAAAGAATCTCCAAGCTTCGTTCAAAAAACAGAGAAAATTAAAAAAAAAAAAGAGATTAAATTTTTATTTCTGGTTTTTGTTTGAATAAAGAAGATGCAATGAATTGTGATCCATTGAATCTCAATCTGTTTTCCTGCAATTACTTCCATTCATTTTGTTTTGGAGATTTGTGTTGTCTTTTATTTGCAGAGTCTGATATATTATATCCTCAAAGGAAGTTGTCTTTTTCTCCTTAGGTGTAGAGTCACTCACCACCCACCACCACCAACATACTTTGCAGCCTACAAAATCCTCATTTTTCCATTAAAATTTTACATAATTTTTAGATATTTATTTATAATTTTAAGCACAATATTTATATATTTATAGCCAAATTTTACCAACAAAAAGTCCACCAAACCTCTTCCTCTCTCTCTTTAATGAAACAAAAAAAAAAGCGTTAGCCTTTTTTTTTTTCCATCAGCAACCCGAGTTTCTTTTTTTTTGTTCTTCCCTGCATTTCCATTACCAAACCATATAAAGAATAAAAAAGAAAAGGAAAAGCCTTTAATGGAGCGTGCAAGGAGGGTGGCCAACAGGGCAATCCTGAAACGTTTGGCTAATGAAGCCAAGCAATCACGCAATGGTGAAACTTGCTCTAGGTCACCTGTTTCGTACACGCCTTCAAGGTATGTGTCTTCACTGTCACCCTTTGGTTCTAAGAGTTATAACAGATCAGATTTATTGGGGGCTAGAAATGTTTCAAACAATGTTAGTTTTGGTGTTGGGTCACAAATTCGATCCATTTCTGTTGAGGCATTGAAACCAAGTGATACTTTTCCACGCCGCCATAACTCTGCAACCCCTGAAGAGCAGACCAAAATGGCTGAGTCATGTGGATTTGATAGCCTTGATTCCCTTATCGATGCAACTGTGCCCAAAGCTATACGTATTGATTCCATGGAGTTTTCTAAGTTTGATGAGGGGTTAACTGAGAGCCAAATGATTGAACACATGAAAAGTTTGGAATCAAAGAACAAGATTTTTAAGTCTTTTATCGGAATGGGTTATTATAACACTCATGTCCCCCCTGTGATTTTGAGGAATATAATGGAGAATCCAGCTTGGTACACTCAATACACTCCTTATCAGGCTGAGATATCTCAAGGACGTCTTGAGTCTTTGCTTAATTTTCAAACTATGATTACGGATCTTACCGGATTGCCCATGTCAAATGCTTCATTGCTTGATGAGGGAACTGCTGCTGCCGAGGCAATGGCCATGTGTAACAATATACTGAAAGGAAAGAAGAAGACTTTTATTATTGCTAACAATTGTCACCCCCAGACAATCGATATCTGTAAGACAAGAGCTGATGGTTTTGATCTTAAAGTGGTTACTGCTGATCTCAAGGATATTGATTACAGCTCCGGTGATGTTTGTGGGGTTTTGGTTCAGTATCCAGGTACTGAGGGTGAGGTTTTGGACTATGGAGAATTTGTTAAGAGCGCTCATGCCCAGGGTGTTAAGGTTGTCATGGCAACTGATTTGTTGGCATTGACAATGTTGAAGCCCCCAGGTGAACTTGGAGCAGACATTGTTGTTGGCTCAGCACAGAGGTTTGGGGTGCCAATGGGGTACGGTGGTCCTCATGCTGCATTTTTGGCTACTTCGCAGGAGTACAAGAGGTTGATGCCGGGGCGAATTATTGGCGTCAGTGTTGATTCTTCAGGGAAACCTGCTTTGCGAATGGCGATGCAGACCAGGGAGCAGCATATTCGCAGGGATAAAGCTACTAGTAACATCTGCACAGCTCAAGTAAGAGATTCATTTTTGATCTGATTAATTTTGTGTTTTACTATAGAAACTACTTCTCTAGAGGTTTAGAAAACTCTTAAAATGCTGTACTTTAAAAGTTCTGAATGGTGCATCCTTATGGTTAGGATGATGTTAGTAATATAAATTTCTCATTTTCTGAAATAAGTCCGTAGTATTTAAATGGATTGTCTTCACTTTGCTTTGCTTTGTTTGATTTGATATCTTCTTTTATCTAGGCATTACTAGCAAACATGGCTGCTATGTATGCTATTTATCATGGACCTGAGGGCCTAAAAAGCATTGCGCAACGTGTCCATGGTCTTGCTGGGGTATTTGCTTTGGGACTGAAAAAACTTGGCAACGTGGAAGTCCAGGGTCTTCCCTTTTTTGACACTGTGAAGGTTACATGTTCTGATGCCCATGCAATTGCTGATGCTGCTTACAAGAGTGAGATTAATTTGCGGGTTCTAGATGCCAAAACTGTGAGTCTGATTGCATCTGTGATTTTATTTGCTGAAATATTATTATATATCATGAGATTATTGAGACTTTGGTTGGTTTTCAGATCACTGTTTCATTTGATGAAACAACTACCTTGGATGATGTGGACAAACTTTTCAAAGTATTTTCTGGTGGCAAACCAGTGAGTGCTAATAATCTCTTCCATGTTGATAATGTTCACGCTTATATCTTTTTGCCTTTTGACTTAGGATCACCTCTACTTAAACTTTCAGGTTTCATTCACTGCTGCATCTCTTGCACCAGAGGTTGGGAATGCAATTCCTTCTGGACTATTGAGACAGAGCGCATATCTTAACCACCAAATATTTAACACGTATGGCACTTTCATGACAAGATTAGCTACTTGTAGCTTATATATCAAATGTGCCACTCTCACTTTTATTTGTTTTCTTTGCAGGTATCACACTGAACATGAGTTGCTCCGATACATTCACAGGTTACAGTCAAAGGATCTGTCACTGTGCCATAGTATGATTCCATTGGGATCTTGTACAATGAAACTAAATGCGACAGCTGAAATGATGCCCGTGACATGGCCTGGTTTCACTGATATCCACCCTTTTGCCCCTCCCGAGCAGGCTCAGGGTTATCAGGCAAATTATCTCTTTACCTAGAACTTCTTGATGCTTTAAAAAAAAAAAAATCATGTATTAAAGACTAAATTTATGTCTTTAGTTTATTGATGAATTGTGGTTTTCTATTCTATTAGGAAATGTTCAATAATTTGGGTGAACTATTATGTACCATCACTGGGTTTGACTCTTTCTCTTTGCAACCTAATGCTGGTGCTGCTGGCGAGTATGCTGGACTAATGGTTATCCGTGCATATCATAAGGTAATTGACACTAACCAGCTTATAATCCTCTTTACTATAATAAGAAAAGGAATTCCTTTTATTCATACAATGCTTCTGCTGGTTATGCTGGCGCATACTCTGTATGAATACTGCAGTCAAGAGGAGATCATCACCGGAACGTGTGTATCATCCCTGTTTCAGCACATGGGACAAATCCTGCTAGTGCTGCTATGTGTGGGATGAAAATTGTTTCTGTTGGAACTGATTCCAAGGGTAACATCAACATCGAAGAATTAAGGAAAGCTGCTGAAGCTAACAGGGACAAGTTGTCTGCTCTCATGGTATGAATGATTACATTCACTGCTACAATTCTTTTGAGGCCGGTAAATTGTTCATGCAATCCAAGCTATTATTTCAATTTCAGGTCACTTATCCTTCAACTCATGGTGTGTATGAAGAAGGGATTGATGAGATATGTAAAACAATCCATGACAATGGAGGTCAAGTGTACATGGATGGGGCTAACATGAATGCCCAGGTCCTTTTTTTTTTTTTTTTTACTTTGTTTCTTACATTTTTTACTTATTTTACTTATTTGTTTCTAAGGAAAACTATTTGATTTCTTACAGGTGGGTTTAACAAGTCCGGGTTTTATTGGAGCAGATGTTTGCCATCTGAATCTCCACAAAACCTTCTGCATTCCACATGGAGGTGGTGGACCTGGCATGGGACCTATCGGTGTCAAGAAGCATTTGGCACCATTTCTGCCTTCACATCCAGTGGTATGTACTCCCTGAGACATGCATATGGATGTACATGTACAAATTTGTTTTGGCTTTTTCATGTTCACCTTGCGAAATCTCTAAGCATACCTGTAAAAGAATTGCATCCTAAAAGTTGGTTTTCAATTCTGTACCTTGTCTTTGGGATTTACTAATTAGCGGTAGTCTTATCATAACTCGATAGAAATAACCAGGCCTGAAATTCTGAGCACATGATTCACATATTGTTAGCAATGGCTTTTAGTGATTACCATTTACCACTGACATCACATTCCAAATACAATGTCATGTGGCTTCTTCTGCCGCCAGATATTTTCCATCCAATGTTGATTTCTATGTTGTAGATATCTACTGGAGGTATTCCAGCCCCTGACAAATCAAACCCTCTTGGTACTATTTCTGCTGCACCTTGGGGCTCTGCACTTATTTTGCCGATATCGTACACTTACATAGCCATGATGGGGTCTAAAGGACTGACTGACGCTTCAAAGATAGCTATTTTGAATGCAAACTACATGGCAAAACGCTTGGAGGTACCTGCCTTTTTCTTTGAAACTATGTGCTTATAATCTGTAGAAATCAAAATTTATCTTGATATTAATGAAAAAGCATGACCTCTCTTTTACCATTTTAACAAGTGACCAAACTTTAAAGTTGGCCTTTTCTTATTATGATGGTGATATTGCTCGTTTATGATATAACTTTTATTATATAATGAGACCTACAGCAAGAGGTCGCCCGCTTCTATCTCATGATAGACCCTTCTCTACCATGGTTTGAACTTGAGACCTTCAAATTGAATGTCAAAAACTCTAACCTTTCAGCTGTCTTATTGAAGATCATGAATCTTTCATTTAATTGTTTTCTATAATTATATAAACAAAAGGATATTTATTCTAGTAAATTTACAGTAATAATTATATGCTCGAGGTTATGAGTTGTTGCTCCTCTGATCATCTCAGTTTTCTCAATTTATCTCTTTTCGAAATTGATTTTGTATTTTCAGAACCACTATCCTGTTCTTTTCCGTGGTGTCAATGGAACGGTTGCTCATGAATTCATTGTGGACTTGAGAGGCTTTAAGGTAATTAACGTAGAACACGTTTTCAACTTTCCTCTCTTTAGCCTTTGTTTGTTTCCATGACTGCTAGCAAGCCACCGTTGGTGCAGAATACTGCCGGAATAGAGCCCGAAGATGTTGCTAAACGTCTTATGGACTATGGATTCCATGCTCCTACAATGTCATGGCCTGTTCCGGGCACACTCATGATTGAACCCACTGAAAGTGAGAGCAAGGTATGATTCACCGAGTATCTTTCTGTCTACCAAAATTTGATATTCCTCCGCTCTCTCTCTCTCTCTGACATCCATATTCGATTATTGTGCAGGCGGAGCTGGATAGATTCTGTGATGCTCTTATCTCCATTAAGGAAGAAATTGCTCAGATTGAGAATGGAAAAGCTGATATCCACAACAATGTTCTGAAGGTGAAATGGCTCTTCTATACGCCATATTTTTCCTCTTGCTTTTAGATAACAATAAGCAATGACCAATATTTTTCCAGTTTGGTAAGACTGCTGCAAGCAAAGATTTTATTCATGAGCTTTCGGAATGATCATCTAAAATATGCACATGCAGGGAGCTCCTCATCCACCATCTTTGCTCATGGGAGATACGTGGACAAAACCATACTCACGGGAATATGCTGCCTTCCCTGCTTCCTGGCTTCGTACCGCTAAGTTCTGGCCTACTACAGGTATGTCTGAACATCCTCGTTACTTGTTCTTCCAACTCAGTTGCCTTTGTTTATACGTTTTCCTTTATATTGTTGCTTTCTTCAATGTTTTCATCATCATTCATGCCCCTTAAGAGCACTTTGATTCTGGGTTTCAAAAATGTAGACTGAACCCCGAGTTTGTTAAATCTTAAAGCATTTTAAGTGGCCAAGGACGAACTTTTTTGTATGATTTATTTGCCCTGAGTTCAGCCATCATGATATTGAAGCACTATATTGAGTATGAATTTGCATGCTTGTTCTTAGCATGCTTACGTATGCTGACCACTGAACTCTTTCCCATTGTTGTATCAGGACGTGTCGACAATGTCTATGGTGATCGCAACGTCATCTGTACCCTTCTTCCGGTCTCACAGATGGTTGAAGAGGAAGCTGCTGCCAACGCCTAATTCGCTAATCCGGTATCTCTATGGCCTTTGATCTGATACTTAATTACAAAGATGGAAGCTGAAACCAACATCTTCTTGTCCATCAAAAAATGAAAAAAAAAAAATACCCGTTGTGTTTACTGGCTCATCATGTACATAAACTACCCATCATTTGCATATGCTCAGCAATCAGCTGTGACTTTAATTTGGTTGATATACTTTTAATCAGCTGCTTTTAATAACAAAAATTGTTGCTAATTGCAACTCAAAATGCTGTAATTATGGTTGTTTTATTTTGTATCTCTCCAGTAGTTAGAACCTCAATTTGATTCCAAAGAAAATGTTTTCTCTCAGCTGATTAAAAGCAGCAATACAAAGCCACTGGTTAATTTTTCTTAAGCTGCTGAGCCTCGCCCACCCCCCCCCCCCAAAGAAAATGTTAAGCATTTTCGTCCTTTTTGTTAGGAAGATATTAGATATAGCTTTGTCTGGCACAACTAGAACTAAAATGGGGTCTTAAAAAAATGATGGGACTAAAGATGAATCTCATTCTCTGCATTAGAGATAGCAAGACACGAACCAATCTCTTATCGGAATTAGAGTAGTACTAGTACTTTTTCTTAAAGGGTTTGAAAAAAAGTTGCGGAAAAAATAGATTTCAACTTAAATTTATTAAATTTAATATGTTTTAAAATAATTATATAAATCAATAAATTATATTTAAGTTCAAAGGTTTGTTTTGATTGTCGGCGTTACGTATTTTTAGTTTTTTTTTTTTTTTCTTTTGGCTGAAATTAGCATTTGAATTTCAAGATAGTGACTGAAATTCACCAAAATGTCCTCTTTTCCAGAATCTACCGAAAGAAGTTCATTGACTCCCTAAACATGCCTGCTTGGGCTTCAAATTCTTCTCCTTTGGCATTGTCTTCTTTAGCAGAGTTTATTGCCAGCTGTAATTATGTCCTGTGCACGTATTTATGGCACAGTCAATGACATCGCTATTCTTCCCAGCCGATTTTTTTTATATAAATAGACTCAAAATATAAATATAAATTTTTAAAATTTAAATTTATTAAATATTATTTTTTAAAAATAATAATATAAATTAATTAAATTAGATTTTAAATTTTTATTGATCAATTTCTGTCGTTAACAATATTATTTTGAAATACTTACCACATCCTGATGGATAAACATAAAACCATAAAAGATATAAATGGTCATAAGATTTGGTAACATATTAAGTTAAACCTCAATATTAGCGTGTATATATATATAAGAGGAAGCAGAGTGTGACACCTAGGCAAAGATGAGTTTATTCTGAAATGCTTTTATCAAAAATGGGCAAACTGAAGATCTGCTGCTAAAAATGATCAAACAAACTAAGAGGACAAAATGCTTTCTTTTTAATTCATTTCTAGTTAAGTGAACCCCTCTGAAGCAAAAAATTTATCATAATGTACATTCTATAAAAAATTTTATTATTTTTAAAGTGTTCATATTCAACATTTATATTCAACACATATTCAACACTTATATTCAATACATATTTACAAATAATATAAAAAAATTATCTTTTAAATATATAAAAATTTTAAAAATTATATACTTTTATTCAAACATATACTTGATACTTATGTTTATTTGAGTTCGAGTAAGGTAGCCTCACTAGAACAAGTTAATATGCTTACAATAACCTAACTTTTAGTAGATATGTGTTCAAGTGTTATAGGCTTAATTAATTCATGTCTATTTTGGGGCAAAAGCTTATGCATTATGCAAGAATTGTATCTACTTAAAAAGGTTGTAGTATTCACCAAAAAAAATTATAATGAGATTCGAAAATTCATATATTTATATCATTTTTATTATAATTATATTTAAAGTATTTTATATTTATATAATTTTAATATATTAATAATTAATATTATATAAGTTATAAAATATATAATTATATTATATTATAATTTAATAATTCTAACTATTTACGTTTCCATAATTATATCCGGACTATTTGTAGTCTTAGAATCCGGAAAAGCTACCATTAGAGTTGGGGTTTGGGTGGATTCTGAGGAGGATTGACTTTTCAAAGGGTGGGTATTTGAGTTCAGTTGGCTACATGTGTGTGTGTGTGTGTGTATTCTTGCGGAAACTGCCCAAGAAGGTAAAGTGAAACTATAAAGTGGATAAATAAATCATAAATGTTTATTCTTGGGTGACTTTTCTTAATGAAAGGAAAAAATATAATATGTTTTCATTTTGAAACCTTTTTTCGTTTTAAATGTCTAATTAAAGGAATTAGATTGATGAGAAATA
>JBBYHM010000019.1:4226023-4236523 GCA_038381775.1 Adansonia rubrostipa
TCAGACTGAAAATGACCATTGCATAGTTTGCATCCTGCTTCTTCCTCTTTGGGTGTTTTTCTATATACACAGCTACAATTTGCCTACAACACCAGTATACAACTGGGTCTGGGTCTAGGTCAGGGTCAGAGGGTTCTTACAATCAACAATTATTTTATCTTGAATTCCGTTCATGATATTTTTGCTTCATTTCCTAAAACGACAAAAAGTTCTAGTATGTTGGATAGGTGGTATTCTTTAGTTTCCTAGAATTCCCTGGTGGAAGGGATAAAAAAAACAAAGGTCACATGGTTAAATATATTTATTAACAACTTGGCTTCCCTATGACCAGCTGGTTAAAACCAATATTTTGACCATTGCTTGATCATTTAATTTTTAAATTGAGTGGTTTTTAAGGAGGCACGGCTTGTAAATAAAAAAATTTACAAAAAATATTAAAATTTAAAATTTAAATTTATTAAATATTAAATATTAAAATTAATTTATAAATTAAATGAATTTTCTATTTTGAAATCGGGTGATTTGTTAATACGGTGTTAGTTCTTTAGCATGGTGTTTCATTGAAAAAAGAAAAAAAAAAGTCTTAGGCATGTCTATATTTTTAATGCAAAGTATGTGGTATTTGTTTGCTCAACTTAAGACAACGGATAAAATTGTCAATATTATGGGAGGACTCGTATTTTAAGCATCGACTATACAAACACATGCTAGAATTCAATGGGTTAAAACAGCTAGCGTACATATAATATATATATATATATATATATGCTACTCATAAAATATCAAAAATTTATTTGATGTGTTGTCTATAAACTCCAATAAA
This sequence comes from Adansonia rubrostipa, assembly GCA_038381775.1. Classification (NCBI taxonomy): domain Eukaryota; kingdom Viridiplantae; phylum Streptophyta; class Magnoliopsida; order Malvales; family Malvaceae; genus Adansonia; species Adansonia rubrostipa. Next base: position 4,226,847 of record JBBYHM010000019.1, read on the forward strand.
TTAATCTCACATGGATTATATAAGTAATTAAGTATATACAATACGAATCTATGCTTATTAGGGCAAACAAACAGGCTGAGCTAACACAGAGAAAAGAGGGGAGGGGCTGAAGAAGACGATTGATTTCATTGGAAATGTGTTTTTCCAAATTGCATCATGCTAAAAACCAAGAATGGCCCCTACAAATTTACCATAAGAGTACGATACTGGTCCCAAAACAATCAATCTATTTTTGTTTGATATATATATATATATATATAATATACACTGAAGCAAATGGCTATATATATATATATATATATATATATAGAATTAATTTCGAAGTCATGTTCCATTTTTCTGGATACAGCCATGCAGGTGCAGCACAAGCTGTCCCAGATAATGTGCTTTTTCTCTCGTTTTTCTCAAACTTTTTTTTTGTGTGTTGAAACTGAATATATGTGTATATATACATATATATATATATATATATGTGTATATATATATATATATTTATATTATATTCATGCATGACAAGTTACAGCCTTTTGCTTATTTCAGTATGTAAGGTCATTACAATACGTTTTGCATTTCTGGATAAAAATAGGGAAAACACAAATTGACCATTATTAACAACAAAGAAAACAAAAACCTAACTTAAATAAAGCGAAGAAAAAAACTGAAATAAAAAATGAAAGGGTAGAGGTTTGAGGGTGCCGTTGGGATAGGGATGGGCGGATGACGATGGGGCCAGCTGGAGAGGGGGAGGGGGCAATCCTGCAAAACTTCAAAGTGGAGTTATAGATCACGCGAGAGTGTTTGTTAGAGTTGTCACATGATCCACGAATCTCCAACTTCCTTTCTTTTTTTTTTTTTTCTCTGAACTCCCTTTCTTTCTCTCCTTGTCTTATTATACTTCGTTTATTTGTAACATCACCCCTTTTTGATTTATTTTCGATCTTCCATTCAGTATTCAGTCACGTCCAGCCAATGCCCCTTCCCTGGATTTTGTCATGTAATTATTAAAGATTTTTTATCATTAACATTGACAAATCACTCGGAGATGTTTCAAGAACAATCTGACCTTGTGTTCTGTGTTTTTTCTTTTTTGGGGCAACGAGCTTAATTTGCTGTTCCTAACTTTGTCCCTGGTTTTGTCAACCAATTGTTTGTCGTTTTGCTATCCTGTTCTTATATTCCATGCCAAGGGCATGCTAACGAGTATTTAGGCTTTTGTTTATCAGATGTCTTGAAAAATATTTTGTTTTCTATCAATACATGAAAAGTATTAAAGAAAAACATTAACTATTATACTTAATATAAATATATTAAATAATAACATTAAATAATATTCGAAAGAAACCCATTAACAAAACATTTCCTTTTAAATTCAAACAAAATGTGAACATACTATATGTTGCAAATTTTGAACAAATATATATATATATACATAGTCTATAAATTTAAACTTTACGTCAAAGCCAAAAAATATTAATGCTTGATATCATTGTCATTTGTCGAATAAAGTCAAGCTAATTGATAACTGTATATATGACTAGCACAGTTGTTATGCTCTAATAATATTCCACGCAATATTTGAAACAAGCTTAAGCTATACACAAAATTTGATAGAAGCAAAGCAACATGTAAACTAAAGACAAAATCCTATCCTAAAATAGCCATTTTGTTGAAATCCCTTGATTTAGAAGTAAACACATTTTCAAGGAAAGGACAAACAGAAACTACTGACAAAGTTGGTTAAAAAGTGCAATGCCAATGGGCATATATGTCTCAGGACAATATATAATTTTTTTAAATTAAAAGAAGAGACTGTAAACGCATTTAATTTAACCCATTCTCAAGCTTCTCCATGAACTCAAAAGCCTCATCTTTTCTTCATCAGCCTCAATCTCAATCTCAATCGTCTAGCTCCAAGCCGAGCGACCGTGACCTGTGCTAAAAGCTGGTGCTGCTCATGGACTCAAGCCAAACGCCACCTCAGGGCCTAACCCTTGAAGAGTATGCGGAGCTGAAGCCTCTTATTGACACATACCATAAATTCGAGCCAACACAAAGCACATGCACGTCGCTGATAACGCAGCGGATCGACGCCCCGACTGAAGTGGTGTGGCCTTTCATTCGGAGCTTCGGAAACCCCCAGAGATACAAACACTTCATCAAGAGTTGCAACATGAGCTACGGTGATGGCAGCGTCGGAAGCATTAGGGAAGTCACGGTCGTTTCGGGTCTTCCGGCTTCAACAAGTACGGAAAGACTGGAGATTTTGGATGACGAAAAGCATATATTAAGCTTTACGGTTGTTGGAGGTGAACATAGGCTGAGAAACTACAGGTCAGTCACCTCGGTGAATGAGTTTCATAAAGAAGTCAAAGTTTATACCATTGTTTTAGAGTCTTATACAGTGGATATACCAGAAGGGAACACTGGGGAAGATACGAAAATGTTTGTGGATACAGTCGTGAAGTTGAATCTTCAGAAGCTTGGGATTGTGGCAATGGCTTCTCTTCATGGACATGATTGAGAAGAAGATCATTGAAGTTGGTATTGGATGGGTGAGATTCTTCTTGGAACTTTGGTTAGTCTGAACTTTGGGGAAGTTTATTATTATTATCATTATTATTATTATTATTATTATTTCTTTTTAATGGAGATTGACAGTTTGGAGATTGGTTTGTTTGTATAGTTTAGTTTTTTGTTGGGTGATGAATTTCAGTTATATTGTTATGGGATACTATTTTAATCTCTCAAATAATTGATTAAAATTAACCATTGATCATCTTCATAAACATGAAATAGTTTCCTTTGAATTTTCTTTAGCTTGGGCTAGCTGAATGGAAGCAATATTCGAGGTGGATTGGATCATCAAAATGAAAATACTATAAATATATACACACACACAGACACACACACACACGCATATATATATATATATATATATAAAGTATTAAAGTCTGATGGTTTGATAAAAGGGGTTGACTTTGAGCTAGCATTGAAATTTTCTCTGGGATTATGAAATTTCAGCTACCATTGCTAACAGTTAAGAGGGAGTGAAAAAAAAATAGAGATGTAATTGTATGTACAAACTATATTCGGTGGGTGGTAATCATGCTACGGTGGTTTTTAACGAGATAATATGGGCCATGCCATCCCATGCATGGATGCATCAGCCATGGTTGAAAGAACAGAAAGTAGGTGAACAAATTTGGGTACAACATTTTTTGTCGTGGCTTTCAATGTCAACCCTTAATTCAAAGCAACGGCAAAGCAAGAGATGGCAAATTAAAGATGAAAATATATTTCCATTTCCTCCCACAGCGAATTCAGCTGCCACCACCTTCAACCGACCATGTGATCCAGATTAAGACACTTGTTCTCTCTAACTTGAATTCAAACTCGAAAGGATGCCAAAAATTTTATATTAAGGATTGAAATAAAAAAATTTAAATGAAAAGTTAAAATAAAATTTTTATTATTTTTAATTAAAAAAAACATAAAAATAAAAATAATTTTAAAGAGTTGCCACTTACTATTTTTCGTCATATATATATATATATAATATTAGAAATAGAGCTGTTCAAGCCAAATGTTTTTAGAACCAAAAAATAAAATAAAATAAAATCCAGAAGTTTTCCTTTTTCCGTGATGCTGTCACATTTGATAAAGGAAGTGAAGAAATGAGCTGTCTATTGATGAGATCTTCGACATAAAAATTTTGGCTTCCCCTTTTTTTAAATATTAATAAAATAATTATTTTTATATTTTATAATTTTAAATATATTAACAATTAAAAATAAATAATATTTTTAAAATAAAAATAAACCCTAAATCGAGTCAAACTCATTTTAAAAAACTTACATTTATCCAAAATTTAATTTCAATCGAGCAAAATATATTAAACTAGATGGGTTACCAATAACTATATCTTGCCTTTATTCTTTCCCTGTCAATCATAATCCATCTTCATTAACCTCTATGATTATAATCTCTTTTTCAGTACTGTCAAAAGATAAGCTTTAACTCACCAAATGTAGAATATAAAAATAAATATTATCGTCCATATTTTTATCTATAATATATAAGTAAAGATGTGAAAACCTTTTAAACTAAAAGTAAATAGTTATGCATGTTTATTATATTTTTAAGTCGTTATTTTAAATTTTTTTATTATAAATATTAAATATTTTATCTATACTGTTTTCAAAAGGTTCCTATAAATAAATTTATTTGATAAATAAAAATGAACTAAAATTTACACTAATTTTTATCAAAGTTAATTTTACAATTATATTTATGTTAAGACGATATATTATAAATATGAAATAATATTTAGGCCTTAACATGTACCTTATTAATTTCAATTATTTATGTAATTATTTTTTTTAAAAAAAATTTCATTCAAAATTTTAATTTGACATTAATGTTAAGAGTAATAAACTTTATGCTAATTTAACTATATATTTTACATCTTAGACAAACTTTATGTACAAATATGTATTTCTTATATTAATTTTAAATATTTTTTAGCCATCGTATTAAACTTAATATTCATAAAGGAGGTGCTAGTGCGTTCTGAACGTTATGCGGGTGTATCAATGTCTTCTTTATCAAAGACAATCAGGAAGAATCATGGACTATTGGATTGTCTCAAAAATTAATGCGAACCGAGTTATGTTCAACTATAAAAATGTTTAGATTAATACTCTCTGGATTCACTTAAATTTGATATTAATATATTTATATTGAATTTATATTACTTTTTTATATTATAATTATATTTAAATTATAATATATTTATAATAAATTTTAATATATTAATAATTTATATTTTTATAAATTTTAATTTATTCATAGATTAATTATGAATTTCTTGATGTTTAGTTGGCATGTACTTATTAGATGATTGAAGACCATCTACATCAAGAGAGCCAATGTACTTATTCGATGATTAGTTGGCATGTACCTATTAGAAATGGTAAAGATACCTGTCCATATCCAGGCCACTACTTAAAAAATTTCAAATGTTTTTTTTCAAAGTCTGGGTCGAATTTAACTTAATCTATTTTATTATTAATTTTTTAATATTAAAATATTATTTATAATTAAATTTAAATTAAAATTATTTTTTATTAAATAATAAATCTAAATTTACAATTTTTTTTTCGAAGCTTGATCCAGACAGGCTGACTCTGAACATGTAAAATACACCCTCACCTTTGTTTATATTAGCTGCCAAAAAAGGTGTGCAGTCATTTTCTTCGGCAATAATCAAATATTAAAGCAGCAAAGCAGGCCCAAGAAATGGAAAATGGGAAACTTAGATTCAGCACCTACTTCTTGTTATTATTCATTATTCACGTTTCTCTAGTAAATAATTATTCCCATGATTTACAGATAACTTCAACTCAGCTAAAATTTATGGTTACAAGTAAATGAATTGACAATATCTCCTCTCTTTTTCCTTTTTTATTTCGTCCTACTACTCCTCTATCTACAAATCCTAGTTATGCTCTCTTTTCGTTCACCAACCGATCGAAAGATGATACAAACCCTTGCGTATTTAGATTACAAAATGTTGATATTGCCATTTCGATCATATTCTGTCAAACTTCCAAAGAAATCTGGGTTTTAACTGGTTTTGACTTCAACCCCATGCTTTCCGGTGAAAGAAGCACCGAAGAGATGCAAGATGGAATCCAAGGGCTTTCATCTTTCTCTCAAACTTCCAAAGAAATCCGGGTTTTAATTGGTTTCAACTTCAACCCCATGCTTTCCGGTGAAAGAAGCTCTGGAGAGATGATGCAAGATGGACTCAAAGGGCTTCTCGGGCTAACGCTTAGTGTCGCCCTGTATAGGCCATATCCCACAAGGAAGTACTCTATTGGTATCAACATGGCATGGGGCTGCTCCTCTGTCACCATTGACCCACATGCCTGAACCTGTAGGTTGCACCATTTCAAGGTAGTTAGCCCACTGCCATATTTTTTTGCAAGCTAGATGTGAAGATATTATAACAGGTTAAGCTGTTGACTTTTTGCATACCTGCACTAAGGCACTATATCTTCTATCTAACTTTGATATCATGTGAAGAGCCTCGGCATGGAAAGGAGAGTTCTCCCCGACAAATATGAGCGAACGGCAATGCAGTTTTCTTAATCCTTCACTAAGATCAGGTCTCCTGAAAGATGGTAAAGAAGACTTTTATGCCAGACCAAAAGCAGTAACTACTTGCATGCATTGAAATTTTTTGCCTTTTCATTTCCCCTGGTAAAGGAGATAAAGAAACCAACCACGTGCAACTTGTTTGAAGAACACCTTGAAAAGGAAAAACCTAGTCTGCCTATCTATCATGGTGACAGGCTTACCCATTCAATGCTTCGAGGAATTGCCAAATATTTATACTCTGCCTTTCATCTAGCGACTGCAGGGGAAAAAAACACGATTTGAGTCAGTAAAACGCTATGAGACAAAATAATCATATTTCATTATCAGTAACTCAAAAATAAGAGGCAAAAACAAGGAGCACAAGAACTCACTCTTCTGCATCTCTGAACTATATCTGATTCGGGTACTTGAACACTACCACGAACTTCCTGCCATTGTCATTCAGAGCTCATCACTCAACTAGTCCAATTCTAGAACAAAGCAAAATGGCACATGTTTTCAGAGCAGGAAACTACCTTACTGAAGTACCGCTTAAGCAACAACTCCTTCACCACTCCACACATGCCATAGAAATAAAGTAAATTCGACATCACCTGAAATATTATCACAATCCATCTAAGCACATAACTATTTAACCCTAAGAGAAAACAAAAAAGGCCCGGAAAAGGAACCTTATTTAACAACCATTCTGTCCATGACGGTGCTCTGCAGAGGGGTGAGACAAGTATTAACCCAAGGACACGTTGCCTGTATTTCATCTATTAAGACAATGCAGAAATAATTATCTCCAAGATTACAAAACATTTAGATTTATTTGGAAATGCGAAAGGAAAAAGGAAAAATTTTGTTTACTTTGCCAAGGTAGTTGACTTACAGCAAACAGGGTAAGAATATATGCTCCAGCTGTAACCCCCATACACATTACAGCACCAAGCCTGCAGTTAAAACAGTAAAAAAAAAAAAGAAAAGAAGGAAAGAGTTAAATAAGGAATATAAGCTTGCTTGCTTTTATTCTTTTCCATATAAATAATTAATGATAATAAATATTAAAGAAAATGACAGCTTAAGAAATTATACAAGGGTAGTAGGTGCATCAATTTACATCATTTTCAGACAACTACTACAAAAATTACCAGCCAACAAAACAAACTAAAATGTGTCTAAGACTATCTAGAGCAGAAGAGAATAGAGATTACAGTGAAGTAAATTTATAACCAGCAGAGACTTGGAAAGAGAAAGAAAATAAAGTAACTAAGAACTTATATGATTACCCAAAAAAGTTAAGAACCTCGACAATCTGATCTGCCAAGTCATCAACAGAAGGCATAAAGTCATCAGAACCAATTGGTGCAGCTCCCAACTGCAACATTTCTTGAAGAAAGTCTCGGATAAGAAAGTTGTAAATTATAGGATTCAAACCAAAAAAAAAAAGATGACTGAAACATGCAGGGAACTGACCTCATGCCCAGGAGGACTTATATGATATATGCAAAAGTTGTGGAGGAGAATCGAACTAGCTTCTGGACAAAAGAACAAGCCTTGAAAACACGAGACATCTGCACAATAAAGCACAACCAAAAGCTTAGGTAAGAAACATGAAGTATCATTGGATGAAATGGTCTTGCTCATTGTGGAAATCCAACCAATAATTTTACGAACTTCAAACCTATTACGCTGACATGTAAAACTTTAGCTCAAATTAAAAGCATTAAAAGTCTCGTACATTATGATAAAAACACAAAGGTCCCAAATTTAGAACAATATCTATGTTTACAGCGATAATTCATTTTTCCAAGATAAAAAAAGCCAAACTAGAGCAAACCCCTTTTTAGCCAATACTGTTAGCAAGAAGGAGCAATTTTCATAGGCTTCGAAGCAGATATGTTGTCCTAAGGAGGGAAGTATAAGGAAAAGAAACAGTACAATAAGGTTTTTTTTTTTTGCATTACTTACAATTTAGAGCTAAATCAGGATAGGTAACAAGAGCCGGCTTATCTTGGTCTCCAAACATAGCAACTGAAACTGTACCATGGCGAGTTTTCACTAGGTACTCCTGCGGATAGATTTTAAAAGGCATTGTTATTCATTTAACAAACCTTCTGGAAAGCAACCAAATGAATCAAATCAAATTACCATAAAACGAAAATATTTCCGACACTAAGAAAATAATCGGCGCAGAAAACATATAAGGTATGATCTACTTGGGTAATGAGAGTCTAATAGGTTTGGGTTTCATTTACTTTAAAAAGAGAAATGTTTCAAGCATAGCCCAAGCTAAGTATATTCCAACTTAGATAGAGTTAGCATTTGCAGCAGAACATTTTTAAGAAACTTAACTATTATGCTCATTTTGGCATAATCTGCATCATCAAATCTCCTAATTTGACAAGACATTGAAATTGTTAGTCTTAAGATTTTTTTTCTTCAAGTACATAAAGAAAATAAGTCAGGAAAAAACCATTATAAGTTTCAAAAAATCATTGAATTTAGTTTATTATTAATTTAATCAAATGTGATTTATCTGGATGATTCTAAAATGAGAAATTTTCAGAAGCAATTAATCAATGGACCACGAAGAACAAGTTATGTGATCATTCAAGATTAATTGTAGCTAAAACGTAAATAAAATTAACTGTGATTAAAAAAAAAAGAGAGTGGGGGGGGGGGGGGAATGAATAATTTCAATACATGCTTTAAGCTGAAAAACATATAGAAATAAACAAGAAATCCAGCTTAGCTAAGGAAAAGACAAATAGGTGCATTAGGCTTTGACATGGAAAGCATTTATTTTTCCATTTCTTTTCTCCTCCATTCCTGCATTTTCTCGTTAACCAAACAGGAAAGATAAATCGAAATGCAGGTTACCTTGCCGCCAAGAGAGATCGTTTCCATATCAATGGAAACCGAATCGCTAGAATCAGCCATTTTCCCCCTCCCTCTCCCTCTCCCTCTCTCTCTCTCTCTCTCTCTCTCTCTCTCAAAATGAAGACGCATTTTTAGAATTGGCTTCCATGCATTATATACCAAATCTTCCTCTCTGTCCCTCCCTTCTTAGATTTTCACTCTCTATTAAATAAAAATAATAATAATAATAATAATGAGGAGAAAACTATATAACTATTTTTAAAATTTGCTTTATCTTTTAAACTGCAAGTTTAACTCGGACCGAGTCACCGACGCTCGATTTGTCACGACAACCCACAAGTCAGAAGGGTCCCCCATACAGGCGGACCTTAACCCGGGTCTCGGGTCTATTTAACCCCAGTTAAGAGGCCGACAATTTCTCTAAATTTACAATATTGTTCCCACTGCATTCACAAATCACTCATTTACCATCAAGGATTTAACTACTAATATTTTATTTTAATTTATTCACATTTAAAACTAATCCCCATTTTATTTTATACTTACAAAAATTTTAAAGTTAGGTTATGGAGTTAAGGTGTTGACTTTTGACTAATGGTTTAATCTGTGATATCCGTTAGATGCATCACCTAAAATATATATATATATAT
>JBBYHM010000019.1:4236623-4253839 GCA_038381775.1 Adansonia rubrostipa
ATATATATATATATATTTACTTTTATTTTGTTGGATTCTGTTCCGACTAATTCCAAACTAAAAGTAAATAAATTATTTATTTTTTAAAATTGAAATTAGATGTACCATATATCTTATAAATTATCGATAAAAATTTAAATTTAAAATTATTGAATTTACTTATTTATTCTATTCTTTATTAATATTTTCTTTATATAAATTAGTGAAATTATTCATGAATTGAGTTAAATTAAATCAAACAAAAGAAACTACTATTCAAAATTCAACCTCACCTATCAAGTTTAAAAAAAAACTATTTTATTATTTAAATTTAAAATAAAAATAATATTTATTTATTAAATAATAATCTAAATCAAATCCAAATAATTTAAATTTTTTTTAAAAAAAACTTATCTTAAATTCAAACATTGGGACAAATATACGTGTAAATGAAAGAGGATAGTTTGAATTGAATTATTAAAATAAAAAAATTTAAAAAAAAAAAAGAGAGAAAAGAAATGGGATGGTATGTTTAGTTTTTCTTTCAAAATGTAAAATAAAATTTGGAGAAATAGAATAGAATATGAATACTGTTTTTGAATGTAAAGAAAACTAATAAAAACAATGGGCTTTTAATTAAATTGCAGCTGATATCCTTTTGGTCTGTCTCATGCAGATACCAAATCAACATCGCATTCAAATTTGCTGAAGATATTTTATTTGTTTTGTTTTTTAAGTAATGAGTGAGCTAAGAAGTAAGAACATTGTCATCAAGAATATGACCTTTTTTTTTCTTTTTTTCCAGTTTTCCAAGCCATGTATTATTTAGTATATTATTTGGCTTGTAATTGCTACTTTAAAATTTAACATGTACATAGGTCATGTTATTTGTTTAATTTATTAAGTTCAGGTCAAATTAGATCGAGTATGTAATAATTTTTTAATAATTCAAGTAAGTTTAATTATGATTGTGGTTTAAAAATAAAATATTTTTATTTAAATTTAATTATATAAATATAAAAATTATTTTTAAAATATTTTAAATCCTAAAAATTGAGTTTTACCTAATTCAAGCTTAGACATAACAAATATATATATATATATCTCAACCTTACTCATCTTATGAACACTTTTATTTAAGATAAGCAATTTTAAATCGATTTTTTTTGTTAGAATGATTAAAATGATAAAAATAAAAAAGTGATTGTAAATCTTAATCATTATATTAATAAATTTTTTCAATTTTATCCTTTTTACCTTTTCTATTAAGCAAGTTTTAAAAGTTGGGCATTTTACTTAAAAAAAAAAAAGACAACATTTTTTGTTTCCTAGTTTAATTAAATGTCATGATTTTTCCTTTTTATTGTCCCTTTTTTTTTATTGAAAATTGCATTTTTACATTTCATATCATCAATGTGATCATCACATCAATTGTTTTTGGTACTTGGTTTTAATTTAAAGGGAGTGGATGAGTCTAATAAAATCCATACTTTCATATCATTTATCAATATGTTTATAATTATTGTAGTTACATAACATATTAATTTGTTTTTTCAAAATATTTTTTTCACTTTGTAAGTATCAAATTTGAGATATGTTTTCTTTTACCAATAGTATTTAATATATGCATAGTTGTTGTATAAATTTATGAATCTCACCTATAAATTATGAGTTTGTATTAATACAAATTCCTTGTAATAATAATGCTAAGAAAAATAATTTATAAGGTGGGATCCCTTAACTTTTTGATATCCTTAAGTTAGTATTAAATTCAATACATAAATTCCAATTTCCAAGCTCAAAATTTTAATACTAGTATTTATTATCATTTGTGTCACATGTGAATATTCATTAATTAATTTATTTTTAATATATATTTTACTAATAAATTTAATAAAATATTTATTGACCAGAATTAGTATTTAACATGTAAAGATTGATCCATGTGCCAATTATATCAAAACAATGAGAATTTTTGTTATGTTTAATGTTACGAAAAAATAATGCAAAGGACCATTGAAAATGAACATAAAACTCCAAACGAAGTGGTTTTACAATGGCATTTATCAACCTTAATCATCTATTTATCCCAAAATCTTTATTTAACAATTTCTATATTTTTTGTCTCAAAGCCAATAATGAGTCATATTCGATTATGCTGGATTTGATAATTCATACATTCATTTTGTATTCTTATTATTTTGAATATTATAATCGTATTTAAGGCATTATGTATTTATATAAACTTTAATACATTAGTAATTCATAGTATATAAATTTTATAATATTCATGTATCTATTTCGTATCATATTTTATACCATATTTATATTATATCCAATATTATTAAATCGAGAGCATGTTGTATAAGAAAAATGGAATTAGGTTATGGGTATATTTCACACATATTTTGGTGCTAAAAAGGTAGTCTTAATCTCAAATCTTTGACTAGGAAAATGGCAAAGTAGATACATGTAGGTTCTAATGTCCTTTTATCATTTTAACCCAACGAACACATTTATTTAAACTTACAAAATTCATAATTACGTTTATTTAAATTCATATATATATATATGTATATATTCCAAATTCTAGGGCTTTTTTTTTTCTTTGATGTGATTACTGTTGTTAGCCTTCCAACCATTTGTCGTCGCCTTTCAATTTCTTGCCTTTGTTTTTCTCCATTTTGGTATTGCTTCAATGTGTGAATATTGTAGTTTCATGGTTTTAAGTTTTTAAAATAAATTGCGAAAGTTTCAACTTTCAAGGTGTTAAATATTATCATCATAATGATTCGGCTAATTAAATCTGTTTATGATTCGATTATAGTTCAAAAAATTTTATTAAAGCTCAACTCTTTTTGATTTGATAGCTCGAATTATTATTTATAAAAGTTAAAATATTATTTATATTAATATTTATATATTTATAATTAAATTTAAATAAAATTTATTTTTTATTATATGAATAATTATTTGAATTGAGCCGGACTGATCTAAATCATTAAAATCAGTCTCAAATTTTACATTATAAATTACTCAATCCTTAAATAGATATATTCTTAATTAAATTTAAAAGATTATTATATTTCAGCTTCAAAAACCATGACGTATATTTAAAATATAGAAAAAAAATTATCTAAATAAATGTTTAAATGTTAAAATTTAGAATTTTTTTTATTATTTTAACCAAAATATGATATGCTAATTAAATTAATATAATTTTATTTTTTTCTTTTAAATATTGTTGTTGCAAAATGCAAACTATTCAATGTTGTTGACTATTTTGTCTTTTTATGATAGATAAAGCAACACTAAAGAAATATACGACATTATTGTTGATGTATTTTACATTGGAGATTGGAAAAAGGACAAGAAAATCCATAGATTCGCCTTTGCTTGCTATGTTTCTGAAATTTAAAAGCTAAAGGGAATCTTGTTTTCTTTTTATTTATTTGCTGTAAGTAAAATGTTAATCACTATTTATTAATATTAATTAACATTAAATTTAAAAATCATTATTAAATATTTTTTTAATTAATATTTATAAATACCAATTAATGAAACGTTTTTATATTACTCTTTTTCTTTTAAGGTGTGACTCTCGGTCCAAATAAAACTGTCCAAGAATTAAGTGACAATAAGCATCTGTCGGCGACATGATTAATGGACTAGCATTTAGGCCTTTTTTTTTTTTTTTGAGTTAAAAATATATATTAGTAGGAAAAAATACGAAGGTTATGATATCTTCGGCCTTTTTATTTATTTATTTACTTATTTTTATGGTTGGAGAGAGTTTTTTGGGTTGGGACCTACCATGAATTACACGTGATGAATTAAGTCTCTGCTTTTTTTTATTTTTTATGGCCCCTACAAGCGAAACAAATCTGGCCTTTTCTACCATTTTTCTTTATTTCATTTCTTTTTTCCTTTTTTTAAATTATGTAAGGCCAAATTCGCGAATATCTTCAGCGTTGGGTATGGTTTAGATTTTGGAGTTTCTTAACTCGAAAAAACTGAATGAAAACTTTCGGAAATAAAGGAGATAAAAAGGAATGCGAAGTGAAAACGAGATCGGCAGCGTTTGAAGGAACAATTTGAAATTATTGGGCTCTGGGAGGGCTATGTATGATGACTATGAGTTTGAACATTGGATATTCAAGCTCAGCCCGGAGCACAGGCCCCAACCCCCAACGATGGAATTCATTCCGTTCTAATGGCCGAACCGATGGCCGGTAATCAAAATTACGGACGGCAACGGGTCGAGACCGTTTTTTGCTTGACCCACCTCCAACTTTCAAATCTTTTTTATTCGAATATCCGTCCAAACCTAAACTTAACTTGAGTTATAGCACCCGAACTTAAATTGTCCCACCTCAAAACTTAAACTTTATTCTCAACAGTCTACCAACTAAACTAAATACAAGTAATAAATATAATAAAAATTAATGAAACCTAACTAAAATGCATAAAAAAATTTAAAAAACAAAGCATTTTAATAAATATCTCAACACAAATTTTATTTAAAACTATCCCCCGAAACTTTTAATAAAAAACTGGCCTGCCTGAGCCCGATCCTCATTTAAAGGAAAAAAAAACCCACTCTTGTATGCTCAGATGATCGGAACCAGAGGGCGTCATATAAATTAGCGGCCCTAATCAAAATTCAAAAGGAAGAATATAATAACGCACCTTCTCCATTCTTTTATCTAATTATGTAATATTAATAAAGAGGGGGAAAGAAAAAAGACACCGGCAGTTATTTTCACTTCTACCACTTGATTACTTCGTGTAGATCATACTACAATAAAACTAAGATGTTTCTTGATTTTCTTCCACAATCACATAATGAACAATTCTAGTGAGAAATTAGGTGCTGTTGCTGAAATGAGAAACCATTATCCAATTCAGCTACTTTCCATCATTGATAAACCTAAGACAAAAATCATGCGTGTAATAAGGCTGAAATAGTAAACTACGTCCGCAACTGATAAAAAAATTCACGAGCTGCTTCTCTATGACAATCGGCATGCAACTGACCTCAAAATATGCTATAAATGTATTAGTGAAATGTGGTTGCAGATTGTTGTCATTAGCTCTTCAGTCGAAATTGAATGAGATGGCAGTCAACATATTTTGGTTGCTGCACTCAAGTTGCAGCCCTTGATAAAAAGATTATTGTTCCATATCGCGCATATATTCATCCAAACTCGGATAGTCAACCTCACTTCCACGACTCAAACCATCATCATTAGCCAAAGGCAAAAGCTTCTCCCTCACCAAATTTTCATGCAAGTGATACTTGACAAACTTAACAGGTATTTCCTCTTCAATGTTGCTCCCTTCTTTGCGCTTTCTTACACCATCGGCTGCTGTTGATTTCATCGAGCAAGGGGCAGGCGCGGGAACAGCATCCGGAGGATCAATCATATCCATATCACTATCAGCTTTCTTGTCTTCTTTCCCCCCATGAACCATGCAAACAAGATTTTCACCCAAATATTTGCCATTGAACTTATCAACAGGGATCTCATATTCAACTCTGGACTTGCAAAGCACAGCCCTGGCATAAACCTTGGAGATGTCACATTCAAATATTCTCACCCCTTGATCCTCAATGATGAGTAGCCACTCTGAAAAGGAGACCACTTCATTAGACACTTAAATAACCAAAGCCAAAAAAGTATCAGAAAGAGGGAAGAATTACAAATCATGTGCCTCCTATTGTTAGATGTCTTTCCAAATTTGCCTTTTAGCTATGGAAGTGCGACACATCCAATGCAGAGGTTGCTGGTCTAGTGATTACATATGCTCCACTTTGGACAATGGTAAGAACAAAATATCTTCATATCATCAAATAGCATGTTGCAATCTTAACTGGACCATCCATTGAAGTGCTGAAGTTCTGACAAGTGAGAACAAATGACAAGAGCATAGAGATAGCAGGCAACTCACTGATAAGAGCTACAGGAGTGGAAACATTCAGGCTCCTTGCTTTGTCCCCCATTCCAGTCTGACTGCTAACCCACTTGATCAACTGGGAGGGTAGGCAACATTCAGAGAAAGCATTTATGTAAGAGATAGCTTTGGTCTGGTTACCATTCTCCCTGCGGCAATTTTAAATGGCTCGTGAGATACGTTGGATGAGAAATTCTAAAAAATAACAACTGCACCCAGCCACAATCTCCACATTCATAATCATACCTCATTGACCGTATGGCATTGTCAGCAACAAAGGACCATGTCACTGCAAGATCCCTTAATTGTTTGCCAGGTAGCAGAATTCCTCCCAATGGATTGAGGAATGTATAGTCCATCTTTATAACCGCATCATACAAAGTCTCTCTTAAAAGAACTTCATTTCCATGGCCCTACAATAGAATGGAGGTTTATTCAAGTATCTCAGGAGCAAGCACAATCAATCATTCTTCAAGCATACTAATTTAACTGAACAGCTCAAGGTGCAAAGAGGGGTGTTGAACACTTCAAAGGTCCAAAGATTCGAAAACACCTGAGAAAGACAAGTTGCTTGGAAGGTTTTTGTTTGGTCCTAAAACTTATCTTGAAGGGAACTTCTTCAAAGAAAATTTTGTTCAAAGGAAACACTCTATTTTCTGTGTTAGATAAAATGCTGTTCTAAACAAACACGAATAGGCAATAGTAAAAAAAACAGATATGTCTCCACAGATGATTATCAGTTTATCGCCGATTCTTGCCAGCAGGGAACGTCTACTGGTGCCAAATTGCCGAAGACAATCTCTCGTTGATTCTCAGCATCCACTGATGGTCATCAAGTGATTCTAGTCATTATTTTGGTCTGAGCCTCTTACGCTCATTCCATTAAATTGAAGCTCACGTCTAAAATATTTAGTACAGTAACCACAAGTAAACTACAAAATGGTAATTAATGATAAAAGCAGAAAGCAAGGACCAGAATAGGAACTAGCATATTGACAAGAAGATATTCCTCAAGTGATGCCAAATAGCTATAGATCATTCCAGTCTTATTTTAAAATGTTGTCATTGGACTCTATGATTTAATCTTCTGTTGTTCTATCTTCATTCTAGACATTGTAAAGAAGAAAATTGCCTAGTTCCACCATTTGAGAAGAAGTTGCGTTGTTGAATAACCACAGGCTTTATCCGAAGCTCAATTTTGAATAGCAAGTACGAATGCATTAAAAATCATAGCCAAAAAAAAAAGTGAAAAAGCTGACCAGTAGAGAGCTGACAGGTAAAACTGGTTCCAACAGCATCCTGAGAAATATATCTGTTACGCAACAACAACGGATTAGAACTACTAACATCAACATCCGAACAGAAGAAGGATAAAAACAAAAACTTTATTACAAAAAGGAGTATCATGGCATTGCTGGCACAAAGCTAGGAATAAAAGCCTTGTCAAGCAGAAGAAGACATCAGATTCCCAATAGTGGCTTTATATACAATATGTCAATCAAATATTTGTCCACATGGAAACAGAAAAAAATGATTTGAGATTTGAGACCCATGCTTGATTGCAATTTTCGCTCGTTGCTCATTGCATTCCAAGGCATGCATGCAAAGCAGAAAGGCATGAAGTTATGTTACTAACACGAGCATATATCCACCAAGTTTCGGTCAGTGTTGTTAATCTGCTTAATTACTAACAAGTTTAACCAAATGAGATTCTGTTATTTGCTTTATAAAGAAACAAGGAAAGGCAAAAAGCAAGTAATATGGCGAGAATGATCTACAAGTAGATATCAAAGTCAAATTTGGCGGCTCTACATATGATATGAGAAAAACAAGCTAAGTTCATCCCTTTCAAATTAGCAAAATTAGCACTAATAGAAGTAGATAAAGTTTAAATCATTCCAGGACAATTAAGAAGAAAAAGCTTCATCGATACAAATTCTCTAATGAAACTTATCCACCGAAAATTATAACAAAAAAAGGAAAAAAAAAAAAAGAAAGAACAAACAAGAGAAGGGAAAAATACCCAGAAAGTGAAAATTTCGAAACCCAGTTATCATTTGAACTGCACATTCATGCACGACGTTCTCCAACTCCAACTTTGGAATCCCAGACCCAAATTTCAAGCACAATCTCAGCAGAAAAGCCTGACACATAACAACACCGGCCAAATACCGAATCCCGCATCCTCCACCAATCACTCTTCGAACTTCTTCACTAACAATTGGAAAAAACAGCTTCAAGTCATCTCTCTTTCTACCTTCCTGCCCAACTCTATCTACCATCCAAACGCGCAATAAATCCATAAAACGTGAACTCAAATCGTCGTTTCCATCATCTTCCATACCGCAACATATGCTAATGTAACTAACAATCCCTTCTAACAAACTCTCCACTTCCCTTTTTAATTCTTTTTGATCGAAAGCTATAGGGTACAGCTCGTATATAACAGGAGCGAGTACGGAGATTCTTTTAACGGCGTTGCAGGAAGTGGAGCAGGAAACCAGAAACTGGAAAAGGTCTTTGGAAGCAAAGAGTGAATTTGGGGAGTTAAGTTTATTCGTGGAGTGGAAAGTCACTGCAGAGTAAAACCAGACGAATTCGAGGGGCGGATCGGGTAAATTCTGGAGCATGCGAGAGAAAATGGAGGTGAAATTGGAAAAATCGGTTGCGCCGCTACGGTATTCGGCGAAAAACCGGTGGATGGATTCTGTTAGCATGAGCTGAAAACCGTCCGGTGGTTTCGGGTGGTGGATGCTGGTGGCCGAATTTGAATTCGAATCGAATTGCACCATTTTTGTTTTTTGAGGGGCTTGAGATAATTCAAATTTTTAAAGTCAGTGAATTGTGGAGGGAAAACTGAAAGGAGTTAGGAGATGGTGAAATTGCAGGGTGAGATTGAAACCCTAGTTATGCGGGGGGGACGGACGCTGTCGGCTGTGGAAAAAAAGGGAGGGAGGTTGGGGGTACTTTCGTAACGTTGTACGTTTGAATTGGAGCCAATGGCATTTCAAAAGTACCATAAATTTTAATGTATTAATAAATTAATGATTTATATTATTTAAATTTGTAATAAATTTATATATTTTTATTTTATTTTTAATTTTTATATAACTATAATGATTTTTCAACGGTGTCACTGGATTTATATATTAAATTGCCGTCTGCTTTCGTTTCTTTTCTTTTTTGCCCCTAATTATATTTCTTTTTCTTCCCTCTCCACATTATTATATTCATAATATATGATAGTTTAGGGGAGAGAGGTATTAACTTACACATATCCATTACGTATACTACGATTTTACCAACCACTATGAGGGGTTTTAAGATTATGCCCGAACTTTCGATCTCATGTTTTGACACTCGAACCCAGTTAGTCTCATTGAGCCGTTATTTTCTTATCTCTTCTTTTCCTCTTTAAAAACATGTTGACCGTTGACCACAACCCAGCATTCCAGCTACGACCATTACAATTTCATTTCATCGGGAAGCAAATGATTTTGAACTTGAAAGGAGAAATCAATAATTTTCGACTTCGAGTTTCGTTACACCTTTTTCTATCTTTAAAGTCATGTCCATATCCAATAAACAATTCCCTTGCAACATAAAATTAAAATAACATTAAACAGAATATAATTATAAATAAAAATGATAATATTTAATATGATTATATAGTATAATATATATAAAATTAAAAAATATGATATGATATGATACGAAAATTTTTTAAAAATTTATTTAATGAATTATAAATATATCAAAATTGATATAAATAAAAAAATCTTAAACACGATTATAATATGATAACATATATAAATATGATATTAAAATACGAATTATCAAATCTAATTACACGACACTCAAAAATAATTAAAATATAATATTACATAAAAAATAATATAAGTACGATATTAATATATAAATATTTTAAATTTTATATAATATAAAATTATTAATATATTAAAATTTATATAAATATAAAATATATTAAAAAATAATTATAATGTAATAAAATATGTAAATATAAATAAATATTATGTCTATCTTAAATTAAATTATAATCTCTTGTATTTTGTATTTATGTGTGCCGCCAACACTGGTATCTTAAAAGTTGGTGAAGCCGGCAAGCCAGGTTTGCAGTCGTCACTTCCTCTCCGCTAAACCCTAATTAAGAAATAGTAAGTGCTTTTTATACGTTATTATTATATCATAATTTTAGGTTTTTTAGATAAAATAAATTAGCAATTTTTTGTACATTACGTTCCATTTATTGCAATAAACCTTTCAGCATGGAATGAAAAGCGGGATTATTTGATATATATTAAAATAGTTTAAAGATCGAATCAAATTGAATGGTAAAAGTTTTATTTATTTAAAATTTAATTTATTGAATATTATTTATTTATATTTTAATATTAAAAAATTAAAATTTTATTGATTATATTATAATTAAAATTAAATAAAAATATTTTATTGTTTTAAGCATGCTCAAAGTTCTATACTACCCACCGATGTGAAAATTTTCAATGATAAAAGAATTTAAGACATAAGCTAAATGTTTACTAGCATATACATGCTTAAAGAAAAATGCTTACCGTCAAAGGGTAATTTTAATTCAAATTACTTATAAAACATGTTTGTTTGCTTTAACCATTTTATATATTTTGTTTCAACGGCTAATCCAGTTTTATATGAAGTACTAAAAATAAATTCGATTTTGTTGCCATATATATACTTTAAGATTTGGATTTGATTTAAATAAATAAAAACTTAAAAAGAGAATTAAATAGTTATTTCGTATTTATTCCAAGCTTTTTAGCAAATACAGTACAGAATATTGACACTGAAAAAAAAATATGTTGATTTGATCATTCATTTATGCAGTATTTAAATGTAATTATAATTTTTATTTTTGATTTAAATTTTCAAAATCGGAAGATTATTTTTGCTGTAATTTTTTTTAATTTTTAAGACTTTCTTTAAAAAAAAATGCGTTATTTAGTAAAATGGTAAAAGACAAAGGTAAGGGAAGGGAGGGAAGAGAGAGCATTGTAAGCTGCGCCAAACGTGGCCTCCCTCGATGTCATCCATATAGCTGAGAAGGGCAGGCTATAAAAATTAAAACAAGGAACAGTCGACGTCGTTTTGAATGAAATAGATAGGCCCACGAGGGCATTACATATTGACATCCCCAATTTACAAAACTAAGAACTTAATTAATCACCAAGTAAACCAAAAAAGAAAAAAGTAAGAAAATCAAGAAGAAATAGAGAGGAAGAGAAAGGGAGAGACGCATTCAACAATCAGCCAAAAAGCAACGTCGCATTTGCTGCACCGTCATTATCTTCCAATCTCCATTTTTTTCCCTTTTTCTCTCGAATTAAAAAAAAACTGTGAAAAGTTTCAATCCATGGAGAGAGTGAAATCTCGTTGAGTTTCATTTCCTCTAGAGTTTATTTTTCTTTAAAACTATATCCAATCGATGTTTCATTTCCGGTGAAGGAAAAAAAACGCCGATAACTTATCATTGCGGAAGCTGTTTCTTGTATAGATGATCGACTGAGAGCTTGCATTTGTGAAATGGTGATTTGCTTCGAATTCATGAAGTGTTTCGGTTTTGTTGTGAATCTGAGTCCCAGGTCGGCTTATTGATGTATTGAGTTTGCTTTTATTACATTTCTTGAGGTGGAATCTGTTTAATTTATTCGTTCTTTCTGGGGAAAAAATAAAAACAATGAGCAATGGGGGTGCCAAAGCAGCTGTGGCTCCGGTGGGACGACCACAACCGCTGGACTGGAAATTCTCGCAGGTGTTCGGAGAACGAACTGCCGGAGAGGAAGTACAGGAAGGTGTAATATTTGCATTTATTCAATTCGATTTCTTTTAGGGTTTGATATGTCTAACTGTTTATGAATTGTATAATTTTTAATGAATTTTAATATATAATCTTTTCTCCTCATTGCTATTTTCTTTTCCATTGTTTTAATTGGTAATACGCGAGTTCAATTTGATATATGTTCGGTTGGATTACTGTGTAATGTTAGGATCTAGGTCTAGCTTCGTCAATTTGTAGCTTCTCAAAGTGTGATCTGAACCAATGGCGTGTATTAATTGTGTTTTAACAATATGTTCATGTTCTATAATTATCGGTTGAGTTTCAGCTGAGATTACGTGTTATTGACTTAATGCTAGAAATAATTAATCAATAAACTGTTATTTCTTACATGCTCGGCCGTTGTTTTCTGCAAGTTGATATAATTACTAGGGTCTGGGTCTTGGTCTTGGAGACTGGTGCACCATGAAAAAAGGTATTAAA
This sequence comes from Adansonia rubrostipa, assembly GCA_038381775.1. Classification (NCBI taxonomy): domain Eukaryota; kingdom Viridiplantae; phylum Streptophyta; class Magnoliopsida; order Malvales; family Malvaceae; genus Adansonia; species Adansonia rubrostipa. The sequence goes on from JBBYHM010000019.1 coordinate 4,248,871, forward strand.
CAAGTCTTTGCTGGTAAGAGAATGAGTTTGCATGCGTGATTGATGCTTTTGACTGTAGGTTGTGATTTCTTGACTAACATGATCTATATCGGAGTATACTGGCTTCATGTATGCTATTATTGCAGTAATTTCTTTCACATTGGAGGTATTATAGAGAATGGAAAAAGGTCCAAGTGAACTAATAAAATCATCTGACTTAGAATCTGGCCATACGAGTGACTAGGTCTATGAGTTACTGTTGTTTTGAGCCAAGAGGAAGCATAATTTCTTTATATGAACCATTTTGGCTGGGCTGTTAGTAACTTTGCTCTTCATGATGCCTTTCTTTCATTGACCTCAACGTTATGAGGAATTAAATTGAAATTTTTAATGAGATATTATTCTCCATGATGCTCTTTGCTTGACATTTCTGCTTTTATTAAAAAAGAAAAAACAGCTGTGGGCATGATGTACTTGGTACTTGTTTGTTATACATGTTCTGCGTCCTTTGCTCACTTCATTTACATGCGTTTTTTTTGTTTCTCTTTTCTTTTCTTTTTTTCCCAGTTGATATCATATCTGCTATTGAATTTGATAGAACTGGCGATCATCTTGCTACTGGAGATCGTGGGGGTCGGGTGGTTTTGTTCGAAAGGACTGACACTCTAGATGTATGCCTGCTCACTGTTGTCTTGTTTATATTTCTGAAACTATCTTGTTTCAGTCACTGTGTTGCTCCAGTGTTCTGTTGCCACACTTTTTTTTACAGTCTTTGACAAAAAAATGTATAATATCTAGTATGTTGGGCATCGGAGACAATTGGAGAAGATGGATTATCCAATGCATAGGCACCTGGAGTTTCGGTATAAAACAGAGTTTCAGAGCCACGAACCTGAGGTATTTATTTTTGGTTTATGGCGTACATAAACACAGTGATTGTTTGGATTTTCATGCTAAAACATTTCTGGACCTGAATTTTCATTGAAATGATTAACTGTATTTGTTGAATACAGTTTGACTATCTCAAGAGCTTGGAAATTGAGGAGAAAATTAAGAAAATTAGATGGTGCCACTCAGCTAATGGTGCTCTGTTTCTTTTGTCTACAAATGATAAAACAATCAAGTTCTGGAAGGTAGGTAAAGGCATTTTTTTATTCTGGATTTTACGACCATGAAGTTTTATACAGGTTAATACCTTTATAATCTCTCTGTATTTTTTCTTTTCAAAGGAACACCTATATCCCAAAAGCAACAACGCTGCAAATCTATAAATCTAACATTGCTGATATATTGGTCTTTCTATCGTCATTTCAAACTTGGGCAGGTACAAGAGAAGAAGGTCAAAAAAGTATGTGACGTGAATGTGGACTCCACCAAAGCCATTGGAAATGGTCCTACTGTTGGTTCAAGTATGTCAACAAGCTCCAAACAATTCATTGAGAATGGAGGATGCATATGCAATGACTTTTCATTCCCAACGGGGGGTTTCCCTTCTTTTCATTTGCCTGTGGTAGTTATCAATCCAGAATGCTTATTTCTAAGAATAACAATTAAATTTTCATATATTTTGTTGTTTTTGTCATTTTTCAGTGCTTCAGGCAATGTTTGATATGTAAATGTTATTGTATATATGATTTACTGATCTAACATTTAATGCTTCTGTTATAATTAGGTAACCAGTCATGAGACGAACCTTATGGCCAGATGTCGAAGAATATATGCTCGTGCCCATGACTATCATATTAATTCCATATCCAATAACAGGTCCATATACTTTTTTGATTGAATTTAGTCTCAACCTTTTCTGCCCCTCTTAATCCTTATATAGTGAACATCTCTTTTAGTTTCCTTCAAGTTTCAGCTTTCTTGGGGCTGAATCTTTTTTGGTGCTATAGTTTGGGGATGGTGCTTGATTATGGAACCTGAAAACTTGGTCTCCTATGCTTGTTCATGATTTTACCAAATACTTAATTTTTCCTTTCTTTTTGATTTGTAGTGATGGTGAAACTTTTATTTCGGCTGATGATCTGCGAATTAATCTCTGGAACCTGGAAATTAGCAAACAAAGTTTTAACATTGTTGATGTGAGACCTGCAAAAATGGAGGATTTGACTGGTGGGGATCCATTTTTTTGATTGGCAATTTTGGATCCATTTAGATTTTCTTGTTCTTTTATCCTCTATTGCTAATGGTTGATTGGTAAAAGAATCGATTCTTTCTGGTTTCTCCATTCCTCTTCGCTTTCCCTTCTGTTTTTTGGTTATCTATCTGCAAGTTTTTCTTCCTCTTTTTCACCTCCCTCCTTTCTTCCTTTTCTTAGAGGGTAGAGTGAAGGATTGAAGGGAGGTAGGCCCTCATCTCACTCTGGGTTTGCAAAACAGTCTTAATTTATATGATGTTTTCCTATGAACAATACTACTATATGTATTTGTCATGTTTGCATAATTCATTTGCTTCAGTTCATACTTGCAGAGGTGATAACTTCCGCAGAATTTCATCCTACGCATTGTAATATGTTAGCATATAGTAGTTCAAAGGGTTCAATTCGTCTTATTGATATGCGACAGTCTGCACTGTGTGATACTCACGGCAAATTGTAAGAGGCCTGTGTTTTTTCTTGGTTTATTTATTATGGTGGTTTGAAAAGTCATCGTTAGCTTTAGACACTTATATTGTATTTTCTTTATCTTATTTTCTTTCTTATTTTATTAGTTTTTTTTTTTCTTTTTTATGCTACAGGTTTGAGGAACAAGATGCTTCTGGCTCCAGGTCTTTTTTCACGGAGATCATAGCATCAATCTCAGATATTAAGTTTGCCAAGGATGGGAGACATATTCTAAGTCGTGACTACATGACCCTTAAGGTTGATAAAATTAATTTCTTTTTTCAAGCAACCTTTGCTGTTGTGTCGTACCTTCCCGACATTATGCTAGTATAATAGCTGAATTTCAACATTGATATACTCTACCCTTCATTTCTATTGTTCTGTAACATGGTTTTGATTTGTTGTCTGTCAGTTGTGGGACATAAATATGGATTCTGGTCCAGTTGCAACTTTCCAGGTTCATGAACATCTTAGACCCAAGGTAACATATTCTTCTAAGATTCTTCTGTTGGGTTTAGATAATATTTAGAAAGAGGCACTATTTATTTCTACATGATGGATGTTTTTCTCTCTTTTTTGGATCTTGAGCAGCTTTGTGATCTGTATGAAAATGATTCCATCTTTGACAAATTTGACTGTTGTCTAAGTGGAGATGGACTTAGAGTGGCCACTGGTTCCTACAGGTACTGTTTATATATTTTAATGGTTCTCTTTTGTCATCTTAAATAGAACATCCACAATATGCGACGACCTGGACATTATTATAGTGTTGTGTTTTTTGTGATTTCAGCAATCTGTTTCGGGTATTTGGTTGTTCTGAAGGCAGTACAGAAGCAACAACACTAGAAGCCAGCAAAAATCCCATGAGGTATGTTCTGATGCTGTTGGCTACTTTTTTATCCCCAAAAAAAAAAAAAAAGAAGAAGATATTGCTGCTACTTGGCTATCATAAATGTAATAATGTGAGTAGATTCAAAGAGGCTTTTTTTACCTTTTCTTGGTTCAAAAGGTCCTGAATCAAAACAAGGTCTCGGCAATTGTCAGAAATTCCCCTTTTAAGTTATTAATGAATTTCCAGGAGACAAGGTCAGACGTCATCAAGGCCTTTGAGATCTCTTGGTCGTGTCTCTGGTGTTCTCAGCCGTGGTATGTGTTTCACATCCTTCTTACGGAGTACAAATTTTTTTGAGATGTCTTGATTTGGTGCTCCATCAGCTTAATCTTATTTTTGCATAATAAATTCATTTAATGACTGATTTTTTATTTCACTTGATTATTAGTGAATTAGTATTATAACTTTTTTCCAAGTTTCTAGTTTTTTGAACAATTACTGATGCAAGGAAAGCATTTATATTCTTTACTTGTATACATGTGTGAGGTCTATTCATCATCTATTTATCTATGCATCTCTGGACTCCTTTTTCAGTAAAAGGAGCAGATAATTTGGGAGTTGATGCAAACGGAAACGCTTTTGATTTCACGACGAAGTTGCTACACCTAGCATGGCATCCAACTGAAAACTCTCTTGCTTGTGCTGCATTAAACAGTCTTTACATGTATTATGCATGGAAGTCGATCCAACGAAGCTCGTGATTATTTTACTTGAGAGATTGCTTTCGACTTCTTCCCTAATTAATGACGCTGAAGCTGCTGCCATTGTTATCAGACTCTTGGTGTTTCATTGAAATCTTCTATCATGTCTTCCAGCACCGGAGTTCAACGTTGCTGTTTTTTATTTGTTGATGAAGTACATCGATAATTCATGCCCCACTGATTTAAATATTCTTTGTAGGGATACACACAGTGCTATTCCTCCAAGTACTGAACTGAAGTCTGAAACAAAAGCTTCTCTAATTAGGGCTGCAACTGCAATGCAATGTTGCTGGGTTTGACAGGCTAATGGGATCTTTAACCCCAAATCCAAAGGTAAAAAAAAAGAGATATATATATATATATGTATATTGCTGCATCAATTCTCATTTATATTATTATGTGCTTAAAATCTTGTACCTTTTCGACTTTAATTGTTAAAAAAATTCCATTATTATGATTATTGTTATTTAATTTCCAAGTATTCTTTCCATTGACATTAATGCTGGTTTTGCTCATTGTTTTCAAATAGTAGTAACCACAATAAACTACACCGATGGAGCTGACTGAAATGCTAGTTCTTGTTCATCACTTGTACGTAACAAATTACGCACCGTGTGAAATGTTTATCATGCTAGACCCCCTTCAAAATTTAGTTGTCTCAGAATACTTAACCCTTTCGGTTAAGATAAATTATCATGGCCAAAGCCAAGCCGTTGTTGAGCAATAAAAAAAAAGTTGATGAACTGACGTAAATCACTTTGTTGGGCACAAATTTAAGGAAACAATTTTAAC
>JBBYHM010000019.1:4253939-4281109 GCA_038381775.1 Adansonia rubrostipa
TTCTAGAAAAGTGAAAAAGAAATAGATTAACAAAGAAATATAATGTTATTAAAAAAATTAAATTACTGTTACAACCTTAAAAATATATGGTTTGTTTCGTAATTTAATTTTTTTGTTATTTTAGTGACGGAGTTGATATCTGATTAACCCGTGGTCTCAACGTAGATTCTTCCTTTATTAACAGTATAGATATGTAAACAAAAAATTTTCATTTTTGATATCTCATAGAAAAATATTAAATTAAATGTATTTACCACACTATTATAAATATGGATTTTCTACAAATGTTAAAAATATAGTTTTATATTCTAATTAATTTTATCAAACTACTTTTAGAGCCATTTAAATTGAATTTTAAAAATAAATCAAGTTCAAATGCAATAATTTCAGTAATTAAAAATATCAAAATTTTATATAATAAACATATAAAATCTAAAACCTTATACAAAAAAAGTAGTTATACAATGTAGATAGCCAATATTATTCACATGTGAATGGTCATAAAAAGACGTCATATGTATCGCATTTAATTATTTTGACTTGATTTAATTTAATATTAAAATGTTTCATGTAATTAGTTATATTTATTTCCTTTTAAACTTTTAATTGACTTACAAATAAAATTTATTTTCTTCCCATATCTCGCAAAAAATATTAGATTAAATTTGTTTACTAGATTACTATAAATAAGGTCTTCTACAAATGATAATTTGGAGCTAGTTAGTAAATAGGAATCGACAATAATTTCAATAATTAAAAATAGAAAAATCTTACATAATAAATATATAAATCAAAAACTTTTTTTAAAAAAGATAATTATCTAATGTGGATTGCCTATATTATTTATATGTGAACGGTCTAAAATGTAGTTATGTGTCACATATTTAACTATTTTATCTTGATTTAATTTAATATTAAAATATTTTATATAATTAATTATATTTATTTCATTTTATACTTTTAACTTACTTACCTTTTATATATGCATATGTAAATAAATAAAATTTTAATTTTCTTTTTCTTTTTATATCTCACAAAAAATATTAAATATTATTTACTAGACTACTGTAAATAGGGGCTTTTCTTAAAAAGGTAATTTGTAGACATTTGAATTTAATTTTAAAAATAAATCAAGTTTAAATAGTAAGCAGTAACTGATAATAATTTCAATAATTAAAAGTATGAAAATCTTAAGCTAAAAACTTTTACAAAAAAAATCATTATTTAACGTGGGTAGCTTATATTATTAACATATGAATATTCATAAAAAGTCGTCGATGTGTCGCACATTTAATAAATCGGGTTGCATGATTGTCACTGGCACTCTCAGCAACAAAATGGCCCCTGCCCTCCGCAAGCATGTTCAATCTCATTTTTACGGTTTTATTTAATAATATAATAATCCTTTTATTTCCATTTTTTTTTAGATTTGGGAGCTCATGAGAATGTCAAGTTTTGTGGTCCCAAGATGTTTTTTGGCTCCTTGTCGGGGTTTTTAGGCTAATCAAACACCGGCATAACTGCAAAATTTAATTCGTGAATACTCTGTTTGTGTTGCGTCAAGGATATGTGGACGATCCTTTTTTCCTTATCATATAAAGATTATATTTTTATTTCCTACTGAATTCATATGATGGTGTAGAAATCTTTGCTTTGATTTAAATTGAGTAGCTAATTTCAAATAATCAAGATGTCAATTCTCTCAACTTACAGAATTTTTTTTCGAGAATATGGTAAATAAAATAGCAATGATCTGAAAGCTACCTGAGGTTGTTTCTTCGTCAGCCTAAACAAAATGCCCTCTTCATGCTTCCTTGTTTGAGACATCTACTTTCCATTTGTCAACTTATCAGTTTCCCTCTGTTTTCTGGGGGGCATCTTTGAAGCGTTAGAAGATAGATAACTAAGATTGCAATTGTTCTATCTGTCGTCTTTGAAGGCCTTAGCTTGGGTGGCCGACCCTGGATTTTAAAGGTTTAAAACCTGAAGCTCAATTTAGGTCTAGGTTGAATGGTCATGGATAAGTTTATGTGATTTAACTGGCTTGATGTGTTAGTAATTAGGTTCGTAGTAATTATCATATATCACTTAAAATTGACGTTTGTTCTGTTCAACCTATATCTTACTGCTTAATGTTGTGTCTATACATGTAGAAAACTACCCAAACCTAGGCTGAGCTTGGCTTATCTGTCTTGTGATTGAGTCTGATAAGGGTCTGCTGAAGCCAGCTTAATTGATTATTTTTATGGATTTAGAGCTATAGGCGACTGCTTGATGGTGAATTTTTGGAAGTGGGACGTGCATGAAAAGATTTTTTTTTTTTTAATTGTGGTTTGCATTTAGATTTATTTTCTTGAACTGTGCCAAATAAATGCAACCTCAAAGTTTTACCTCTGCTGCTGGGTTTAACGATTCTTAGTTTCCCCAACTTTTGTTGCCTTAATAATGTATGATACAGATTCTTCATTTTGCAGTTTGTTACTCTTGGCACTCTGATTTTTTTTGTTTGTAACAAGGGATTCCCTGGATTTTGCTTGAAATACTTGGCAAAAAACAGAGTCTATATCTATATATCCATCTTCTTCTTGTTCTTCTTTCCTTTCATTTTCTTTTTCCAGACTTCAGTTTGATGGGGCTTTGGTAATTTGACCATCATTTTGGTATTTGCAGGGTTTATGACCAAATGCCAGAGCCTAGGTGGGTCATGTCAATGGGAAGCTGTGCAAATGGTGGTGGATACTACCACTATTCGTACTCAGTTGTTGGAGGCTGTGATAGAATTGTCCCTGTCGATATCTATGTTCCTGGTTGTCCACCCACTGCCGAGGCGTTACTCTATGGACTTCTTCAATTGCAGAAGAAGATCAACAGGGGCAAGGACTTCCTCCATTGGTGGTCCAAGTAAGGATATCAGAAGTCGCTTTCCAGGCTATTTTGAATGCAATGTTAAAGAGCGAATAAACCAGGCGAAATGCGACGCCATGTAGATGGAGATTGTTAAGATGGTTTTGAATATAATGTGGGTGAGTTTCACAAATCGGGTTTCTAATTACTTGTATGGTGACTGTATGCCCTATACAATTTGGAACTTAAATTTGCGATACTCTAGTTTTCCTTTTCACCACCCAATCTATTGTTCAAAGGATGTTAAAGTCCTGTTTCAAAGGGATATGTATAAATTGCTTGTTTTATTGTGGTATCTCTGGATTTAATGATTTGAATTTGAACTTTCATTTTTTCATGACGGCTGATTTGAGTTTTCACTTGCAATGCTAATGCTAATGTGGAAGTTTTTTGTTTGACTTTATGTTAATTTTTTAAAGTACTTTTCACATACATAGTCAATTTCAAGGTCTCTAATAGTGTGTGTGTGTGTTATAAATATATATATATATATAAAAGTAAATATTAATTTTTAAAAAATTATAAATATTTAATATCTAAAATTTTTGAACTTCGTATAAATAAAACAAATACATAAGTATTAAAAAAATATAACAAATTAGTCTTAATTGGATTCAATAACTTAATTTTTAACATATTTTATTTTAAATTAAATTATGAAAAAAATGATTATGGAAAAAAAAAAGTTAGAAATTGGTTGAAAACCCAAATAATTAATGTTTAAAAAACTTTTCAAAATCTTGTACTAATCTATGTAGATAGTAACAAATTGTTAAATCAACACAAAAATCAAAATAACACAACATTGATATTGTAATGATTTTATTTATTTTTCAAAATCAATATGTATCGATCAATGTAATTTGTTATGTTTCTTATTAATGTCACTGTTAATTTATTATACGTTTATAAGCATTAATTAAAAATTATTTAATTATCATTAATTTTTTTACATTTAGGACATTATTTTTATTAAATAAATATATATTTTTATAAATATTATCTTAATCAGTATTATTAGGCATTTATTAACCTTTTTTTGTTTTAATTAAAGATTTCTTAAAATGAGTTTAAAAAACTTCCCTTCACACGTTAAGGACTTGACCTTGGCAAAACATATAAACTATCAAGTAACAATAATATGGAATATTAAATTTATAAAAAAAGATGAAATATTAATTTAAAATTTATATATAAATTTAAAAAAAATTATGAGAAAAAAAAACTTGTCCAAACATTCAAAAAGTTGTTCTTAATATAAAAATTACAAAAAAAATTAATTTACTGATTATATGAAAATTTAAAAAGTTACTCATTGGTCGCCACATTCAAACAATAACCAAGAGTTTTTTTTTTTTTCTTACCTACAGTTAATAGAAAAAAATCCAACTCCAGTGTATGTATGTACATGTATATATATATAGATATATAGATGTATATATATATATATATATATATATATATATATTAAAAAAAAATCTACCAGCAAGTTATCCTTTGTCAGGTATTACCCAAACAGTCTCTGTTCCTCTAGGGTTTCTCTTTCTCACTGCGAACAATGGCAGACGAAGGACAGTACTCTTCAGGTCCCGACTCAGGCAGCCACAAGCGCAAATACGATGACCAGACGCCGCCGTCTTCCGGTGGCAGGAGGCCCACAGGGTTCTCATCGCCTGGTTCGGCTCCTCCTCCTTCGTACAACAGCGTCCCGCCACCGCTTGACGGCATCGAGATGGCCAAGCAGCGAGCTCAGGAGATTGCTGCTCGCCTTACACTTTCCGCTGCCTCCGCTGGCGCTGATGCTAAGCGCCCTCGTGTCGAGAACGGCTCTGGCGGTGGTTTTGATAGCGAGAAGGGATTTGTCTCCGCTCCTTCTGGTATAACCCCCCCTTTCGTTGTCTTTGTTGTTCGTGATACGTGTTCTTGAATCTTAAAAATTTCATTGTTTGAGGAGATTTTTGCATCTAGGGATTCGTATTTAGGGTTACTAACTTTTAATTATTTGCTGTTTTTGCAAGATGCTAATAGTATAGATCTGATTTTTGAAAGTTGATGCAAAGCTTTAATGAATACAGATATAAAGCATATGCCAAACTCTGCTCCTTCCTCTATACCGGTTTCATATGGTAGCTACCATGGTACTAGCAAAAAGATTGACATTCCGCAAAACAGGGTTGGTGTTATAATTGGGAAAGCTGGAGAAACCATTAAATATCTTCAACTGCAATCTGGGGCAAAGATTCAGGTCCAACGGGATATGGATGCAGACCCTAATTCCGTGTCCAGGCCTGTGGAGCTTATGGGTACTGCTGAACAAATAGCTAAGGCAGAGCAATTGATAAATGATGTTCTTGCTGAGGTTATTCATCCTGCACATATATATATATATATATTTTATCTATGTGAAATTGGTGTAGTGCCCTGATGCGGAATATATAGGGAATATAATAATAACCTTTGATGTTTTCTCCAGGCTGAAGTAGGTGGTTCTGGCATAGTTTCTCGAAGATTGACTGGACATGCTGGAAGTGAACATTTTGAAACGAAGATACCAAATAACAAGGTATACCAGTGTAACAGCATTACTCAGCTTTGTTCGTTGATTTTGTTTCAAGATAATACATAATGCGTGCATGATCTCAGGTTGGTCTGGTGATTGGTAAAGGTGGCGAAACAATTAAAAATATGCAAGCTAGAACTGGAGCTCGTATTCAGGTTTGAATCATAATTCTCATCTTTACTTGGAAGTTGTCTATTGTTGCTTTAGCTTCATTTTTGCTTACATGTATTTGTTTGAATTATAATCAGCTAATTTGGGACGAACTTTTATGTTTTTTAAGCAGTTTCTTTACTGTGCTCTTCTGAATCTTATGTTAATTGCACCTGGAAATACAGTTTATGGTAGCAGTTCCTCTGTTATTCTTGTGCAGGTAATACCGTTGCACTTGCCCCCAGGTGATACATCGACAGAAAGGACATTACACATTGATGGCACAAGTGAACAGATTAAAAATGCAAGAGAATTGGTTGATGAGGTCATAAGTGAGGTATGTTTGAATGTGGTGTTTGGACATGTTTTCCTCAAGTTAAAATATCTCTGCCCCTCATCTTTTAGCCAAATCACTTGTGTTTGTTTTTATGTATGCTCATGTAGTTCTATACACAGCAATTCTTACAATTTAATTTTAATTTGAAATGTTGATTTTTTTGTGATTTTCTGGATTGTCATGCTAGGCTGTACAGCGCTAGTAATGACAGAATCCTTCAAATTTAACTGTTATTGAGACTTTCTCATTAACATTGCATAAGAAACTTACTCTTCAGATGTTGTAGAGGTATTCCTTATATTCTTAATTGCAGGGCAAAGCCATTTTTGTTCATTTGAGTGAAGTAGGCACTAAATTTTTACTCTATTTTGTATTTATTTTTTCCTATATAGATAGTGTTATTATGACCTGTCAATTATTGCTTCGGGTCATTGTTCTTAAAGTTACCCGTTTATTTTAACAATTTTTTACATTTTCTTATTCTTTTATATACCTCTTGAGAAAGTAGATGGTTCTCCCACGCAGGTTATAATATTTCTTCCAAATATTCTGCTGAATAATTGTAGGTGCTTCTGCATCCGCATTTCTTATTGTAGTAATTCAGTCGCTTTGATATATAGATTGGATTTTACATTATCATCATTTCTTTTCTTCCCTTTGTTCCACTTGTTAAATCTTGAGGGTTGCAGACATCTTTCTCTGGTGATCCTTGCTATGACAGCTGATTGAGAAATATCATGTGTCAAAATGGCAAGATGAACAGTTCTCCACTTTGCAAGAGATTCAAGACTGTTTTGTATCAAAATTTTCTGGTTCTAGTTTGATGTTAGGAGCTAGATAACATGGTAATTTGCCCCGGTGGGTATCCTTCTAGAAATCTTATGGGTGGAGTTATAGTTTTACATGTTTAGTTCAAATTGTCAAGGTCTTATTTGCAGTTGGTTTCTAATATATTATTAAGGTGAGTAGTCAGCTTAGGATTCGAATAGAGGTCAGTCTCAGATGGTTATTGTTCTTTAGTTTTACTTCAGTTTTGTGCTGATATTTTGAGGCTTAGTTTTTTGGGAAGGTCTTACCTTCTCATTATGCTAGGATATGTTGGTACAAACAAGGACTTCATTCTGGTGATGGAACTCCAATATTATCATTCTTTGGTTTTATGGCAAAGTGACCCTTTGGGGTTATGGCATTTTAACCACCAAATGTGCTTATTAACTGTAAATTATGAGACTGATATTGACAGCAAGGACTATTGTAAGATTATCTGTATTGGAATATTGTTAACACCAACATTTATTTCTCTCTGTTGGTGTTTCCTCTGCATTGTGTGGTATGGTTTGAGATCCTATTTCTAATATTTAGTAATCTTATGGTGGAGAGACGCTTGAAGTTATTGTTGGATATATAGGTTGCCAAATACTAGAATCGTTTATTGTCATGACATTTCAGGATATAAGTTGATTTAACATGTATTAAACAATATTCCTGTTTGTGTGACTCTTCCCGCTTGTTCAATATAAAGCAAGGATGATATAGTTTTTGGTTCTGAATTTGGCTTTTTGTTTGAATTATCAATCCTATTTTACTTCTTAAAATTGTCCCTGATTTCTTCTGTCATCATCATTTACAGTGTTGGCTGGTGTTGATAAATTCACATAACTCTGAATTTCGTACTCAAATATTGTAAATTAAACTTCCTCTAATTGCTTAAAGATTGTTTTTGACTGGTTTAGTACTGGAACTTCCCCATATTTCTAAATATCACCTTGTTTTCGTAGTATGTTGCTAGGTGTTGTCTTTGAACATTAACTCATTAAATTTTATTCACTTTGGATTTCACCTTATTCATTACATGTATTGGATTTTGTTTTTCTTAGAAAACCTCAAGTTTGAGGTGGCATATTTGATGAAATTTTGTTTTCTTTGGCTTATTGTCTATCTGGTTCATTCTTTCGTTGAATTTGTTTTATTAAAAATTGTAATTTCAATTACATTAATTCTAGAAATTTGTCGACGATAAAGTTAACTCTGCTCTAGTATTTCTTGTCAGAATTGTACCCTATGTGGCTAGGGTTGATATATTTGGCTGGATGATTGAGGTAGATTATCTTATTTGAATGCATATGATCATCTTTTAACCGTTCGATCTATAATGCATTTTTCCTTGCTCTTGTATAGAAAATTTGAGGGTCTGTTCTAAGAGATACCATTTGCTTAATGCATGTTGATTGATCTTTCTGGGAGGTTCTTACTTGTCATTCCTTATTCGATGTTTTTGTTCGTTAAAATGCATTGGATTATTGGCTGGGTGATATGTAGTGTATTTTTAACTGAGTTTCTTGCCTGTATGTGGCAAAGTAGTTCATGGTTCTTTTTGCTTTGATGTGAAAGTTTCTGTTAGTATTTGTGGGGTTATTTTTTTCCTTTTGCATCCATTCACTTCAAATAGAGGGAGGATGTGCTTCTGCTGGAGTAAACTCAATAATCCCTCCGACCATACGGTATGTAGGCATTTATACCTTCATACTATAGTACAAACTCCATTAAATCCACCGTGGATATATTCTGCTTATTTTTGCAGTTTTTGTGCTGATTTTGATACTTGCTATGTAGGTTTTTTTTTTTTTTTTGGGGGGTATATGCCTATTTGTATATAGATGCATATTTTGCTGTATGAGTTTATGTGCCAGCATCATCTAAAATTCAAATTATTTGAGGAAACAATTTTGTGCAGAATCGTATGAGAAATCCGGCAATGGCTGGAGGCCATCCACAGCAAGGTTATCAAGCACGACCACCTGCAAGCTGGGGCCAAGGAGCTCCTCCAGCACAGCATCCTGGTTATGGTTATATGCAACCTGGGGCATATCCTGGCCCATCTCAGCAGTATAACGTGTCTCAGCCGCCTTATGGAGGCTATCCTTCCCAACCATCATCTGGTGGATATGCTTCTGGTTGGGACCAGTCAGCTATACCACCAAACCCGCAAAGCTCTGCTGCAAGTGGTTATGATTACTATAATCAACAGCCTTCTTCACAGCAGCAGCAAACGCCTGGTGGTTCAGCAGCTCCTGCTGATAACAGTGGTTACCATTACAGTCAACCTCCAGCTTCTAGCTACATGCAACCTGGACAAGGTTATGCTCAGGATGGCTATGGGGGGTACCATGCACCTCCACATTCAGGCTATGGGCAGCCGTCATCATATGAACAGCAGCAAGGTTATGGTTCTGCACCAAGCTACGGTAATTCAATGAACCAAACTCAAGAGGGTCACACACCCTCCTATGGTGGTCAAGGGGATTCAGGTCAGGCACCTACATCTACCCAACCATCTGCGGTGGGCCAGCAAGGGTACAATACAAGTCAGCAGCCTAGCACAAATCCTGGAAGTTATCCACCACAAGGAAGTACTCAACCTGCTTATGGAATGCCTTCCCAGACTGGCTATGGGAGTCAACCACCAACTCAGTCTGGCTATGGATCTGGATATGGACCACCACAAGGGCAGAAACCTTTGGCCAATTACCCTGTCTATGGGCAGACACAGCAGTCGCCTACCACCCCAGGAAGCTATGGCCAGCCAGGATATCATTCACAGCTATCGTCTGGTTACGGTCAACCAGAATCAGGGTCACAACGGGCTCAATCATCTAGTTATGGTGCTGCATCTGCTCAGCCAGGATATGTTGCCCCACCCTATGGAGCACCTTATAATACCTCTTATGGTGGTTACACACAGCCTCCAGCATATCCTGCTGACAGCAATAATGCAAGTGGGAGCACTCGTGGGACTTTCGAGGCAGCACCAGCTTCTCAAACTGGTCAACAAGATGGTGTTGGCAATGCATCACCGGAAAGTTGATTTGGGTTGAGCCTGTTTAAGACATTTTATATTTTGGTAGGTGATGCAAATGGTTTTATTGTATTGCAGTTAGGTCTAGTCAGTTTTTGCAATGTGTTTTAAAGATAATGCTAGTCTTTTACTTCAATATTTTGATGCTCCAAATGGTTTTGGATGCCTTATTTGTCTCTCGCTCTATGTTTTTAGTATTAATCTGTCTGAGGACTGCAATTGCTTGTTCTAAGTATGAATTTTGTTATACTAATGTTTTCTTCTGATTTTATTGAATTTATATCGAATGTTCTTGAGGAATGCCTAAATCCAGTGAAGTTGGTTATATAATGTTGCATAAGGCAGAAGCTGCATTTATGTCATAGTTGACCTCGTCAGAGGTTGTTGATTATGCTACTGGTGCTGAAGGCTGGATTTTAAGTAGAGGCGGTAATTGTGTGGATTTGGATGGATTGAGGTTGGATTATTTCAAATTCAGATTTTTTTCAGGTTTCGGTTTGTTTGGATTTAGGTCTATTCAAGTTCGGGCTTTTTTAAGTCGGGTTCGAGTATGTTTTATATCATTTTTTATTTTATGTTAAATATAATTATTTTACTAATTCTGAATTCCAAGCTCAGCTCTGACTTTGACCCAGCTCGGCCTAATAAAATCTTAGTTTATTTTAATAGGCTTAGTCGTGGCCCGAAAAAAATTAAAATTTTTAGCTTAGGGTCGAATTTGGCTTTGCATGCTCATATAAGCACATAATGTTAAAAAGTTATTTTTATATTAATATTAATATATTTTATAATTAAATTTAAATAAAAATATATTAGTTTATTTTAAAAAATATTGTTTTAGGGCAAGTTTGCTTGAAACTTAAAATTTGAGGTTCGGACATGATTGTTTCGAGCTTGTCGGGTTAGCGCTTGTCGGGTTAGCCTGGCTACTTAGCTTAGGGACAATGTAATTGTTAATTTAAGTTTAGCATGTGAATTTTTATTTTTTATTTTTGATATAATATTATTTATTATGGTTTTCATATTTTTAATTTATTTTATTATACTATTATTAGACTCTAATTATTATTACTTGAAATAATAATAATAAAATAAGAATAATATTCAAAGCATTTAAAATTTTATTATTAACATAAATAAATTCAATATTTAATGAGTTTAATTAATTAAATTAAAAATATATAATAAATTGATGATATATTTTATTGAAAATATTTTTAAAGTTTATAATATGATTTATTTTTTTATAAATTATTATTTTATTATATATAATCTTGTTCAAGGGTTTAATAGGCAGGCTTGGTTCAATTAGGCTCAAGTTTAGGTTTTTATATATTTGTTTCGGCTCAATCTGGCTTGAAATAGTAATTTTAAATTTATATATATATTTAAATTTAGTTGTAAGATGTATATTAATAAAAATATTTTTAATGTAATGAATAATAATTTTGACTTAAATGGGTGAGTTTGGGCATATCAAATAAGGGATTGAGCTTGAAATTTTAAAAAAAATTTATGTCGTGATTTAGCTTGAACTATAAGCAATTTCAATCATATATAAAATATAAATTAAATATTTAATATTTAATTAAATTTTTAAGAGAATATTAAAATAAAATCACTAATTAATGTTTTGTTTTATAAAAAATTATTCAATTATAATTTTATCATCCTTATTTTTAGTATTAAATTTGAGTTCGGGTTGGGTTCAAATTCGGACTATTTCGAGTTTAAATTTTTTTAAGTTTGAGTTATTAATTTTTTGATCAAGTTGAGTTTGATTCGGATTTGAGTTTGAATTTTTTTAGATAAACTTTTTGGTTCGATTTTATTTTGTTATTTATTTCTAATTTTAGGTTAACATTCAAAAAGGAACAAGCAGCAAAAATGGGCCAAAAATCCACCGATTCCAAAAACTGGCCAGCTCTACCGAGATTCCAAAAGCTACAGGGAGTGAGATTATGGCAGAACTGAAAGAAAAAATAAAAGTTCAGCTTCTTGGTGCTGAGCATTTGGCTTCTCAAATTAAATGATGATGATGATGATGATAATAGTAGGAACATATAAGTTCTAATATCTTTACTTCAAAATTTATACGAAGAATAAAAATACTAATCATTCTAAAAAATAAAAGAAAAGAAAGAAAGAAAGAAAGAGAACGGACTCGTAACAAAATTGTATGCAGAGTTACGTAATCTGCCACTCGGTTTCTTATGTTCAGAAACTGCAAAAAGTAGGAGAAAAAAAAAAATTGTATCCTTAGGGTCTAGGAACTCTGACACATGGCATGAAAATAAGCATTCACCTGAGAGGATTCGCCGCTGCGTAACATAGGCAAAACTCCACCCAGGAATTTATATAAAATAAAATAATAAATCTGTTATAAAACCCTGCTTCTCCCACTGGTATCTCTCATAATATCGCCAAATGTCACACTTGGTGTTCCTCCCTCCTCCTCCTCAGGTTCTATTGTTCTTTTGTTTTCTTTCCATCTTTCTCGGTCTTTCATATCCGACTCTGCAACTGAATGGAATCTTTAATTTTCCATATTTTATTATATATATGGCTGTCTCTTTCTTAATACTCATCATTGTTTTCAAGAGGGTTTTTTTTTTTTTTTTTTAAAGAAATCTAGTTTGGCGTAACGATTCAGTTTATTCATAGATTCCTATATGGAAGTTTTATTGTTTTCTGCAATATGTTCATTTTTTTAATTTCGGCATTCCATCACCATTTTGCTTCAATTAATCTAATGCTGCTTGGGTAGTTACGTCTCTTCTCTTGTTTTTTAAATCCATTTATTTATTTACTTGTTTATAGGTTGGACATATAGCCTGCAAAATAATTTATGGTATTAGGAATTCAAGGTCTCGTAATTCTGGGGTGATTTGATGGAGAGAGAATGGCCAAATCTTACAAACAGCAATGCTCAGCTGTAACTCTTTTCGTCGTATATCTCTGATAGAATTCATGCTTTGTCTTAACATATTACAATTCAATCATGATGATTAATTTTCTTATCTCAGCCGATGGCGTTGACCTCCAAGTTAGCTCAGTTGCAGTCAAAGGCAACTCAAGCATCCTAATTTGTGGCAAAGCATGCTCCTCTGTGGTACAAGCTGCTACTTGAGCAGGATAAGCACTACATTCAGGAGCCGCCAACTGTTGAGAAATGTAACCTTTTGTCGAAGCAATTGTTGTACACCCGTCTAGCCAGGTTACCCCCTTTTGATCCAATTCATTCTTTAAGCTACTTTGTAACTTTTGGTGATTACCTTCTTCTCGTCATGGTCACATGGAAATGTTTATGGATATGATGGCGTAAAAGTAAAAGGTCTGAGCAGGAAGCTTATGCTTGTAATTGATAATGGTATCAAAGTTTAAAGGGAAAGGGAGAGGACCCCTGTCTTTTTTTCAAGTTATATCATTCTGACTTTTGCAACCTCTCCTATAACAATCAATGTTATGCTTTAAGCATGGCAGTGGGTTGAAACAAAAGGCGTGGGCTGCGATTTAGCATTAAGCGCCAGCCTAGACTTCTCCCAACATCTTATATTTTTCCCTATTGCTTTGAACATCTATCGGTTGCCCGAATGCTTCCCGGCATTGATCAAACCTTCATGCTGATCTATTGGATTTGCTACTCTGTTTACGAACAATTTTCCCTTCTTATATCCTTAGTGATTTGCACATTGCTGTTCTCTTGAACATCTAGAAACAAGAGGCTAGTCTTGTTTGATTGTGATTTTCTGTGCTTGTAATCTACATCAATCAAAAATTTCTAGTCTCCCCCTGGTTTAATAGCTTTTAATCTGAATTTGATACAGTATTCTTGGTCGTTACGAGGCACTCCAGAAGGAGATTGATTATGTCAAGCATATGTGGAAGAACAGGAAGGAATTGAAGATTGTGGATGCGGGCATTACTACTCTATTTGGGTTAGAATGTTTTGCTTGGTCTTGTGCTGGAGAGATTGTTGGTCGAGGGTTCTTCACTGGTTACTATGTCTATATTGAGTCACCGAGAACAGCTTTTATAGTTGAGCTGGTCAAAGCTTTCACCATATGCCATTTTCTTAATGTTTTAGTCAAATCATGTGGTAAGATGTTCTAGACGGGTAATCTTCTTTATCAGCCTTTTATAGGCTAGACTTTGATTTGTTCAGGCTTATATATATATATATACGTATATACACATAACAAGAGCGGCTGATATTTCTATCGAGTATAGTGGCAGATAAACCTCTTTGAACATGGAAAATATTAAGGGCAAGAAAAATCTCGAAATCCCCCTTCCTCCTGCTTAGTCTGCTGGCCTAGCTCATACTCTTATCTTGATGCAAACCAAGTATTACCTCTTGCTGGTTTTGGTAGCTTAATTCTTCAGTTTTCTCTCTTGCAGCAAAAGCAAGTTCTTCATCTTGCTGGTTTTGGTAGGGTTAATTGTTCTGTTTCCTTTCCTTTGATTCATGCGTGATTATGCTCGTGCGTTTAAAGACCCAGACCGTTGGGAAGATCTTGATTGTTGCTAACGTCTTTTGATCATGTTGCTGGTTTATATTTTATATATATATATATATATATATATATATATATGTATCTTTGATTTTGAGCTTTGATTCTGAGTAAAAAGTGTTTAAACATGCAAGTGACAACTTATCAAAAGAAATTTGAGTTTTAATATATTCATGCTGTTAGTTTCAGAGAGGTGATAGTCAACTTATTTTTTTATCCTAAGCAATGATTAAAAAAAAAAAAAAAAAAGGAAAGAAAAATGAAGAAAAGGAATTTCGAGAACTGAACATCTTTCAATGGCAATCTTAAGGAGGCCCCAGCTTGAATTGGAGGTCTTTTTTATTTTTTTAATAATTTCAGAAACAAAAACAAAAGAACTTTATCAGCCACAAAAAGAACATATTTTATGTTATTATTTCACTTGTAACTATTCTTCAACATACACTCGAGCAAAAAGCTTCACGGTTCGTAAACGTTGCATCCGAATAACCTCATCTTTTCTTTGTATGCCAAAATGGAGGGGCATCCAGACTAAGAAGTTTCTCTACTTTTTATGTCTAAAATCTAAACGTAGGACAACTCCTAAGTAGAATTGACTCTGTATTCTCTAGGAACAAAAGCTTTCTTTAATCTTCACTTAAAAGAGATGATTCCTAAATGCAAGTAACACCTTTGGTGTCAAGAGTAAAACGAATGCCAAGATTGAACCGAAAAACATTTTGACAAGGTATTTCAACGGGTCACCTTCGGCTTCTTCGGAAGAGTCCGTTGTTGAGGTTGACAGTGCTTCTGCAGATGGTAGAGCTTCAACCACAGCATCAGCTAGATCTGTGATGAATGAAGAGGTGCAACCTAGAGCAGGCACACGGCCCCAATTCTCGATGCCAGATTCGAGCGCTAATTCCTTATATTCCATGTCAATCTCTTCAAGAGTCTCTATGTGCTCACTCACAAAGCTGGAAATTTGTGAATTTTACTAAAATTGATTTCCACTATATAATCTAGCACTTTCAAAGCACATGTCAATAATAGCTACTCTAAGTTCTGAGTCATGTTACCTTATGGGAACAGCTAGAAGACTCTTCACACCTTTCTGGCCCAGCTCAACAAGAACTTCATCCGTGTAGGGCTTCAGCCATTGCACCGGACCAACTCGACTCTGGAAAGAATGCATGAAGAAGTTGTTGAGCATAACAATTTCCATTTTTTTTTTTTTTCAAGCTAAGGCAGAAACTTGGCTCTAAAACCAACCTGGTAAGCAAGAGTATGATCATTTCCAATTCCTCTAGCTTTCAGCTCTTGCATAATTAAGCAGATGCACTCTTCCATTTGATCTTTGTACGGATCTCCAGCATCCTCAACGTAACTAACCGGCACACCATGGGCGCTAAAAAATATCATGACCTTAAGTTCAAAAGAATATTAGAAATAGTTGTTAATAAAGTCAATCTCAAAAAAGGACCAAAATCCAACATCTCAAATTCTAATCACTGACTTTGTGCATAAAAGAATACAATAGTAACCAAACAAACCTCTTCAGGCTTTGCAAATTTCCCCAACTCTTTCTCAATCAAGTCAGCCATAGACTTAATATATCCTTGTCGTTGATACCAAGAGAGAATGACAGAAACAGGTAGCCTTGATAAATATGCATCTTCCCTGAAATATAACTCGTTTTCAGAGTCATTCATAAAAGGGGAACAATAATGGATGATTTCAAGCCTAATAAAAATTTTCTAACACCTACCCGAATATACGCTGGAGAACTCGGATGCTTGACCCAGTTGTGGAGATGGAGAACTGAGGATACAGTGGCAGCACAACAAGCTTCGTTATCCTGTCCCGCTTAATCTGATGCATAATATAAATGCTTAGCAATAGAGATCAATGCATTTTGAAGATAAATCATCCAATGCTAAACAGACGGTTCTTTATTAAAATATGGGGTATAATTTCAAGTTAGTTTAAGGCATAGACATATAAAAGGAGAACTTGCACAAATGAATTACATTTCTTTCTTTTTCTTATTACTCCCTATATCTATCCATTCTGAAGGATTTGCTCAACTTAACGATAACCCTTATATAAACCAGAGCAGGTGCTCAGTCATGGAAAAGGTATCACAGAGGTTCATAATTTCACCAACGATCTCGAAAGAAATTTAAAGCACATGAAAATTTTGTGTGACTATAAAAAATGACCAACCTGCTCGATTGCCTCCTCGGTGAACGGGTACCAATATCGCATTCCGACATATACATTGGCATGTAAATTCTTTGCCTCCAAAGCCATTCTAAGAGCATCCGCCTGCAATAAATTCTTCAAGCCGTAAATACACTTATCACATGAAAACCACAGAAGTTTCAACAAAAAGCATGGAACAGATTTAACATGTTTCACTTTGGCAGAAACTACCCTTGCGAAACACAGTTGTTCACTTGCAACCACAGCTTTTGGCACAAAGTAAATATCCCAATTTCTACAATTAAGGGGATTTTAATTTACCTGTTCATCAGTTATTTTACGCAAAGGTGAGCCACCACCAATGGCAGCATATCCTTCTTTGCTTTTGGGAGCCCGAAGAACAGAAATTAACTTTGCCAATGGTCGTTGAAGAAACTTAAACAGCCTTGGTAGCCTTATTATATCCTGCATTAAAAAAAAAAAAAAACCAATATCACCATTAGCACACCAATGAAGCTTAAAAACCCAGAAAAGAATATAAAAACTAGATTAAAAAAGAGCGAGAAAACTTAACATACAGGATCAGCAAATAAGTTATATAGAAATGGTTGAACATCGTTAAGAGTCTCTGGCCCTCCAAGATTCAAAAGTAGGACCCCAAGCTTCTCATCAGCGGCATGTGCGTAGTAAGATTCTACAACATTTTCACCCAAAGTGCAAACCCCCACCGTCGAATTCGCTTGTGAGTTGAGATTTCTCTTCTGAATTAGGCCAGTACTGAGATTGGCTCCTTTGAGAACGCTATGATTTTGGGTATTCGAGAAACTTGAGATTACAAAAGCTTTAGGTGACGCTTTATCAACATCATTGACTCCTTCAGAGGAATGGCGTGAGACAGAGGCAATACATCTGCTCCCAGTAATCGACCTGAAAAACAAAATAAAGAAATTAACAAAGACATAAATCTGGAAAGCATTTGTCCCAAAAATTACATTTTTTTGTTCACAATAATCAAAAACTTTGAACAATCTAGAAATATTATTAGATCTAAAAACCCATTTAAAAAAAATAAAAAACATAAAGTATAAACCTTTTTTATTAAAACACCAAGAAAACAAAAGAATTACCTTGAAAATATATCATCAGAATTGCGGAGACTGGAACCAGAAAGTTTGGTATGGGAAAGAACTCCAGATAAAGAAGCTGCCACCATGGTTTTGATCTGAAGACTTGTTTCTCAATTGAAAGTGCAATAACAACTGAGAATCTGGAGAAAAAGGGAAGTGAAATTAAATAAAAAATATTTATATATTAAAAAGTGGTTGGAAACTGGGTTTTCGGTGAATTGGTAAGAGACTTTTGTAGGGGTTAGTTGAGAAGAAAAGGGAGAAAATTTGCCTATGAAATTTGGAAAGTCAAATAAAAACTGCGTTCGTTCCCAAGGCTATAGGAAACGTGTATTATCAAGGCTATACACGTACGTTCAAAGGGAGAAAGCTGACGGGATGGATGGAGCCTTGGACGCCAAAACCTTTGTAGAAGCTTCCAAGAAGGTAGGAATTAAGGGGGTCCTTCTCATTTTATTATTTTCTTCCTTTTCTTCCAACAAGATGGACGATGTACGCATGAATGTATGTATATCAAGACGCCACCGTTTTGGGCTGACTTAAAAGTCCTTGACACCACCAAAGTAAAGTTATTTGGGTGTGCTACGAACTACCAAGTCCAAAATTCCAAGTATTCAATTAATAACAGTAAGTTAGAGATTGTATTTTATTTGCATAAGTTAAAAATAATAAAAATCTTTAAAATTTATCATTTTGTGTATTTCTTTCACATTTAAATAATTTTTAATTTTTATTTAAATAAATCTTTAATTTTTAATTTTTAATTCGTATTTAATTAAATTTTTTAACTTTCAATTTTTACTCAATCTTAAATTTATACTTAAATTTTAAATAATTATTTATTTAGATGAAAATTAAAAATACTAGTTATAATTCAATAATTATTTTAATATTTTAACCTTAAAATTATATTAAAAATAATATAAGGGATTGGATTATAATTAAAAAAATGATTTAATCCCTTTTATTACTAAATTGACTATTTTTATTTTTATACTTTTAAATTAAGCAAAGTCGTAAAATGGCTAATTATGTTAAACGAAAAACATCAAAATGCCGAGTGAATTATTCTTACAATACCTCTATTGTAGTCCACTATGCAATTTAACCCTTGTAGAATTAATTTAAGTATCCATATATGTCTAAAATGGAGTAAAGAAGTGTTAGAAGAATAACATTTAGAAAGCTAACAGGACCTTCTAAATATTGATTTGTCAAACATTGACGTCAGCATCCTTTCTAATATCTAATATGGTACGTTAACATTTGTAAGGCCACGTCACTTTTCTAACAATTTTATTCTTAACATTGTTAAAAATTTTCATTATTTGTAATATTTTCAAACATACAAAGATCAAAGTAGTTAATCTAATATTATAGAAATTAAATTGCATTTTGGACTGTATTAGTAGAGAGATTGGAAAAGAACTTAGTACTTTAATAGTTTTTGTTTAACACCATTAGACATTTTATTGTTGTACTTTAATTTTAAAAGTATAAAAATAAAAATATTGAATTTATGTATGATTTAGATGACTACATACCTTATTCTAATATTTATACTTAGCTACTAAATTCAAACAATTTCAAGGATCTTTTAGTTATCCAAGTTTTATTTAATTAACATCTTTTAATTTAATTCGCATGTAACTTGTGAAATTATTTTAAGGAAAAAGATTAGCACCATTTTGGTTTTTAAGAAAAAAGAAAACATTAAAATCACTGTCTATTTAAGTAATTTCAATGCGACCAGCGTTTTAGGGTTTTGGAGAAACCACTCTATAAAAGCAAGCCTTACTCGGTACTTCGTATGCAGCCTTCTCGTCTCTTCTTCCCCAACTCTTTTCCAGTTCACTTTGCTTAACTATAGGATTTTTTTTTTTTTAATTGCTAATGGTAATTCTCTGATAAAATGTGGTAAAAAATGATAGTTGCAGATTGGCTCCATAACAGAGTCAACAGCAGGTGCCGATCCATGGCGACCTGACTGCCGCATGGAGCCAAGATTTACTTAAACGGGTGAAGACCCATGAAACTCACAGTTGTTTCATAACACAATAACCCGCTTATATTTCCTCTATTGTCTTATCCCTCTCTCCCTCTATTACTTTGGGGCTTTTATCAGATAGTTTGATTGTGCTTTTAAACAGAAAAATTGTAGATTTTTAGGAGCTGAAACTGAACAGTTGAGGGGGGCATCCAGTCAGACACGGGTGTTTGTTGTTTTTTACAATAGCAATCTACCTTTTGCATGGTGCCCAAAGCCGAGCTACTTACACGATTGGAGGGAGCCTTTGCTTCTACATGGTTTCCTTCAAATTTAAAGCAGCTAAATATTTTTTTTATCACCTTCTTCAGTATATTCAGCACCAGCTAGATCTGAATCCTTTTATATCCCCTCTAGTTTACTATTATCACTCTTTTATTGGCTTATCTTATTATTTTGTATTTATTGGTATTTGATGATTATGTTAATGGCACTACAATTGAGTCAGCAGTGAGAGCCTTGTCCATGGTGCCTTTTCTGCCGCTTGGAGCCGAGAGAAACTTGCTGAAAAGGAGATTGCTTGAAATGTTTTCTAATTTCATTTTAGGAATCATGCAGTTTTCGGCAACTTTTCCTGTCGAAATCCCATTGACTTCAAGCTTCCATGTTTTTGTTTGGTTCTTGTTGATGTTATTATGCTTTTTTGTTTGTATCATCATTCCTGTGATTCCCCATTTGACTTCTTATTTTCGTTTGAGTAGTTCTTTAACAGTTGCTTGTATGGCAGATTGCAGGGTTTCGTGTCAGTACTCATTTGCAACAATCCTGACTCTGGCTTCTGGAGTAGAAGCTCCTTTGGTTGTCAGAGATTCACTAACAACAGAGGTTTATTGATTTTTTTCCATTTTAATGTTGATTTCGTAAAGAAAATTTGTTCCTCAGCTCAAATAATATTATTATGTAATTAGATTATTATTCTACTCCAATTGGTTAAAACTTGCAATGTAACCTGTAATTCAGAAATCTGAAGCCTCTTTTGTAAAGGTATCTTAGTTAACTGTGAAATCATCAGTGCTGAACTCATCTCAGACAAGCAACCTTTGCAATTTTGCTTTAAAACCTTAGCGGCCGTATTATAGATAATAGACTTCAATCCACTGTGAAATAAGGTTGGGGCAATCTGCTAATAGCATTTCCATTTTCAATCTAAATGGATCAAAATAAGAGATTGAATTGAAATCACCATATCATTCAATATAAACATAGGAGTCAGTTCACATTTCTGAAAATGAATACAAGTATTAAAAAAAAAAAAAAGGCAGAGCCTAAACCCTCCAAATTCCGCGAACTGAAATGTCAAAAATGGCAATGGAAGTAACAAAGATGTATAGGAACATAGGACCCAATTATCAAAAACTACAATCACAATCAAACGGACGAAGAGGGGTACTTTCAGTGTTAGATTTATTAATACCCAGTTCTTCAGTCTATAGAGCAACAAAACCATCTGCAGTTCTCTGTCGAGGCCGAGAAGATAAATAATTGGATCCTTCATCTTTAGTTTTGTTTACTTCTTTCATCCTTATTCTTCTTCTTCCTCAACGATTTGGGTTTAGAATTTCCATCAACACTGGGTTTCTCAGTCTTTTTTTTTTTTTTTTCCCTTTAAGTTTCTTCCTCTTTTTACCAGCAAATATCTCATCAATTTCGTTACCAGCAATCTATTTTATTTATTATGTTTTTTAATTAAATACCATGCCATATAATTTGAAATTTTTTATTTTATTTTATTTTTATTTTCGCATGACATTTTCTATTGCATATAATACTACATATTATTTTCGGTTGGTTTTGGTTTCCAGCATAAGTTTTATATGAATATCTGTTAATCACTACTAAATAATCTGAGGTATGATAGCTAATCAAAAATGAATCAATTGTAATATTAGTTATCAATCTAAATTACTCAATAAATTTGAATCCTGGGTTTGGTTGGAACTGAACCCTTGCTTTGCATTGCTTGGCATAATACTGCATATCGCAGAATGAGGGGGAAAACATTAGTCAACCAAGTCCACACGTTGATTATACTTTACTAACATTTAGTGTAAGATTTTAAAGATTAAATTTAACATTTATTAAAAGGAAAATATTCCATAAAAGAACAACTCCTAACAGCATATGATTTTAATAAGAGAAAAAAACTCAATGGAAAGTTCCATCACCTTTATCTTACTATTGAAACACCAGAGAAATTCATATTCCAACACTCAGATAGTTTTATTGCTCTCAACTACATTTGAAAATTTTCATGAATCCATGAATACATTCGAAGTAAGAACCCTGAAATTTTTGTTGGATTTCGCCTTGTTCTGATGTTCTCAGTGTCTCTCATAACTCGATAAGTAGTACTTCTTAAAGTGAATCTGCATTGAATCATTCATACACCAGGAATGGGAAATTGGGTTGTAAGTGCTTCGACTCGACTACGGAGATCTGACACCTTACCCGTCAGGGGAAAATCGGGAGACACCACAAACTTCAAGAATTCTTGAAGCTTTGATCCAGAAACTAATCCTTTAGCATCAATAGTTATTTGCACACCTTCATGGATGAAGTCAGCAACAGCTGCAAATTCCTTTTCTCTAAATCCTCTAGTGGTCATAGCAGGTGATCCAATGCGAATGCCACCTGGAACAAGTGCACTCTTATCACCTGCAAATTTTAAGATGTGTAACTACCGGTCATATATATACATAAAAAAAATTAAATGAACTGAAAAAAAAAAATGCAAATAAGGCAGAACATACCAGGCACCGAATTTTTGTTCAAGGTTATAGAGGCCATGTCAAGTATTTTCTCTACTCGAGCCCCATCGATACCCTGTTGAAGGAGAAGTTAATTAATACAAGGAAAGAGGCAAAAGGTGCTTAGGGTGTCTACAAAAGAATCAGAACAAGAGTTCTAATGCTACTCGAGTTTTCAAGAATTGTGACAGAGATAGTAACTTACCAATGGCCTCAGATCCACAAGCACAAGGTGATTGTCACTGCCACCAGAAACCAGTGTATAGCCAAGTTCAACCAATCGGCTAGCAAGAGCTCTACAATTGGACACTACCTGCAGGATGAAGTACCCATATTAGACTTGATCATCAGGACATAACTTTGAATCTTTATCTTTGAAAGACAGTACCTGATTCTGGTAAGCCTTGAACTCAGGCGACTGTGCATGTTTCAAGCAAACTGCTAGTCCACCAATTGTGTGGTTATGAGGACCACCCTGCATAGAAAACATTATGTTTCGCATGACATGACTAGTTCGTAACTTCAAAACCTCAGCTTGAACTTTGAAAGCCAGCAGAAGGTTGGAATAGGAAAATTCAGATTAGTAATAGGAGCAAATGAGCTGAGTCAAACTGACCTGTAAACCTGGAAAAACAGCATTATTGATGGCAGATTCTAAATCAACTCCAAGAACAGGATCCTTCTTGAAGAAGATCATGCCACCTCTTGGACCTCTCAAAGACTGGAAATGAGCAAGAAAATTAAGTAGGTTATTCACAAGGACATTACTGCAAAGGGAATAAATTGTACAATTTGAAAGATACCACACTAGCAAGTTTATGGGCAGGGCAGATCCTCAAATGCAAATGATAACTAAATCAGGATCAAAACAAAGTTAACACTATATTCTTTGCTAGATGAGGGAAAAGATAAACTGAACTGGGAAATCAAGCAAGATTCGCCATGCTACAAGAAACTACATTTTCTCAAGAACCCTTACCCTTAATATAAATATTTCAACAAGCAACGCTAGTAGCATGTCAAGTGAATTTAACATAGATAGAGTTTAACACATTAAATGAACATATTCATCCCAAACCTTGTGTGTAGTTGTTGTCACAATATCACAATATTCAAAGGGGTCAGCAACTACAGAAGCAGCAACGAGTCCACTTATATGAGCCATATCCATCATGAGAAATGCACCGATGGCATCTGCGATCTTCAAAAAGATTTCAATCGAATAAGTTATAAGCTATGAGAAGGAATATATGAAATGCATAGAAAAAAAAATAGTTTTCACTAAATGATAGGTAAATTATGGTAGGCATTATAGCACAACCAGCAATTACCTTCCTCATGCGAGGATAGTCAAAATCTCGAGGATATGCACTGGCACCGGCAATTATAAGTTTTGGTCGAAAGAGCGTAGCTGTTTTCTCAAGCATGTCATAATCAACAAGGCCTGTTCCAAATTTCAGACGAAGTGAATCAACCACCAAGCATGATTACCAACCACTAAAATTTAGCAAGTCAAACAATAAGGAGGCATAACCTGTGGATTCATCAAGTCGATAAGGCATTGACTCGAAATAGATTGATGTGCCAGATACTCGTCTTTTAGGAGTCATAAATCCATGTGACAAATGTCCCCCGTGAGGTAAGTCCAGACCCTACACCAATTACAATAAGAAATCATCAATTTGCGTACCATCCAACAGAAGAGACCAAAAAAAAAAAAAAAACACCTAAATTACAGCAGCTAAAAAAGGCAAAGGTATCTTACCATTATTCGATCATGTGGATTAAGAATAGCTGTATAAACCTCAAAATTAGCAGGAGAACCTGACAATGGTTGAACATTAACGCCCCACTTTGTTTCATCCAAGTGAAACGCTGCCAAAGCCCTCTTCTGGCAAAGTGTTTCAAGTTCATCAATGTACTCATTGCCACCATAGTACCTGCAACAAACAATAAGATCATTGGCTGCACACAATTAAATCAGAACCAAAAAAAGAAAAAAAGAGAGATTAAATCTCTATGCAGTTGGCTTAATTAAATATACCTTTTACCAGGTAGTCCTTCGGAATACTTGTTTGTGAGACATGACCCGACTGCCTCCATCACTGCACGGGATGTAAAGTTCTCCGAGGCAATAAGCTCAAGGCTTTTGAACTGCCTCTCCTTCTCCTTGTTAATAATCGCACGAACCTCAGGATCAGCTTCACCGAGGGCATGGTCCACAAAGCTCTTTTCGAGCAGAGGGACAGAAACAGAAGAGGCCGGAATCCCAGTGACTAAGCTACCTTCGATTTGAGCTCTACAAGGCTTCACTGAGTTAAGTTTAATATGGTGCTGGAATCCAATAATACCGGACCCTTTTAAAGGAAATGCTAGTTTATTGACCCTCATGGGCTGTTGCAAAGAACCCATCATTGCAGCTCCACCACAAGCCTGCATTCTTGCTTTCCACTAGTATACCTCACAAATTTCCTACGAATTTACAAGGTAACAAAACACAGAATTAAAATGAAAATTTAATTTCAACATAATTTTTTTTTGTGGTTAAAGCAAAAAAAAATGACCAGCCTTTAAGACTTAATCCCATATGAGAAAAGGAAAACAAAAGAAAAAAAAAAAAAAGGAGGAGTTCTGCTTTGAAGAGTGAAGTTCTTGCAGGAGCTTGATTAAAAGCTAACACGAAAATTCTTAAACTTTACCCTTAAACATGTATAACTAAAGACATACAGCAAATCTTAACTTAAAGCACAAACAGTAAACAATTTAAACAATATAGCACAGATAATACACCGATAAAATCGAATAAGACGAATTAACAGGGTAAAAAAGAATAAAGCAAAAACCTAGCTTTCTCGCGTTTTCTTTCTGGAGTGAATAGGTTGACGAAGGGGCTAAAAGTTTTAAAACCCTAAAACTGTACTGAAATAATAGAGCCGTTTGAAGCAATAGAAAAATAATAAGAAGAAAAACTGGAAAAATCCAAAGCGGCTGGACCGGAGGATTATATTCTTTAATCTTTACCACTCGCAAACTCAACCAGTAAGTGACAGAAGTGGAAAAAATCTTTATCAAGGTGTAAAATAATTCCTCGACGCGTTGGTCTATTGTGTCTCCTCCTAAGTATTGGCTCTCACGTTGCCACTTGGCCTACCAACTCCTGATCCTGTGATCATGATAGCCAAAAATAAAACCCTTCAATGACGTACTCTTTATTTAGATAACAAGCACATTTGCTATGGTCAGAAAATAAAACAGTATAAACTGAAAAATAAACTTGCCATTTCAATTTTTTTTTCCTTTAAAAAACTTGCCAAAATTCATAGAAGATTTCTGGAAATTTACTTACCATATGAGAACTGAGAAGGTAAGTCTTTCCTTAAACGTTACAATTCCTTTATTGATGTAATATTTATATATTTTTATATATTATAATTATATTTAAATTATTATATATTTATTTATATAAATATATTAATTAGTCTTATTATAAAGATTTTGATATGTTAAAACTATCAAATGATAAATGGTTGAATTTAGGTGGATTTAGGTCACACCATATTAGCTTTAAGTAATGTCAAGTTTAAATTATTTTAGATATAAATTAATTTAGCTTTCGGATATTTTAATTTTTGATTTTTTTGAGTTCAAAACCGTTTTAAATTTGAATTCTTTTGCGTTTAGATTAGATTCGATTTCAAGTTAATCAAATTATTTTAAGTTCTTCCTAAAAAGCATAATTAATTCAAAATGCTTTTGGAATTGGGATTGAATTCCACTTTTTTTTTCTTCAAATTTAAATCACAATTTCTTTGATTTTGTGAAAACAATTCCTTCAATTTGATTTCAAGTTTATTTTACCGTTCTTGCTTTCTCATTTTACAAATAGCTGTGGTCGTACAATAAAGACCAAAACATAAAAGTATAAAATTTTCTTATCTACCTAAGAATTATGATGGTATTTGACTTAAAAATTTGGGATTGAATATGCTAATATAATAGCAATTGTTATTAGTTATCAAATTAGCATCTATATAAAACGTGAAAATGCCACAGTTTTCAATTACATTGAACCTAAACCATTTGAAAGGAATTTTTTTTTTTTTTAATTTTCTTAGAAAGAAAAACATAATCACGCAATTAGGGGATTCCCCATCAACTATTGTAACATAGTGTAATTTTCGCCATCGAATGGAGGGATCAGATTCCTGACAAAGACAGCCAAAGCCCAGACTTATCACAAATTCTTTATTTATTTATTCCACATGAGAAAGGCCTCCGCCAGTTTCAGCCCGGGTCCTGCACGAATATATATATATATAAAATCATTTTTCATAAATAAAGAAAAAACATTTGTTATATA
This sequence comes from Adansonia rubrostipa, assembly GCA_038381775.1. NCBI lineage: Eukaryota > Viridiplantae > Streptophyta > Magnoliopsida > Malvales > Malvaceae > Adansonia > Adansonia rubrostipa. The sequence continues at coordinate 4,280,726 of JBBYHM010000019.1, forward strand.
TTCATATGTCATATTGAACCAAACTTATGTGCTATAGGACATCTTGAAAGTTGTTCAATAATAATAGCTTTTACTACATGAATTTGGATAGGCTTGGTACCAAATATATCTATCTCAGCTGTAGATATGTCGGCTTATGTTACTTAGACTCTTCATTTTTTTTTCCCCAAACATTCATGTCCAATACATATTCATATATGGATATAAGGTTGTGATCCTCCAAATAAATGGAAAAGCTTTAAAAATTTGAGTATATCCATATCAGATTCATACCAGTAGCTTGACTACCAATTAAGGCTCATTCTAGAATCTAGTAATATCTACCAATTAGCAGAATAATTCAAGATTTTAACAAGAATGCAAGCATACTCAAATCCTTAGGTT
>JBBYHM010000019.1:4281209-4345745 GCA_038381775.1 Adansonia rubrostipa
AGTATATGAGAAATCAGACAACCACTTCTAGAACATAATAAGTTCCAAACAAAGAAAAAAGAGCAATGTTTAATGTTCATTCAACAATTTTGGAAATGAACCAATACACTTGATCACTTGATTCACAAAATACATTTCAAAACATACCTTGCTTACCTTGAGTTTGCAAGCAAGGAAAAACATAAAGCTGAGCCTATGAGGGGTAAAAAGGAAAACCATAGGGAAAACTAATTAGCAATAAAATATCATCTCACACTCACGCACCAAAGTTTTAAGATGGACACTCATACCGTAAAAACCACACGAACTTCAATGCGAAAACTTTCAAGTCATACAATTAAAGGAACTCAAACAACTAGAAGCAGTCACTTACGGAATGTAAACAAGTAACTCAGGATCACCCTCGTTACTCTCCAAATGTTCCTGCCACAGTTCAAAAACCTCAACAAGCTATCACATACATTGAAAATGACAGACATTTCAAGCATAATAAAAAATCATTTTCCAGAAGCATTTTAATACAAAAATGTAACTGTAGAAATACTTACATACACTAATTCGTTTATTTATATAAAATTACATATATGCATTCATTCATTTGTTTCAAACAAGAAAAGGAACAGAGGCATGGAATAAAAAGCATATAAATTAAAGTTAATTAAAAAATTAAAAAAAAATTACCCCAGTAGAATTTAATCGCTCCTCCCAAGCTTTAAACACCGATTTGACGCTTCCGGGATTACCCTCATTCAAAGCAGTTACCTGAAGATAACCAAAATATCCAAGAAACAAAATTACTATGTAAATTCAGTTAAAGAAGAGAGTGGAAAAATAAAACGAAATTCTACTTCAAATATGAATTAGGGACAACAAAAATCAGTAATGAGTCGGTTGAATCTTCAAAATTTCCAGAAAAAAAGAGAAAGAAAGGACCTTCGAGAGGTCGATGTGCTTGTAAAGAGACCAATTAGAAGAACAATCATGATCTTCGCAGCTGTGGTCATGCGTACACGCCATTTTCGCCTGATCTCTCACCTTTCGCAGCCAAAACAAGCGAAGAAGCAAATATCTAAAAAAAGAAGTACAACGCGGAAAAACGCACCGTTTCTTCTATTCTACCTCTCGGTAGTCTATAACGAAAAACCATCGACGAGTTTAAAACGGCACCGTTTTATTCGTCTCTTTGGCAATTTCCTTTCCTCTCTCCTTCCTGACCCTTTGTTTGGTTGCAAATGTCAGAAGGACATCGAGGGAAAATGAAAATGGAAGGAATCCAAGGAGACCCTTCGGTGGGAGGAGCGGGGCGTTACACCTTGAATCCGACGCGAATCAACAACGAGGACATAATATTTTGCGTGGATGTAGACGCAGAGTCTCTTGTTGAGATGAAAACAGCGGGGGTCACCCGATTGGATTCCATAAAGCAAGCCATCCTTCTCTTCGTCAACTCCAAGCTCTCTATCAACCCCGACCACCGCTTCGCTTTCGCTACTCTCTCCAAATCAGCGTCTTGGGTACTCTTCCCTTTGTCTTTTCTTTTTTTTTTTTTTAATTTCTTTAAGATCGATTGGAAATTTGTGAAATAGAAGAACATAATCTAGGCTTTCATTGATTTGGAGAAAAAAAAATTAAAATTTTCATTTGTTTGTTGTTATAGCTTAGAAAAGAGTTCAGCAGTGATGTTGAGTCTACCATTGCTGCGGTTCGGGCACTCTCGGCTACCACTGTGTCTTCTGGTCAAGCAGATCTCACCAATTTATTCCGATTAGCAGCTCATGAAGCCAAGAAATCTCGTGCCCTGAACCGAATTTTAAGAGTGGTCAGTATTCGTTTCTTCTTCCCTTTTTATCATTAAGTTGGGAAAAATATTCGAACTTTAGACCTCCTTTTCTAAGTGTAGCTACCAAGTAGATGGTTATGTTTTATATTTTCAAGTCATCCTTTGTTGAATGAATTCCTATGAATGGTTAAATTACTTCGAACTGTTGGAAAGATTTAAGTAATGAACCTTTTTTATATGAATTTGTGGCTTGCATATAAATGTTTCTATTTCGTCATTCTTCCTAAAAAATCTGACACACGGTGTTATATTTCGCCGCCTTTTAGATTCTTATATACTGCAGATCGTCGGTACGACCCCATCATCAATGGCCTGTAAACCAAAAACTCTTCACTTTGGATGTGATGTACCTCCATGACAAGCCTGGACCGGATAATTGTCCCCAGGCGGTCTATGATGCACTCGTTGATGCGCTCGAACATGTTAGTGAGTACGAAGGATACATCCACGAGAGCGGACATGGGCTACCGCGGACCCTCTTCCGCTTCATGTCTATGTTGTTGTCTCACCCTCAACAGCGTTGCCCTCAAGATGACTGCGATATTCCCAAGCCTCTTATGAAGAAGTCAGCTGAATCAGCAAATGGTGAAGATAATGTTCATGTGTCCACCAGCCGGTGAAAACATCAAGCACCTGATCATTCGTGCTGCTTCGTTCCTTGGGTCATTTTATCAGTATGCTTTCCAGATGAGCTGAAATTAAGATATATAGACAAGATAACCTATTTAATTTTGTGCAAACATTCTGTATAGATTAAACCTTTTTGTGTGTTCTTGTCAAACTGTTTCATTTTATATAAGATGCAATATTTTCATCATCTTACACCTTAAAGGAGTAATTGGTCATTCCGATCTGGGTAAATTTAACCTTTAAATGTTCAGCTTCTTGGAGGAAAATGCTGCAATGTCAACTGATTGGTAATTCGTTATGAACTTTCTTAAAATGTCACAGCAAACTGCAGGGAGCATCCCTTTTAGCATTAATTTATCAATGAACTCTCTTTGATCCTTGACTCGGAGAGGCATAACGGACAAGGCTTGAACGGGAGCACCAGGTGCAGGAACCTTCGATCCAAGCTAACATTTGGTTGCTTGCCGCAGTAAGAGGTGCATATTTAAGCATTTATATCCCATTGATTTGATGCATACAAAGTTCATAAACGGTGAGGGTGTCTTCCATCATTCTACCATGCTTAATCCTAATACATTGTTTTTGATTGTGTAATGGATTATTCTAACTTATCCCTGAAACAAACCTCCTTTGTCCTTATCAATACATTAATTTGAGAGTCTTATCCCTACAGCTCAAGATTTCCGAGCATTTCCTTTTGATTATAATATTTATCCATTGAAGAATTGTATATGTTATACAAATCAAGGTCGGCAGCCTAGACGAAGCTTGTTTATCTGATAAGATGTCTGGTTTATCCAACCTACTGAAGTTTGACATGTAAGGAGTGCGACAAGGATGAGTATTTGACTAAAGAAACAATCAAGCATGCTTATAAAAGCGTGAAAGCATGGATCAAAATGTTGTGATTATGTTCATCCTTGGTAATGATTAACGCGTGTTTATAGGCTTCTTGTAGCCTGGGAAAATGGTACATTTTGGCAATCAGGGTATTAGATAATTCAGCCAACAAAGAAAAACTCAAAGTAGAAATCGTATAGTTTTTTTTTTTTTTATTCGAATACTGGTTTGGAATCAATTATTGATGTTCAAGAATTCGAATCAGAAAGATTCAACGCTCCATTAAGTATTGAAAAAGAAAATTTTAATGAATAATTGTTAAAATGCAGTCAATGGTTGCGAGGCGGGGAAGTCCGCAAAATTATCTGCTGACTCGATTTAAATTGACTTTAGTATTCCAGTGCATAACTCAAAACACGATAGATATTAATCTTCCTGTCGCTTTGATCGATAGATATTCCTTACTCCTTGGGAAGCAACTTGCGACTAAGAGGGGTTCAAATAGGATGTAAACCCCTTAAGCCAAGATTAAGGAGCAAGAAGTTAGAGTTCAAGGCCGACTCAAAATTTGTAACCTGAAAGTTAATATAAATTTGATTTAGTTTTCATTTTAAAATTTAAGATTAATTTGAAATAAAAATCAAATTACTTGAGTTCATTCAATTAGTTTTGTTTTCCTAATAAAATGAGTTTAATTTTGATATTTGACTTCAACTTTAATTATTTGTATTCGAGTTTAAATTTAAATATTTTTTCAATACCAATTAAAATTAATTAGAATATATTAAAATAAAAAATTCAATTAAATTTGTAAATTGCTCAAGCCGAGCATTTGTAATGCAAACATGAGTGTTTTATGAGCCTATGATGATCGAGATAAATTTATTTAAAAAAAATCCGGACATTCAATTCAATAATAAATATATATATTCACTTTTAAAAATAAATTCGCCTCCTTTCTCACCGTCAAACAATAATATGGAAATAGTAACACAACGTTAAGCAACCTTTAATTTTTCATGCAAGAATATTTTGTTGTGGTAATTGATCAAATATTATCACTAGTATTTATTCCTCTAATCAAACTTTCTTAATATTCTAAATTAAATTCTTAATAATTAAAATGATTTTATAAAGTAATAAAAGGGTTTTTATTAATTTCAGCTCTCTCGACGACATGTTTGTTCCTCCGATTATGTTGATTTTCAGTGGCATACACAACACAAACATAATTAACAAAAATCCGACCAATTAGGGGGGAGAGAGAGAGAGAGAGAGAGAGAGAGAGAGAGAGAGGGACGCATTTGTTTGAAATTATTTTTATAAATTACAAAGTCAACTTGGATAATCAATCGAACGATCCGAAAGAAAGTCTCCTATGTCTACGGCTACGATCGAATTGATCAAACTTCTTCGGATTAAGCAAAAAGCAACAGCCTGACGTACCCCAAACCAAGTCCTTTCTCCACTTGTGCATGCTTGGTAGACTATGATTAATCATGATTACGGCTCTCTTAACTCTTAAAAGGGTAGGATTAAACCTTTTTTTAAATAGCTATAATACTTATTTGTTTCGTCTGTCTAAGATTTTACCAACATTTTGATGAATCTTTTCATAATTCTGTCTCAAAGTCATTGAATTTAGATTTCATATGTATTGTATTTTATATTTTTTAATATTAATTACAAAAATTATTAAATATATATAATTTTTAAATATAAATATTTATGTTTATCAAATATATCAATTTTTTTAAAAAAAAATTTGGGTTAACAAATGCCATCGGCCTTGGTTCGAGACTTTTTTCTTTTTCAAAGTGCATATATTTATTGAAGTGTCAATCGACCCTTTTCTATTTATTGGAAAGGGACCAACCGTTTACTTTTTACCTATAATTTTATAAATAAACATAGGCTTACTTAAGCCTTTGGGCCATTCAATTCAGTTGTTCATGAGATTCCATAGGAAATTATGTAATCTCAAGAAATAATGGCTTGCAAATCATGCAATATGAAAAACAAAATACCTAAAATCTATAGTAAGTAATATGAAAAATCTGATCATAAATGATGGATTTTAATATAATAATTAATAATTTTATTTATCATTTTTAATAAAATATTATCATATATTTTTATATTAAAGAGCGTTCTAAAAAATACTTATTTTTAAAAATTATATAATTGATTAATAATACGTATAAAAGTGAGAAAAATATTAAAAATTAATTAAAAGAATTTGAGGCAAGGTGGAAGAAATTTCATTATATCCTTCAGGCTACCTAATTTAATAATCTCTATGTATAAAAAAAATTATAATTTCACTGAATATTAAACTATTATATGAATTAATAGAATTAAACCCAAAATCATTTTATCTAGATATTAAGAAAAATACACCTCATATGCCTCTTTAAGTGAATCTTGGGGTAGCCTATGATAATACTCAACGATTTTATTAAACAAAAGATAATTTATTAAATGGAATTGAATTGTGCTTTCAGCTGATTGGAGCCACTTGTTCCGCTGATATTATAATTATTACAATCTGGCTAACTTGCGCATTGTGAATTGTCTTTAAATGCATGATTGAGGAGACTGATTCACAAAGTCATTGGAATTTAATGAGGAAATTTCGTGTATTTTGAGTTGATATTATGGGAATCTGCATATCGGTTGCATCTTCAGAGATTCATGAAGCTGAAGACTGTAAAGAAAATGTTCTTTACTTGACTGAAAACGTTGCTTCCATTGGAATTCAGGGACTTGGCTCGCTTTACTCCAAGCAAGGAAGCAAAGGGCTAAACCAGGATGCTGCCATTCTTTATCAGGTTTGCTACTCAAACTCATTGATTCATATTTTTGGTTGTTTTCTCAATGGAATATTTTGTTCCCTCTGATGATCCTTCTTAAAATCTTCTTCAACAACTTGATAATTGAGTTCATTTTTTAACCAGTTAATCAAAAATTGATATGGTTGAGTTGAGATTGGATCAAACTTGTTAATCAAATCTCTGGGTTTTTGCTTTTTTTTTTTGGGTCTTCAAGGATTATGGAATGGAAGGAGGAGCATTTTGTGGAGTTTTTGATGGTCACGGAAAGAATGGTCATGCGGTAAGCAATATGGTGAGAAATAGGTTGCCATCGCTCTTACTAAGCCAAAAGAAGGCTTTAGAAAAGATGGAAGCAGCAGTAGATGGCAAAAAGTTTCAACATCAGGTGGCGAAAACAGACAGTGGAGGAACAATTCCAAGCAAGGAATTTCAAAAATGGAAAGAGGCTTGCATCAGCGGCTTCAAGGTGATGGACAAAGAGATCATGCTTCAAGAGAATTTGGATGGCTCCACCAGTGGAACCACCGCAGTTGTTGTTGTGAGACAAGTAAGAAAAATGCTCAGTTAGATCCGTCATTTGATTTCAACAAATTATTAAAAAAAAAATGTTCCATTTTTTTTATGGTTTTCCTGTTGGTTTTTTTTTTTTTTTTCTTGAAGGGCGAAGATCTTGTTATTGCAAACCTTGGTGATTCAAGGGCAGCGCTAGGAACAATAACCGAGAATGGGATCAAGGCTGTTCAATTAACTACTGATTTGAAGCCTGGCTTACCCGGTAATCACCCATTTTCCCTTTTTTTTTTTTTCTAGCAATCCATTTTTATCGATTTAGTGTTTGATCTTGATCAAATATTTGATGCAGGTGAAGCAGAAAGAATAAGAAATTGCAAGGGTAGGGTACTTGCATTAAAGGAGGAACCACATATCCAGCGTGTATGGCTGCCCCATGAAGATTCTCCAGGCCTAGCCATGTCTCGAGCTTTCGGAGACTTCTTACTCAAGAACCATGGAATCATTGCAATCCCTGACGTCTTCTACCACCACCTAACTCCAAATGATCAGTTCATTATTCTCGCAACAGATGGGGTAAGCCACCCCCCACCCCTTTCTCTTCAATGAAATAATAATGTTTTTCAAGATAAGAATGAACTTAAAACATCTTTTCTTTTCTTTTCTTTTCTTTTTTTCTCTGTTGGCCTATTTCTTAGGTATGGGATGTCCTCAACAACAACCAAGTTGCCTCCATAGTGATGAAGGCAGAAAATGAGCAAGCTGCGGCAAGGGCGGTGGTTGAGGCGGCCACCGCCTCATGGAAAAAGAAGTTCCCATCTTCAAAAGTAGATGACAGCACCGTGGTTTGCCTCTTCCTCCGAAGTACGCAAAATCCAAGTTTCTTGACGCCAGAGACTTAAACCAGTTAGTTGGCCGTCCACTTCTATTGTGTGACAGGACAACTTTTCAGAATACCCTCTTGTAACTCTGTGACTAATTTGTTAACCATCGTTAACTATTCTGAAGATTGAGATGCTCAATTGGTCCAATGGATTGTAGCCATGTTGTATCCAATTACGTTGCCAAGAAAACAAATGCGGAAATGTCAATTTCCATGATTGAGTCATTTGATTAATCAGCTAAAAAGTAATCACTGTCGTGGAAACCATGTAAGGTACCGTAATGTAGGTTATGAGAACAAAAAGTTTCAATCATTAAACTAGATTGCTTCAAGGATGATTGATCCAGAGTTCCAAACTCCTAGTCAGCACGAACTACTTTGGCTAATATCAACAGACAAAAACCAGAAAACACGACATTCTATTAAAGCTAAGATGAACATCAACCTGTGTTTTACCTCTAAGAAATGGAATTTTGATTCAAGAACAACTAATAATTCTCTCATCAACCAAAACGATCTCATCTGTAGCTAAAATCCCTTGTATCAACAAATCTATGCATGCAAAATTGAGGCCAAGCAAAATTTCAATTTTTTTTTTTTTAAATGATCACATTAATCGTCTTTAGGATCCTCTCCTAGAAGGTCTTCATATGAAACAGGGACCCTAATCCGATCATGAACAGGTTTACGTGTTCCTTTGGGACTGAACTGTTCTTGGGGGTTTTGAGGAATTAGTTGAGGATCTTCTGGAACACTTGCTGCAGTTCCATCAGTGAGTGTAGCGGCAATTTCTTGGGATGAGCTCTCTTTGTTCTGTGCCGGTGCCTGTCTCATATTTTGTTGCTTAAATTGCTTCTGCAAAATTATAAATACCCATTAGGAACTTAGTCCAGATTAGTATTTGAAGAACCAAAAGTATACACCAGCGTTGACTACTAAGTTGGCTCAAAACACGATACATGAACCGAAGGCCCATGAATCGCATTGCAATTCTATCCCGAATCAAAGTTCAAAGGCGATTATATCAAAAGCAAGAGTTTCTTGGATCATACTAAATTTTCACATATCGAACTTATCACTGTTGCAATTAGATTGCACATCCATACTAACAAAACCTATAAAAGTGTCACAGAATATTGGGAGTTAATCTCAGAAAATAGATTCTATATAAGCAAAGCAGACTAACAACCAGGCAACTGATTCCTAACGACACCATTAAGACATCCAATTGATAGATGAATTTGAAAGTTCTCATGCACACATGTACATTCAGCTGACAAAAAAGAAAAAGAATAGCAGTTGATGTGCCAATAAGTACACACCTCAAATTCCTTGGCTCTTTTCATTATTTCTCGATAAGCAGCTGGTTCTCGCGCTTTTATGATATTCCATAATATGCCACCACCTGTCCGACAGCGTCGGCCATCAGCAGTCATCTGACCTCCACAAGATTGAATTGCATCCACCTGAGGACTTTGTGTTTCATCATACATTGCAGTAGGAACAATGGCAGGGAAAAGGAATGCGAAAACTCTCTGGTGTGAAAAGAAAGCAAAGAGAGGGTGTGCCAGTACAGTACCGCAGATGAGAATATCGTTTAAATCAGAGTTTAAACTATGAAAATCATCACTATAACTTCAGGAAATTACTAAACAAATAAGAAAACCATAGAATTGGAACAGATGTAAAAAGGACAAAAGAAGAAAAAACAAGTCATAAATTTTTACCAATTATTTCTCCATAAATCTCAAGCAACGGCAGCCAAGGTGAAGATTTTAACACATCATCATCTTATGAGGCATGGAAAAATGAATTACTCCATTAAACACCAAACTAAGGAAAAAGATAAAAGATATTATGTCCAAATCAAACATAAAGTTTACTGTACAACTTTTATTTATTCTATGTAACTCTCACGTCTGCTCGTAATTAAGGTTGCCTTTATTATTAGTTGCAATGTCATATTAATGATTGTTAACCATTTATCGTCCAATGATACAAGTGCTTCTCAAACGGCATTTATTTTGCGTTCATACCACTTAACTTTTTTTTTTTTTTAAGAAATTCTTAAAAGATAATAATAAAAAAGATATAATTATTCACAAACCCATCTCCTGACCACCTGCCCACAACCAACAAGAATACCAATAAACTTGATGGCTACAATTGAAAAAGAAGCTTCAGTCTTTTGCCCTTATCCTACCGTATAGATGAATAGACATAAACAGCTGTCTTTTAAGTTTTAAATTTTGAACAAATTAATTCTTAATTTCTTATAGTTAGCTTTCGATATGTGCAAATCTACTTGATATATTATTTTACATCAGCACTGAGTGGCTCATTTCCAAGAAATAAATATGGCAACAACCTATATCAAAAGGAACTTATGAAGTGGGTCATCTCAAATCAGAGAACAGGATTTGAAGTAGCAAATGGCATCTGCAAGAAAAAATCTGCAATGGTAGGGAAAACAATGTAGATCATCAGATGTTAAGAGAGGAATTGTTTTCAACCACTGTGAGCCCAGGCAGGGTGAAAATGAAGTTCGAACCGAATTCTGACCTCTTAAGAACAAAATGAATGAAGCTTATGGGTTAAATTGTAGAAGGGGTAAGCTAACATCACTCAGAAGTTGTAGGTGATTTTATCAACAAACAAGACCAAAATTACCTAGGACAGCTCAACAAGGAATGGCAAAGAAATGCTACCAAGCGACAAACTTACTAACTTTCAATAGAGAAGGCATTAATGCATCATAATCCCAACTAGACAAGGTGGCATGAACTAAACTCAACCAAGCTTGTCGGTGTTGGGAGCATCCTCGAACAGCCAGCACAAACTCGGGTATATCTACCATACGGAATTCCTCAAGAACAGGAAAGCTTAATCTAAACAAGTTCCAAAAATCAAATGACATCGGCACAACAAATAACTATACGCCAATAACTTAAACTTATTCGTGGTAAACTCAACATTTAATTTCACATTATGCAAACGGATAATTAGAAATAAACAAATTAATTAAATGTCTTGAAAGAAATAAAAAAAAAAAACCTCTCTAACGAGATCACTCAATGCAGAAATCCCCAAGCATCCCACAGCAGTGTACACCATGTACGATTTCCTCTCTTTTAACCGTCTACAAGTATCTAACACAAACCTGTAAAAGAAAAAAAAAAACCAAATTTAACAAAGTTTTAAAAACCAAATTTCACCCAAAATTAATAGTCATATTTATTCATCTGTAGATGCAAAGAATATTTAATTTTCATAAAAAAAAAATTACCTGTTTATATCCAAAGCTTTAGCTCCTGACCCACCCTTTTTTTTCTTGTTCTTCCTCCTATTTGCCCTGCGCTTCTTATTCTTACTTTGGGACCCTTGATTTTCACCGTTAAAATCTGCAACGCCGCTTTTTGCACGATCGTTTCCCGAGTTACTATCTACGAGCTCTCCTTCTTCTACATCAAGCATCTCAACATCTTCGCCATCTCCTAAATCATCGTCCTCGTAGATCGCTTCCAATATGCTCTCCCCTTTCTCCATAAAAAATAAATAAATTAAAAAGAAAAAAAAAAACACCTTAACTTCGCAAGCCTCTAAATGGAAACCGAGAAGTTAGTCCGCCGAGCATTCAGCGACTTGTTTAGTGAATCAGTAGCTTCGAGCGTGTGGTGAGACTTGACTTGAGAACGTTCAGGAGGAGGTTGCTTGGGCCAGGGCTCTTACGAGGCATTAACCTGGACAAGCGCAATGGTAACGAGGTCAATTAGTGGGCCATTTTTTGTCACTTACAAAAATGAAATATGGACCAATTTTGGGCCAAGTATTCATCTCTTAAAAAGCCTTCGGCCATATTTCTTTTACATATTGGGTTTCGAGTTTTCCTTTTTACTCCGTTTTTTGTAACCGTCGGATGAAGTTTATAAATTTTATACTAGATTCGATCTTGACAATCGGTCAATAAAATTCTTTAACTCTATATATACACACACACACACACATATATATATATATGTATATATATTTTTTAGTTAATTTTAATATTTAAAAAGCGAGAGATTCAAACTTGACTTTTTAGATAAAAAAATATGTATCTATCATTAAGTTAATATCCGAGTATAATTTTTTTATTTTATATTATGTTAATAAGTTGTTACATGTCTATTTTTATTTTATTTTTTATTTTTTGCTATATCTTAAAAATATATGTAACACCTTTTTAATCCCAATAATTAGGTTAAAACATTAACAAGCTTTTTTGTTTCGTTATACTAATTTTTATAACAATTTTAATTTATCTTTTATATACGTAAAACATAAATACAACATAAAAACATAGACCACGTTATTCTTACATTTTATTTCTTTAATTAATGACCAATCTTGTAAGTATAATTATTTTATTTTATCTTTCTTTATAACCCTTGTCAATCCCTATAACCCTAAACCTTAAATAAAAAATTATCTAATATACTAGTAGAAAAAATTTAATTTCATAATAGAAAAATTACAAATATCTCATTAGAGTGAATAATGAAAATTAATAGATAATACATTATAAAATAAACATACATTTAAAATTTAACTGTTAATGTGGAAAATAATATGAATTTGTTGAGTTCATAATCATAGGATATTTTACTCGTGAGACCTAAATATTTTTTTTAAAAAAAAAAACCTTCTTTCTCCAAGTGCATGATCACACATGATCATGATCTACGCAGTTTATCTGATTGATCTCACGTTAAGTTAGATCTGAATATTACCACTTATTTAAATAAAAATAATTATTATTTTAATTTAATTATAAATATTTATACAAAAATAAATTTTAAATTATTATTTAAAATAATAAAAAAAAGTTTTAAAATTAATTTAAATTTAAATAAAAAATTTTAAAAATTGTTGAGCCCTACTCATGATCACGTCTCTGTATTATAAAATTAATTATTGCTTATGCATGAATGAATGTGATTTTTTTTGGAATTATTGTCGAAAGAATCTCCCTTTGTCCCAAGCCCCAACTTGAAACAGTGATACATGGCGTACAAAACAAAAACAATAATATAAAAAATAAATTGAATGAAAACGACAGGCAGTGATAATTGAATCAAATAAGAGTATTATTTGTTGGTCTAAAAACATCATGAAACGATCGATCATTGTGTTTGGTTATCGGTTTATATAGTTTTAATTTATGATATTCACTTCCCTAAGCCCACACCATCATAGTCTACATTCACCAAAGAACAAAAGAAAATACAAGGGTCTTTTTCCCATTGGCAATTGGCTAGAAAATGATACGTAGGGGAAGAAGTCAAGAGGAGTGTAAGCAAAGGATTCCTTCCTACTTTATGTCACCATTTAATTTACAGGATAACAAGTTGACAACTGGGGTGCGCTGAATTATATTTCTTTCTTTTGGTTGAATATGAATTTGATCCTGACTTTACATCTTATTATTTTAATATATTTTTATCTAATTTTTAAACCTATTTAAATTTAAAAAATTTATTAAATATTTGAGAAATAAAAGTTTTTGATTGAATGACTCTAATTTGATTCAATTTATTTTTTAATTATATATTATTTTTATTTTTATATAAATATTAAAAATATATAATATTATAATATAAATATTAAAAAAATTATTAATTTAATAAAAAATATATATATAATATAAAAAATTGAATAAAAATAAAATATTTTTAAATATAAAAAAATTTGAGCGTTTAAAATATTAATTTACAAATATAAATTAGTTTAAACTAAAATTAAAATTTATATTTTAAACTAATCTAAAATAAATATATACAAGATTGACACACATAGAAATCCGACCCAAATTTATTTATTTATTTATTTATTTTCAATGTCAAATAATTAAATTTGATAACTCATATTTTTATATCATATTTATTATTTTATTATGTTATAATGATATTTTAAATTTTTTATATTTATATCAATTTTAATATATTTATAATTCATATTATATAAATTTTAAAAATATAATTAATTTATTTTATTTTTTTAATTTTATATATATTATATTTAAATAATTATACTCAATATTAATAAATCTATGAACAACCAGTCCGCACTTTCGGAAAGAGAAAAATACACAAATCAAGTCGGGACGGATGACGCTCACGTGATCCCTCATCACCATCAGTTCGATTCCAAGAGATTCATGTCCAATGCTTTCCTTTTTCTGGCTGATAACTGATAAGGCAACAAATAAATAGGAAAAAAGAAAAAACCAAATTTTCAAAAGGAATCTTTAATTCTTCGATTTTTATGATTTTCATTTTTCGTCGACAAAATTTTGAGATTTTTTGTTTTCTATTTTTTCTGGGAAAATAACCGGCCAATCGGAGACAATAACGTAATAGACCAAGAACCTCGGAAGGTCCCACTCAAAAGCCCAGGAAATTCAACTAGGATCAGTAGGGACGACCACCAAATCATTATTTCATCGCTCTCATCATAACCGTCCATTGAAAAATAGGTCTCATCATGGACGTTCCAGATGCAACCGAATTTTTCCATCAAAAATTTTCAAACATAAAGTAGCTTTGGGGCCCGACACGGACAACATTACGTCTACATGCTTGCTTGCTGTATGCCTATATCTTACCCGTAGTCTTGGATTTTGCAGCATCAAATTTTTTTTTCCTTTTCTGATTCTAATTTCCTTAAAGCTTGGCCAATATCATGACCCGTCTTGTGGCCGCTGTGTTTCTTCTGCTATTATCGGTAAGCGGAATCGTCTCCGCCGGTAGAGTTGCCACCGGGGACGTCCTTCGGTTACCGTCTGAAGCTTCGAGGTTCTTCCATCCGAGCGACGATGATGAAGTTGAGGGCACCAGATGGGCCGTCCTGATCGCTGGATCTAATGGATATTGGAATTACAGGCATCAGGTTATAAATTCTTCCCGTAATTTTTGAACATATTTGTGATCAATTCAAAAGATTCTAACTTGTTTGCAAAGCTAAAGTTTTTCTTTTTGATTATATGTTAAATTTATAGGTTGATTGATATTGATCGACGGGTGTTATTTTTGCTAAAGATAATTATTTATACTTGTTTCAGGCTGATGTTTGCCATGCTTATCAACTCCTAAGAAAGGGTGGTCTGAAAGAGGAAAATATAATTGTCTTTATGTATGATGATATCGCTTTCAATATAGAAAACCCGAGGCCTGGAATCATCATTAACAATCCCCACGGCGATGATGTTTATGAGGGAGTTCCAAAGGTCTGTTCTTGTTTCCTGGTTACTCTTTTTTTTTTTTTTTTTCCTTCTCTTTAAATATTGTTAATTTATAATTGTACAATTTTTTATTCGCTGTTGCTTGACTGGTGTTATTGTGCAGGATTATATTGGAGATGATGTTACTGTTAACAACTTTTTCGCTGCTATCCTCGGAAACAAATCTGCTCTCACCGGGGGTAGTGGGAAGGTTGTGGATAGTGGCCCCAATGATCATATCTTCATATACTACACTGACCATGGGGGTCCTGGTATTCTTGGTTAGTAATATCTCATTAGCAGTTACTTTGTTATGGCTCTTGGATTGCGCCTTAGGTTTATATAGATTACAAGAGATTCTGGTATAGTTTTCAGCTTGAAATTTAACACTAGTTTTTAAAGCTGCTAACGATTAATTTTGTGTTAATCCAGGGATGCCTACCTATCCTTATATTTATGCTGATGATCTTATTGACGTTTTAAAGAAAAAGCATGCTTCAGGGACTTATAAAAGCTTGGTAAATTGTTGTTTTTAATAATTGTCAATTGCTGGACGCATTATCCATCGCTTTTGTGCTGTTTTAATCGCCTGTCTGCATGTAACTTTGTAGGTATTCTATCTTGAAGCTTGTGAGTCAGGAAGTATCTTTGAGGGTCTTCTTCCTGATAATTTGAATATCTTTGCTACCACAGCAGCAAATGCAGTAGAGAGTAGCTGGGGAACCTATTGTCCTGGAGATTACCCAAGTCCTCCCCCAGAGTATGAAACCTGTTTGGGAGACTTGTACAGTGTTGCTTGGATGGAGGACAGGTAGGGATTCGATCATGTTCATCATATAAAGAGTCCTTTTCATTTACCCTTGAGAACATTGAATCTGCAATTGTTTGAAAGTTGATTGCCTAGATCTGTTTTCTCCAGATGTCAGAAAGTTGTATATTTAATTAACATCTTCAACTGATTTCTAAGAATCAATAGACAAATATAAAAAGTCAATAGGCAAAGTGGGTGATATACATGCAAATTTGATTCTTTTACTATGATCTGAACTAAATTAGTAGATGTTTTAAAGCTGAGGATTCAGCTTTTGTTTTATTTTTGTTGAATTATATCTCTTTGTGTGAATTTTAATATTCTGTTTTTGTTTCTGTTGAGCAGTGACATACATAATTTGCGAACAGAGACTTTGCACCAGCAATATGAACTTGTAAGGTTTTTAAAAATGTATTTGCATGAACTCTTCCTTTTTTCCTCTTTGGGAAGTAAATGAAAACTTCAATGCCATTTTGCCAATAGTAGTATCTTTTTTTTTTTTTACCGTTTAGATTTAGATCTAGGAAATATGAAACAATATCCAGAGAATGGCCGACCTAATTTCTGTTGACATGAAATTCAAGTGCCTCTGTCTCATTTGTTCAGTACTAAAGTATTCTAAAAACCATCTAGTTTTGCTGTTGGGATCTGTTATGCAATTTCGTTTGCTGGCTTTGCAGGTAAAAAGGAGGACTTTAAATGACAATGCATTTGGCTCTCATGTCATGCAATATGGTGATATAGGGCTTAGCAAGGACAATCTCTTCGCGTACTTGGGTACAAATCCTGCAAATGATAACTTCACATTTGTTGACGAGAACTCCTTGCTGCCACCTACAAAAGCTGTTAACCAGCGTGATGCTGATCTTGTCCATTTCTGGGATAAGGTTTGTGTCTTATATCTTTTGAATTATATATTAAACAGTGAGAATTACTTGTTCCCATTTATTTTTTAAAAATATACTTAGGCGTCCATACATATATGAGACATTCAGAAATGGACATTAGTTTAGTACTTGGGAGTTACCTATCTCTTACTAAAGGTTGATGTAACTAAATTAGAATCTGTAATTGAGAGTTGAGAAAACTTTTCTCAGTATTCATTTAATGCGAGTGTTAAATGAGATAGTATGGCCTTTTGTGTTTACAGAAGCATTTCCTAACCCTATTATTGTAATACTGAAAGCTCTGAATACTGACTTAGTAGTGTAAATGTAATGTTGAAATTATAAAGAATCTGACTTCTCTTTGGATCTCTCCCCCTTTAAAATGCTTTTATTGTGAATGAATAGAAGATGTAAACCCTTGAAAGTTACATTTGAAAGCGGTCGCTCTGCTAGTTTTGTAGTCCATCTCGCTTGAGCTTTCTCATTACGTACTTTGCAGTATCGCAAGGCACCTGACGGCTCTGTTAGGAAGGTTGAAGCCCAAAAGCAGATCATTGAAGCCATGTCTCATAGGATGCATATAGACAACAGTGTGAAACTCATTGGCAAGCTCTTATTTGGGATTGAAGGAGGCCCAGTAGTTTTGAACACTGTTCGACCAGCTGGGCAACCTCTTGTTGATGACTGGAAATGCCTTAAGAAAATGGTAATATATATATTCTTGATTCTCAGCCTCTCTTTCGTTTACTTTATTTTGTCTGGCTACTTAAGGGACAAAGTCTGCTCTGTTTGCCTACACAGGTGAGAACTTTTGAGACGCACTGTGGATCACTAGCTCAGTATGGGATGAAACACATGCGTTCCTTTGCTAACATCTGCAATGCTGGAATTCAGACAGGGCAGATGGCTGAGGCATCGGCACAAGCATGTGTCAGCATTCCTACTGGACATTGGAGCTCTACTCAGAAGGGGTTCAGTGCCTAAATATATCACAATGGGCAAATATCTACAGATGATTGTTTAAGTGATTGCTTCTGTCTAAAATTGTTTAGGAGTAATTCCGTACTAGACTGCTTTAATTTAAGCAAATATGCTTCAGATATAAGCGTGTGTGTATATATGATTCTATCAAGAAAGAAAAGTCTGTAAATATATATATGATTGTATGAAACTTTAGCATATGTGTTTGAATGGTTAAGACGATGTTCCTAAGTATCTAACACCCTCTTTCCTCTCTGTTTTCCTCGTACCAAACATGCGAAGGTTTCAAACATGGCTGCAGAAGATGGAAGGTGAGTAAACGTAGATGCCAATATGCTCTCCCCTTTCTCCTTCAAAAAAATTAAAAAAAAAAAAAAAAAGAAGAAAAATCTCGATAGAAAAGGACTGAAAGTTTTACTTTATAAGCCTGTAAATGGTAACTGAGAAGTTCGTCTGCCAAGCTTCTCAGCGATGATTCAGTCGTTTCGTTTGAGTTTACGTGGTGGGAGTGGGACTCGAGACTTGAGAGCGATCAATAGGAGGTTTAGTAGTGGCTGGGCGATTTTAATTGGCGCATTATCCTGGGCATTGGAAAGGGTAACCAAGTTCAATTAGTGGGGCTTTTTGTCGGAATGTGATGGATTTAAACCAAATCATAAATACATTAGCAAAAGGACATGGGCCAGTTTTTTTAACAATAAGATTAAAGAATTTATTTCGTATCTCTTTTTTAATAATATTTTTAAAGGTATATATCATTTTTTTAACTTTACTTCTTAATTTAGATTAAAACGTTAATAAGTTTTTTGTTGTTGTTATATGATACCTTATAGGTCCATGTAATTTTGGTGGCATGGACTCGATCTCATAAAAATTATTACGAAAAGTTGACATGGCTTATCTAGAATTTACAATTAAATTAGATTTATCAATAGCAATTTTTTGATTTCTCGGATTGAAATATTTAAACAAACCTCTGTATTATGAGAGTATTTTGATTCAAGATTTTATGATAACTCTCATAAAATCGAATCCATTAAAATCAAAACTCTAAAGAAATGCGCCACCCTAATGAAAATTTTGAGGCCTTTTGATGAGTAATGCATTGGGATAACAATGCATCATCATTTGATAATTGAAAAATCGTTTAAGTATTTGGAATTCTTTACCTGTTTTTTTTTTTTTTTGGCTACTTTGATATTTGTGTCGTTGTAGATTTAATAATTCGATTATACAGTATGAATATAATAAAAAATAATTAAAATATGTTAAAATAATACGAAAATGATATGAATAAGAAAAAAGTGTTAAAATTTATGTTATACATATTACGTGTTAAAACTTATATAAAATAAATAATATTTTAAATATAATTATGATAAAAACTATTACGAATGTTATATAAATACATAAATTATCAAATGTATATCATCTTCTTATTCACTATCATGAATAAATAAAAAATAACGGATTAGTCCACTTTATATTTTTGTTTACACCCTTGCAAATCCGTGTAAACTAACACTTGTTATCGTATTATAGAAAAATTATCCAATATACTAGTAAAAAAAATTAAATCGATATTAAAAATTTTACGAAGTATCTCATTTGAATACATAATGAAAATTAATAAAAAATAAATTATTAAATAAATACATATTTAAAATATAACAACCAATGTGTAATAATAATAATAATAATAATAATAATTTATAAACTGAATTGGTTGAGTTGATAATGATCGGATATTTTGCTTGTGAGATCTAAACATTCCTTTCTATGGATGACTTAATTTTTAAGCTTTTTTATTAAGTTTTACGGCTTATTCTAATTTTTGAAAGAAATAATCTCTTATAACCTAAACCTTTTTTAACTAAATAAAAAATAAAAAATAAAAATCTTTCTCCAAGTGCATGATTGAATAATTTATATTAGCATTAAAGCATTAATCATGCATAGAAAACAAAAAAGTCAAAAAAATAATAATAATAAAACGTTACATGAAAATGACAACCATTGATAATTGAATCAAATTAGAGTATTATTTGCTCATTTAAAACATCATGAAATGACCGATCACTATATTTGATTATCATTTTATGGTATATGATTATGAACTAATTTGTACCAATATAATTTTCACTTCTTCAAGCCCACTGTATAGTCTACGTTCATTCACCAATAATATAAGGATATTTGTTGCATTTGAATTTTATAATTTTAATTTTATCTATTAATATTTATAATCGATATTTATTATAATTAATTATAATAATAATTTTAACACTCATAATACTTAACATAATACGATAAAAAAATATATTTAGATGTTTTCTTTTCATTTCTAATCTGCGCAAAAATCTTAATTTTTTTTAATTAATTTATTTGAAAAAAATAATCACTCGCGTCTAGCCAACGGCCATGCTCAGTTAGCCGTTCAGTCGAAATCTCGATTCAGGCCACAACTCGAAGGACGGGTCCATGCCAAAGCCCACGAAATTCAACAAGACCACCACCCCTTTTTTTCATCATTCTCATCCAAACCGTCCATTTTTAAAATGCGTCCCAATGTCGACGTTCCAGATGTAATCCAACACCTCCATATAAAAAAGTTCTAAAATAAAGTAGCTTTGGGCCCCGCCACGTATCTTCATTTTGTTTGCTTACATGCTATATATTAGCTGCAATGCAGGGTCTTGAATCTTGCATCATCATCAAAATTAATAATCTGATCAAAGCTTGGCCAAAATCATGAACCTTCTCGTTGCCGACGTTGTTCTTCTGCTATTATCAGTGACCGGAATCGTTTCCACTGGGGACGCCCTTCAGTTGCCGTCAAAAGAAGCTTCGAGGTTCTTCCATCGAAGCGACGATGAAGAGGTTGAGGGAACCAGATGGGCAGTCCTGGTCGCTGGATCTCAAGGATATTGGAATTACAGGCATCAGGTCATAAATTTGATAAAGCTGACCGAGCTTGTTAATAGTTGTTCGTAGCCGTTAGAAAACTTGAATATCGATATCGGGCTGGTCTACTAAACTGGGCAGTGTGCTGTTGGAGATAGTTATTGGGCCTTAGGTGTATTCGGTCCAGTCCACTGTTTAAAGCCAGTGGCATTTATATAATTTTCATTTTTCTGTTAATCCTGCGTATGCACTCCACTATAATTGGTTGATTGATAATTGATTGACGGTTGTTTAATTTTTGCTAAAGATATTTCATTTAGATTTGTTTACAGGCTGATGTTTGTCATGCTTATCAACTTCTAAGAAAGGGTGGTCTGAAAGATGAAAACATAATTGTCTTTATGTATGATGATATCGCTTTCGATAAACAAAACCCCAGGCCCGGAATCATCATTAACAATCCTCATGGCCATGATGTTTATAAGGGAGTTCCGAAGGTGGTCTGTTCTTCTTTTAATAATTGTATCGTGCATTTTTTCTGGTTCTCACCGTTGCGTAATTGGTGTTATTGTGCAGGATTATACTGGAGAGAATGTTACTGCTAATAACTTTTTCGCTGCTATCCTCGGAAACAAAACCGCTCTCACTGGGGGTAGTGGGAAGATTGTGGATAGTGGCCCCAATGATCATATCTTCATATTCTACACTGACCATGGGAGTCCTGGAATTATTCGTTAGTAACATCTCATTACCAGTTACTTTATTTATTTTTTTTATGGCTTTCAGATTGCACCTTAGCCGTTTACATATATATATATATATATATATATTACAAGGGATTCAAGTATGGTTTTTGAGCTTGAAATTTAACACTGGTTGTTAAACCTGCTAATTTTTCATTTTGTGTTGGTCCAGAGATGCCAAACGGTCCAAATATTTATGCTGATGATCTAATTGGCGTTTTAAAGAAAAAGCATGCATCAGGGACTTATAAAAGCTTGGTAAATCGTTGTTTTTTAATTATCGTCAATTGCTGGACGCATTATAAATCATTTTTGTGCCATATTTAATCTCTTTTTCTGCATGTAAATTTGCAGTTATTCTATCTTGAAGCTTGTGAGTCAGGAAGTATGTTTGAGGGTCTTCTTCCTCATGGTTTGAATATCTATGCGACCACAGCAGCAAATGCAACAGAGAGTAGCTGGGCAACCTATTGTCCAGGAGATGACCCAAGTCATCCCCCAGAGTATGAAACCTGTTTGGGAGACTTGTACAGTGTTGCTTGGATGGAGGACAGGTAGGGGATTCAAGCATGTTGATCATATAAAAATGTCCATTTCATCTACCCTTGGGAGCATTGAATCTGCAATTGTTTGAAGTTGATTGCCTAGATCTGTTTTCTCCAGATGTCAGAAAGTTGTATCTTTAGTTAACATCTTCAAGTGATTTCTAAAATCTAATAGACAAATATAAAAATTCAATAGGCAAAGTGGGTGATATACATGCAAACGTGATTCTTTAAGCATGATCTGGATTAAATTTGGAAAATTCTTGTAAAGCCAAGGGTACAGCTTTTGTTTTATTTTTGTTGAATTACATCGCTTTGTGTTAATTTTAATATTCTGTTCCTGTTTCCGTTTGAGCAGTGACATACATAATTTGCGGAAAGAGACTTTGCAGCAGCAATATGAACTTGTAAGGTTTTTAAAACTGTTTTTGCATGAACTCTTCCATTTTTTCTTCTCGAAAGAAAAAGAAAAAGAAAACTTCAATGCCATTTATTCTAGAACTTTCTAATTTTGCTGTTGAGATCTGTTAGGCAATTTCATTTTGCTTTGCTTTGCAGGTAAAAAATAGGACTAGAAATGGCAATTATACAGAAGGCTCTCATGTCATGCAATATGGTGATATAAGTCTTAGCAAGGACAGTCTCTTTACATACTTGGGTACAAATCCCGCACACGATAACTTCACATTTGTCGACGAGGGCTCCTTGCAGCCGCCTACAAAAGCTGTAACCCAGCGTGATGCTGATCTTGTCCATTTTTGGGATAAGGTTTGTGTCTTATGTCTTTTGAATTATATATATTAAAAACGATAATTGCTACTTTCCAGTTAATTTTTTTTTCCTTAAAATTAGGCATCAATACCTATATGACACATTGAGAAATGGACATTAATTTGATTTTTTGAAATTGGGTGTCTCTTCCTAAAGTTTGATGTAACTAAGTTGGTATTTGTAATTAAGAGTTGATAAACTTTTCCCAGAATCCACTAGTGTTGTATTTTGTATTTATGGAAGCCTTTCCTTACCCTGTTCTTGAATTTAGTTTTCTCTTCCTAAAGCTTGCACTTGACAACGTACTTCGCAGTATCGCAAGGCACCTGATGGCTCTGTTAGGAAGTTTGAAGCCCAAAAACAGATCGTTGAAGCCATATCCCACAGAATGCATATAGACCACAGTGTGAAACTCATTGGGCAGCTCTTATTTGGAACTGAAAGAGGCCCTGAAGTTCTGAATGCCGTTCGACCAGCCGGTCAACCTCTTGTTGATGACTGGAAATGCCTTAAGGAAATGGTAATATTCTTGATTCTCAGCCTCTCTTTCGTTGCTGTTATTTTGTCTTGATATTTGTGAAGAACTCTTCACTGTTTCACCTACACAGGTAAGAACTTTTGAGACAAACTGCGGATCACTAGCCGAGTATGGGATGAAACACAGTCGTTCCCTTGCAAACATCTGCAATGCTGGAATTCAGATAGAAAAGATGGGTGAGGCATCGGCAAAAGCTTGTGTCAGCATTCCTACTGGTCAAGGGTTCAGTGCATAAATAAATATAGCAAAATGGGCAAATATCATCAGATGATTGTTCATGTGATTGCTTCTGTCTTTTTTTTTTTTTTAGTAACTCTGCACTAAAATGCTTAATTTAAGTCAATATGCTACTTATGTGGAAGATGTTTCATGTGTTATGCTTCTGTCTCAACTAATATGTCTATCAAATGAGATGGGATTGGATGGGACAGGGACGGTTATAGTTGTAACGGACGTCTAGAGAAATGATAAATATATTAAGTTTTCAACATCCATTACGACGCAGGACAAAGAATTCTAATAATAGGGCAGAGATGAAATTTGCAATGTCCACTTCTACATCAATCTATTGCCATCCTTAACCTGCTGAATCTTTAAAAATAATTCTATTAACCATAACGTTATTCATCGAAATTTGCAATATCGGGCTCTACACTGATCCATGGCCATCCCTTAACTGCCGGATCTTAAGAGTAATTCCAATACCCGAAACGTTATTCATCCCAAATGGTTTACCATTATTTTGCCTGTATGTGCTAGAGGCCCAAACAGGGCCAGCCATTACGCTAGCGAGGTAGTCCTTTAAACAAAAATCGATAGGTCTCACTTATTGTTTAAATGAACGGTATATGAGAAAATAGAAAGAACGAGTAACCTACTCACGGGACATATTAGATTAAATTTACATCGGATTTAAATAGATTATTAAAATATTATAAGCTTGATTAGATTCAGTTTTGCTTGAAATATAAATAATTTTTTTTCAAGTCCTCTTATATATATATATGAAAATGAATAGTCTAAATTAATTTAGATATTTTTATGTTCTGTTTTTATTTTTAAATATATTTTTAATTTAATTTTAATAATTTAATTTTTTAATAATATTTTTTTAAAATATATAATACAAATTTTATTATAAAAATATTTTAATAAATTAAAATTAAAATTATTATTATAAAAATATAAATTTTATAATAAAATACTTTATCCTATAATTTAAAATTTAAAAAATATTTAACACACACGTAAAAGGTAGAAAAAACAACTGAAATACCGAATGACAAGAAAGTTGGAAAAACAGCAGAATTACCCTTGGCCCAGCAGCCAGCCAAGAATTACCAAATTGTCCTACGAGGTATGATTGTTTCGTCATTTCAGAGACCAGCTAAAACTAACCATGGTTAGCTCACCAGAGATTTCAACCAACCATATGTATCTTGTTTTGCTAAACCAGGCAGCGACAAAAATTAAACCAAAATAAAAATATAAAATCATAAAATATGAAAATAAAATATAATTTCTAATCATTTTTTTTAATTTAAGCGTTGTTTGAAGATTCCGCTAGATCTATTAACGACGTGAGTGAAGGTTACGGCTAACAAGGCACAAGAAAGTCCCATAACGGGGATTTTTGATGGACGGAGTTGACGGTTCGAAAGAGAAGGCGATAGCAGCCGTTTGATTAATGATTAACGCTTAGAAATTCTCGGTGCTGAACTTTTGTGGTCTAACGGAGGGTGGGAAGAGGCATTAAAAATTGGTTTTCAATGGGAGCGAGAGTACTTCGTTTTATCATAAGAAGCCTTATCTTCTCTTGCTTTGTATTGTTTTCTCTTCTTCTTCTTCTCTGCTAATTTGCTTCTATTTTCTTCTTCTTTCTCGGGAACCAAACAGAAAGCCCCTAGGGAAAGACTAAAAACTAATGATAATTTGATTAATAGACGATGAAGATCTAAATTCCAAACCAAGCCGTGCGATAGAGAGAGAGGAGTAGAGAAAAATCTGGGAATTTGTAAGGTGTGTAATTGAGAGCAGATATTGATCATATTTTGATTTATTTTAATGAATTGTCATTGTCTATTTTCAATGGTTAACTCTGACGAGCAATCCGCGATTTCTTTACCGGTTTTTGCAGATAGAATTGAAGAAATTGTAGGAACGTTTTTGCAGGTTCTAACTGATTGCGTATTTGTTTTCTTTTGTGGAAATTTTGAGAATCAGGTAAACAAAGTACCACTTTTAGAGATTTTGCAACATCGATCATGTTTGAATGATTTTGTTTTTGTTCCCCTTTTTTTGGTTTGACAGTTACATTGGGAAGACAGCAGAGCTACTTTCTGAAGAAATTTCGACTGAATTAATCAGCAAAAAGGCAGATCAATTGCTTACATACCAAAAGATTAGAATCTTACATCAAATGAAAGTCGGAAGAACAGGCTTCAAATGTCATTATTTTGTTGAAAATCCAAAGTAGATTTTGTGTTTATGCTAAAGGACTAGAAAAAGCAAAGTTGTAACGGCGAAGCCCGAGTTATTCAGGTATGAGAGTCATTTTCTCACCGATAAGATCAGGAACCTGCCTATCTGAGTATCGATTCTAAATCTGCCTAAAATGATTGAGTGGCCATTGATACATCACCCTCTTTGTTCTTTTAAATATCGGCGTTACGGTTTTTTTTTTCTCCCAGCGTCTTCTTCTTTCTTTTTGATTTTTAATAGCACGCTCGGTGCTTTAGAAATCGGTTTTCCCTGGTTGGATTTGACTGACAATAGAAGATTTCTTTGACAGAGTCGATTTTTCTCGAGAATGTTAGATTTCATTCTCAAGTGACCTCCATTCCATTTCTATTGAGAGCATTGAGAGCCTGTATTTCAGATTTTAATTTCGCTTTGGTAGTGTTTTCTTTTTCCCCCCCTCAGAGTTTTAGTCAAAAGTTTCTTCCAAATCCTTCAATTGCCTTTTTATATAACAGTCTGAAGAAGAGCTTGATCTTTTCCGCTAAGATTCTTCTCCAGATTGGATCTTTAATTTGATTTCGCTTTATTCTGTCTCTATCTTTAATTTTCGCTTCCTCAAATCTCCGCTGAGAGACGTTTTTCTTCTGTTGCTGTGATTTTTTTTTCCTGGTTGCAATGAATTTTCTTTCCATGTCTGTCTTTTTTCCTCCTTTTTTGTCATCTCGTTTCTGCTTAACCAATGACTTTCCGTTTGGTTACCAAGAAACCAAGAGAAAAAGAAAACCTCAAAACCTGTTATGAAATGAGTTGGTTTCCATTTTTTCTATTAAAAAATTGTCAAATCTATAATTTTCCCTTGTACTTACATTCTAACTTCGAGCAAAAACAGCTTCGTTTTTGCTCTTTTTCTTCCAAGTTACAACTAAATTCCGCTTCGACATCTCCTTTAACTTTTTCGTCATTTTAGTGAGGCAATTTCTAGTTTTAATTTTCTCAAACCCACCTAAATTTCTCATAATCTCCATATTCACTTGTTAATCCATTCAGCATCTTAACAAAATCGCTTAATTTCAGTTGCTGGCTTTCAATTCCATTTTGTTTCTCAAAATGATTCAAAGACCGTTCGATGCTTCTTCTTCCCCATCGTCAACTTTTCTTCACGCTTAAGGCCGTTTTCTTTCCTCAGATTTTTCTCTTGTCAAAGTTTCCGCGGAAATTCCTAGCCGTCCGATGCACATATTCTAATGATTGAAATTGCGTGGAATTTCTAAGAGAATCCACATCCAAATTCTCCTAATCGCTTCTTTTTCTTATCCTTTGGGCGTTTGCACTTTGATTGAAGTTGAACACGGAAAAAGTTTAATCTAAAATTATATTTTTTTAATTTTTTATTATTTTACTTTAACCATGGGACAGGTGTGCGGAGATGGAAAAGGACTCATCGAGGAGCAATATCAATGGTAATAGCACCAACTATAGCAGAGAAAGAACCGGAGGTGATGGGGGATTGTTAAGATCCAGCTCTGATCCGGCCAAGCAAACGGCGTCGTCTTCTGATTTTGTTTTGCAGTGGGGAAACCGGAAGCGTCTCAGGTGTATGAAGATCCAGGTCAAAGACGATCAGTCCGGCCCGGTTAACCGAACCACGCATCGAGTCGATCGCCGTGTCGTGAGGGCCGATAAGGACCCTTCAAATCTGCCAAGCAATAATAACAATCACGGGAATGGATATTTTAACCTCCGTCAACGGCCTTCTTCTCCTCAAGCTCCGCCACCTCAGCGCGTTCTAAGGTACTGTACTATTTTGGCGAATTGCACTTAACCTTTTCTTCTTGATTGTTTGGCGTGTGTCTATACGCACCCCTGATATGGGGGATCGGATCGGGGTAATAATTATATGGTAGACTTGGGTAATTTGATGGCTGGTTTGTTTTATCACTTGGCTTTTGCCTTTGCGTTAAGTTTTCAGTTCAAATTAGCGCGAGTAAAATGATAATAAAGATTTAAATCTACCATTTCCGGCTCCCACTTATGCTTTTATCTTTTTTCCTTCCTTTTAAGAGCAGAAATTACCGACGTGGAGTAACTTTTTTTTTTTATTATAAAACGTTTGATGAAATAAGTTTATTAAGGTAACATATTTTCCTAGTTGATTGTGCTTTTTCTGTTTGGAGACTTGTTAGTTTTTTTACCTGCACGAGAATTAACATCTATATTTGATCTAAAAGAAAACCTTCTCAATTATGCTATAAAGATTCCTCAATTTTCTGAGAGGCATAGGGGCTTAATTTGTTCACAAGTTGGATATAATATATTAATTGACTTGATTGGTTCTGAATTGATTGGCAATTATCATTTCTTTATCGATACTATTTTCTTTTTTCTTTTTTCTTTCCTGGTAGTGGTAAGATTTGTTCCAGGAATGGATAAGCTTGCCCAGTTGGCGTCCTTGACACTCCTAAAGAACCTACACAAGTTTTGGATAGATATTTCCGGATGGGCCTTTTGACTAGTTGGTGACGGCATTATATGAGTCTCATTTAAAATAATATTTCAGCCTCAGATTTGCTATTTATGGTGCTGTAGATAATTGTCAGCACCCGGAATCTTCAGAAGGTTTTATCTTTTTTCACAAAATTATATGATTGATTGCATCAAGGCTGAATTACTTTTATGAGGCTTCATATTCGTGCACTCCCCAACTCGTCAGGTGGCCGCCAGTGTTTGGTTCAGGTGAAAGAAACTCATGGTGAGTTTATCGTGGAGGCGCTGGTTGTTCATGCTAATTTAGTGATTATTTTCTTTAGACATAAGAATCGTAGGTGGAAGCTTTTATTTGTTCCACGAGGATCATAGTTAGTAGTATGATCAAGTTGGTTCTGAAGTGTTTTTGTTTGGAATTATTTCCTTTTTTTGCTGCTTTGAATCATCATTTTTCTAGATCTTAACTTGCAATAACGCATGATTTGGCAAAATTATACTTAAAACTGATACTTTCTCCTGCAAAAAACTAGTGAGATTTTGTCATCTGTTTTGAAAATTTTGTCTGATTGTCTTGTTTGTTTTATATTCTTAGATTTTATGTTTGTTTGGTCTTTCCATATAAAATTCGATGAATACCAGTGTTTGATCTTGTTTTCGTTATGATAATTGCTATTTTTTTTTTATACTATCAGTAATTATTCACCGTCGCTTGCTTGTCCTGCTTTAGCTTTTAGAACTTATTGGCCAAAAAAAAACGCTGCACCTTACCACACCTGATCATGGACCTCGTGGACTCCTCGGAAACTTGGAATGGACAGTCACCTCACTACGTGTCTACCAGAATTCTGTTTTGATCCTAGCACTCGTCAGCCGTCCGATCAAATGTTGGATTTAAGTGTCTGGTCCACTCTATCCCCAATACCAAGCCATAATTCAACACGTAACCCTCCGTGACCCACCAGAAAGGTCAAAAACTTTAAATCCGACGGCCTTAAACCCGTCTTAAAATCCAGCTGTACACGTTGTATCGAGATAGAATCAATCTTCCTCTGTTCTCTCAAATATCTGAACTTTTCATCAAAACAAAACAAAGAAGGAAAGAAATTAACAACTCCCCTATTTAAAAGCCAACCCCAAAGTCTCACCCTTTCCCAAAGAAAAAGGCAAAATAAAATTCCACCCCCATTTTCTACGCAATACTTTGCCAGATTCTATCCACTATCTTTCAAACCCGTCTCCGATCTTAGATCACTCCAAGGTTATGTTTGTAATTCTATATTTACAACCTAACCTTTTTTTTGGCTAAATTACTTTTCCAAAGCTCACTGCACTTGATTCTTTTTTTTGGTTATTTTTAATAAATTTTTAACCATACTCTTTTTAAGGTTTTGTGTTTTGGTATTTTTATTATGCGATGTGAATTCTTGTTAATCTTTTACAGGAACTGTGAGAATTCCAGTGCTATGAGAGGCCAAAGCAACGGTGGCGTAAGGGGATTCGCTTCGCCAGACAGAGTTGCGCACGATAAGAGAGGTGGACAACATAACAGTCACAGCCACCACCACCACCACCACAGAAACAACAATGATAACAACCACCACAATAACGACAAATCAGCGGCATCTTCGGAGACGGCTCACGATAGCAAAAAAGGAGGGTCGTCTTCCGGGAGCGGCGAGGTAGCTCCTTCCCCCATCGTCTGGCCGCCTAAATTCGTGATTGCTTTAACGAATAAAGAGAAGGAAGAAGATTTCATGGCTATTAAAGGATCTAAGCTGCCACAAAGACCCAAAAAACGAGCCAAGTTTATTCAACGTACCCTCAATGTAAGCCCCTCGTATTACTCCTTTCCTCTGATTTTATTCTTAATTTTGTTGGAAAATCGTTATTATACGTAATTCTAAAATTGGCACGAATTGAATTTTCAACTTCTGGGGCAGACTTTGATTTGAAAGTCAAATTAATTTACCATTTGTTATATAGGATTGAAAATTTGAAATAGATTATATGGTACTTGTGAATTACGTGAAATAAATAAATGAATAATGGCTTATAATAATAATAATAATAATAATAATAATAATTTTATGTCCACCCTTTCTTCGCTACGAGAGGACAGAGAAAAAAAAAAGTGTAGAAAAGCCAGGTGTGGAGTGATTGGCACTGAAACGTAATTGTAGACGTGTCAGTCAACTAGTGGATGAACACCTAATTAGTATGACCTAATTTTGTTAGGGACCCACTGGAATGCCTGGGACCCACATAATTTTTTTTTTGTTTAATTATTAGTACATGTATAACTGCCTTTTGAGAGTTTTCACGTTCTCTTTCATGTTTTTTTTTTGGGGATAATTGGCTCTTTATATTTTTGCAAATGATAAAACGACTGAAATAACTAAACCTTGTTAAATGTTAGAGTATTGTTTTGAGATGTTTTTATTTTCATTATGCCCCTAAAAGAATTATTGCATTTCCCTTAATTTCTTGAGAATTTTTTGAAAATGCAAAGAGGACAGCCTATTGACGAATGTTTTGAAAGAGACAAATGAACGGGGACAACGTCAAACGCCAAAAAAAAAAAATAATAATAATAATAAATAACAGAAGACTCGAATTTAGAAGCGGAAGACGTGGATGGTGCACGGTGTGACAGGTGTACGGCAATGATCTAATACACGAATCATAGAATTTTATTTTATTTTTTAATCAAGGAATAGCAACCGACAAAAGAAGGCAGAGCCCGTTTCTCAATGCATTATTGTCTTGGGGGGCTTTTATGCAATATGCTGCTATTCTAGGGGTTACTTTTGCATAATTCCATTTTCAGTTAGTTGCATTGCTAAGTCATGGCAGTGGTTGAATTATTGTCTTCCAGTATGGACCACATTGGCAAAAAAAAAAAAAAAAACACACCACAAGCAATAAAATAATGATTATGCTTTTGTCTTTTTGCTATTAATTTAACTTTTTGAAAGCATTTTTTTTTTTTTTATAATCCACAAATTTAATATTTGTGCCTTCTGACTGCTAATTTTTGGGAACTTGATTTGCAGCTGGTAAGTCCAGGGGCATGGCTATGCGATTTAACCCTTGAGCGATATGAGGTCAGGGAGAAGAAGATCTCAAAGAAGGTATCAAATAAGTAGATAAATTCTAACATCGATTCGATTTGTTTCGTTATTTTTTTTTTAAGCTGAAATCTTTTGATCTGATGCAGAGACCAAGAGGTTTAAAGGCAATGGGAAATATGGAATCTGACTCTGAATAAATATGAATGATGATGATAATAATGTGTTCAGAGGCAGTTGGGTCTTTTTGTGGAGGATGAGATTAGGGTTTAAACTGTGTAAATGATAGTCTTTTCTTCTATGAGATGAATGAATGATTTAAATTAAGCCAAATTTTATGTGCTTGCTGCCTTCCTCTCCACTTCAACTTTTGGGTTTTAAGTAAATTTTCTATTTGACTGACTGGTAGACTCAGATTGAGGTCTTCATGAGTCTACTAATCTCATCATATATATGAAATGGCAAAAAAAAAAAAAAGAAAAAGTGATTGCATAGATTCGGTCCAATCCCATAAAGAACCGTTTTTCTTTGAAAAATATTAAAATATTAAAAATTGTTATTATATTAATATTAATATTTTTAAATTAAATTTAAATAAATATTTTATTTAAAAAATAATAATTCTGATTAAATTGTTTTGAATTACAAAAATCTTCTCCTAAACCGAACTTTTCTTGGGTTGGTTGGTCATTAATGTTGCTTAGAAGCTTAGAACTCGGGCTCGTTCAGAAATACAAGTTTCTTAATCCCCTCGTTACCAGATTAAGGAAAAACACGTTTTTTGAGAACTCACGCCATTTATCCAGTCTACAGTAATTCTGCCTCTCGTGGAATTCTCAAGGAATTTAGTGGTTAGAAGAAACAAAAGGAAGAAGAGGACAAAATATTAGAAACAAAAAAGGGAAATTTACCATCTTTTCTTTTGCCGCTTGACTTGTGAGTTGTGATGAGTCACGAGCGGGGACGTTACGAATACGAATAAATGCTTTAAAGCTAAAAAAGATAATAGATATTAAGTCGAGTTCACGTGACCTCCATCTATTCTCAAGTTAAATAAAATTTATAAAAAAAAAAAAAAAAAAGGAAAAGACTTTCAAAGCAAATGAAATTCCTCGGCGGAGAATTCCACGGACGGTATTTATTAGTTTCCCAAAGACTCGCGATTTCTTTCATTTTGGCTAAACTCGACAACTTTAGTTTACTCGCACGGTTGATACGCTTGCTTGCATGATTGGTTCTAATCAAATTTTATAGATAATGAAATCTTTTTTTATTTAGCTAATTAAAGAAAATTAACTGTTTTGGAAATTGACATAATAAGCATTAAATGGAAAAGAAGTCGAAGTTAGGTTGAGCCGTCAAACAAGCCAAGCGAGGTCCATAGATCAAAAGAGGGTTGATTCTAATTATTGTTACGTGGACAAAATTCATATACGATAAATGTTAAAATTTCTGAATCTTAAATCATATTTTCAGCACTCTATTGATTTTAGGTCGATGTAAGTATTGATTAAACATTCTTTTTATTACCATTTCAAATAATTTTTTTGCATTTCATATACTACTTTCAAATAGTTTAGAAAAAATAATGCATTAGTTATTACGTTAATCAGTATGGTTAAAAATTGATTAACATTCTCTATGATTTTATTCTATTGAATTGTTATTCTTTTTTTCCTTCATTGCTCCTTTAATATTTGTTAATTTAAATATCCACTGTGATGTCTCTTTAACCTTCTTCTACCTTCTGCCCGTCCATTAACCTTTTCCTCCAAAAAAAAAAAAAAAAAGAAAAATACAAACAATTTGGGTATATCTACCGGACCAAGAAGACATCTAAGCTTCAATGTGAATCAAGTTTCTTTTCTAATCTTGTGGCTTTGGAAATTGACCTTACAGCATGAATGAAAGAAATAATATAAAAAAAATTCAAAATGCAGATAATATTTCAACAATTCAACATCCTTGTCTTTATCAGTATTTTTTTTTACTATTAAGAGTATAGACCCCTCCCTTCCCCCAACAAAATCAAAACGAGAAGCTGGCAATCAATGATTCGACAGTGAAAGCTTGTCCCCACGCCACGCCACGCCACAACATCGACATTCTTAACCCTCTAAGTACCCAAAATAGTGCCCAATTCTTTAAGAGTTTCGCCGGAAACTTGACCCTTTTCTTCCATAAAATAATAAGAAAAAAATACCCAAAAAAAAAAAACTCAAAATTCAAACTTCAATGACAGTATTATTTGAATAATGCAGCGCAGCTTACAGCTGCCAAAACAGGACAAGTACTTTTATTCTGACCAAACTAGGAGATTGACATCTAGCTCACATAACAGAGTTTATGTACTAGGTGACTTCATACCAGTTCATGAATTGGCAAACAACCAATTAAATACTTGCTACATCATTAATTGATTTGATTAAAATAACTTAAAATAGAAGAGAAGGCCCATATTATAATATCAAAGTAAGCATAATTCATTGGTGGAAAAAAAGAAAGAAACTGAAAACAGAATGAGCTTTTCTTTCACTGTCAGTGGAGAATAAGAATAATGCTCCGTATTCAAGAATGCAATAAAAATGGTGAGGGATTAATTATTTATCATTGACTTCAAAATTCCAATTAACCCACCATCTTAAAATTTCCCAATTTACTTGAATTATATGATCTGTCCATAAAACTAAACAAGACCCACCAACCAACATGGACTTTTTCCTTTAAATATGAAATGATATTTAACGATTTAAATTTTGATCTCATATCTAAAAAAAAAAAAAAGAATATTCAAGAACTTAAATCACCTATAATAATTGTGAAAGAATATTAGCATTTCTGTAGACTAACTAGAATCATTAGCTGTCAAAAGGAGTATAAACAGTGAAATCGCAAGTGCGCATCCACCAAGCAAGCTTCCATGACTTAGAAGTTGGCACCAACAAAGAAAAGGGAAAAACCAAAAATAATAAAGAACTAAAAAATAGAGGGAAGGCTGCTGCTGATGCTGCTAAAGCAATCAGGCAATGGGTTATTTTAAAGTTCTTAAGAACTTTATTTTCAACATATTACAAAAAAGGGCGGGGTGGGGAGGGAGGGAGGCCCCATTAATTATGTGGAAAGAATAGGGGATATTTTTTCCATGAGCACATGGACGTGAGTGGTGGCCACTGCTCTGCTTACGATTATTGCAGTATTTGCTTACAAAATGGTACGATTGGCTTTGAGGTCAGGGAATCAAAGGGTAATTTTGTATTTAAAGTCTTATGAAACTTCAGAGCAAAGCAAGACCAAACAGTTGAACCGGGTGAGTCCAATGTTATTGATTATTGTGAGAGAATATGATGTTACTATTGTTTGGCCCCAGAGAAAACGCAAGAAAATTCGCAATGAATAAGAATATAAACACACAACAAAGGCAGAAAACTAAGAAACAAATGAAATATATATTTTCATAAAATAAAAGATCTTTCATATACTAATAACAGTGATATCAATCCATAATAATACTGAAACAAATAAGTCCAAACATCATCCACCATCAATAATCTGCGCATCTCATAACATAGCTACCTCTCTGTCGACTCTCAAATAAACAAATATATATATAAATATATGGTCGCTCCTAGATAAACTATTACTGCTACTAAAATTCCACACCAAATTCAAAACCCAAAAAAAGGTTATCCATATAAATGAAAAATCAAGCACCCTCTCTAAACCGCCAACCACAAGGAAACGCAACATCCTTTCAGATCTTAAGAGTAGAGCCGAAAAGCAGAGCCATGACGGCGGCAACGAAAACAGAGACGAATGAGGGAGAGATCGAGCCCGTTCCTGAGGTGGGACTTGGAGCTGGGGCTTCAGCAGCGATGGCTGAACCCATGAGAGCGCAGACAGCGACGAGAGCAAGCATCAGAGAAACCTTGGAGAGACCCATTGTGGCTGAAATTCTTGAGCGTTGTTAAAAGATCGAGAAAATGCGCGAGTGTTTATTGGAGGTGGGATAGGTGGGGTTTAATATAGAGAGGAAGACAGAGAGAGAGAAACAGGGGAATGTCGGGCAGCTGCCCGGATTTCAAGCCTAGAGATTGATATATGGTAACATAGCTTAATTACAGCTGGTACTCTTAGCGGGCACCGTTTTCAAAGGGTTTATTTAATTATATTTATTACATTATACGCGTGTAAATGTTTTATTACCCCCCGATAATTTTTTTTTGACAATGACAAGGTGCGTGTGCGTGTGCGTGACGATCGAGAACGCAGCGATTTTAGACGCAGTTAATGTTTCTTGATCTCGTCTTCTCCTAGATTCATCATTGATCAGTGGGATTTAGAATTTGATTCTTAGCCTTTCCAAGGTAAGTAGTGCCAATAGTGAGCTATGGAGCGTTGTATCTACTCGCGCACACACTGGCTATTGAAGAAAGGTAATGATACAGATCGAGGTACAGTATGTGTCCGTGTTAACCACGCCCAGAAGATTTCCGTAGCGAGGTCATAACAACAGAAGAGACGAGAGACTGATGGGCCGCAATTGAGGATATAATCACGGTGATTCCGTCGTGAAACCACCGAAAAGATGCGGATTCATTTCAGGGCCCTCAGAACATCACATGGTAGACCCGGAGGTTAGGCCAACCGGCCGAGAACACGTGGAGAGCCCAAGGCTACACGTATTTTTCTTTTTTTAGAATTCCAAGCAAAGGAAGAAAGTAGGACAGGTGTACCGTACACTTATTACAGTATCTGAATTGTTTTTTTTTTTTTTTAACCCGTCCCTGCACGGCACTTTCATTCTATTTTTCTTAATTAAAAAAAAAAAACTGACATATCAATAATTACGTCATTTGCAAAAAAAATAAAAATTAAAAAAAAATTAAAACTTGATATTTATATAAATGTAAGTTTAAAAATAATACTGTAAAATTCATTTTTTTATTTTAAAATTTTATTTTATTTAAAAAATAAACGATAATTTTAACTGATAATTTTATCAAAAAAATTATTTGTAATAATGATTTTATTTAAAAAAAAAATTATTACAAATGACGACTTTCGTACCATTTTATTTTAAGTGAAATGAATGAATAATGATTAATGACGTATTCACATAAGTTAAAAACTTAAATGCAATAAAAAATGCAAAATAATTATTAGCTCTTGTCGTTTGTTAAGATCAAATGCCTGATATTTGTATTATACAATGGATTGACTCTAAATGCAATTTTTTTTTTGTTCTTTTAATCACATTTATGTAAGTAAATTATATTTCAGTAAA
This sequence comes from Adansonia rubrostipa, assembly GCA_038381775.1. Lineage (NCBI taxonomy): Eukaryota > Viridiplantae > Streptophyta > Magnoliopsida > Malvales > Malvaceae > Adansonia > Adansonia rubrostipa. Next base: position 4,317,481 of record JBBYHM010000019.1, read on the forward strand.
CTCTAGCTTAGGACATTCATCACTCAGGAAGTTAGAAGCCCAAAACCTTTGGTGCTATCTGTAATAAAGGCTCCAAAGCGCTGGGTGCAAATTTTCTAGCGAAAAGAAAACAAACGGAAGACGGCTGATCGTTGTACCGACACTTGCGACCTTCGAAGATTCTCCTGAAGAACTGTTCTGTAATGTCTGCACTACCAAATGTAGCCGGATGAGGCCCGCCCCTCGACCAATCAACCCATGTGATGCTTCTATTCGCTAAGAGATTCGGTGCTTGGATTGTTAACATGGTTGGGAAGTAATGCTCGTCGACGTAACATGCTGGTCGGCAGAACTGTTCAAACTGCGGGTAGTATGTAATATCTTCCACTATGTTGACTGCAAGCTTTCGGTTAACTTCAAACCACTGGGACCCCTTACGCCACTGGGTGACATTCACCTCGGGAGCCATGTTCTCATTGTAACGTCCTCTACCGAATGGCCCAGGGTCATCGAATGCACCAATGAAGCTGTATTTGGATTTCTTTATGTAGTGGTAGATGACACTGAAATTGTATAGAGGTATGCAAGATTCAGAGAGGAGGATAAACCATTCGTTGGATATGTCGAGCAAGGCGTTCGCAAGGAGCCGTCTCTCAGCATCACACATACTCATCCTACCCCACTCGGAGACCTGTAGAGGAAAGCAAATACTGAAATCAGGAACTCTCGACCCCCAAAAGAGGAGCCAAAAAAAGGGCTATTTATTAAAAAATATGACTGATGGGAATTACAAAAAAAAAAAAAAATCAGCAACCACAACAAAGTACTTGGGTGTAACTGAAAGAGAGATGTTTAGTGCAAATATAAGAGCTAACGTAAAGCTGACAATCCCTAGGAGGAGAAGAAGTTTGCCCCCTTAGGCTTTAAACCTCAAATACAACAGCCAACATTTTACTTAGTAATTATAGGTCTGGATATCTGGGAGCTATCTCAATCCTGACTTATCATCTGCTGATTCCAAAAAAGTTCAAGAAGAAAAAGACAAAAGTCCAAACTTTTCCGGTAAGAATTGAACCCATGTTATTCGGACTTGGGTATGTGTGTTGAATAGTGTATCTATCTCATACAAGCATGTTCAATTATTTTAAGTTTTTCATATATTTGGAGGATCATATCCCTATTTTTATGTCTGGAAATGTGTTGGATATGAGTGTTGAAATGAGTACTTCATGAAATATGAAGAGTCGAAACAATATAGAACCATTCAAAATGATGCACCGCAAAGCCCACCACAGGAGTAAGCACTAATTTTCATCTCTCTCCTTAGTCTGTCTTCTACTCAGCAGAATTCCAGTTCAAGAAAATAAGAAAATTATCAGATTCTTCCATCTTCCTACGGAAACCCAAACAAATAATCACCATTTTCACATCTAGTTCCACATAAGGACCGTGATTTTAAAGCCAAGCATATAAATCTATCGAAATCTATTCAGGGAAATTCAAATCACAACAAACCGTCATCTCCTACAAGTCATAGCTAGCGCATTATAGCTATCTGTTCCCAAAGCAAACCGTTGGTTGACTAGAAGCACCTATTCCCCACACCCACTACTTGAAAGCCCTCTAAACCATACAGCTTTTATGTCACTCTGACATGATTAGTTCAGAATTGACTTTGTCTCCACTTTCAACAAGCACCAATGATATGATGTGCTATAGTATCAGGGTCTTGAACGTGCATTGCGGTTTGAAGCACAAAGCAAACGCACAGACAGATCGCAAAGCACAAGTTCAGTCCAGGTTAATGATCTCACATATTGAGGGTAATGACACGTACAGTTCGAACAAACAAATATATCTCATGCCATTTCCTATTTTTGTTTATCAAAGTGATATATTATTGTGAGTTTATGACCATAATTTTGCGCGTCTGCAATGAACCACCGGCCTGCCTGTATGTATGTGAGAACAACCCTTCTTTCACAAAGAGGTTATAAATGACAGACAAAATCAGAACCATCTAGCTAATCAAAACTGGAATTTAAGTAGATAGAAAAGGAAAGGCACGAACTAACAATTTTTCCCTTTGAAAGAATGAGATAAAGAGTGGAAAGCCAGAAGGTAGCAGTTCTAAGTCTAACCTTCAAAAACCAAATTTCTGAATGTAATTTATGTAACCATGCTAACCTATCCAACAGTTAAGAATACCCAGATAACAAAATTTTAGAAAACATCCAAGCATGCTATTATCAATTAAGCATAGGGGCTTACATAAGAGCAGTTCTAAAACGAATAAGAGAAATAAGGAAGCTAACTCATCATTACATACATAAGCAAGTAAAATACACACAAACAAATGAAAAGTAATATTAAATGAATGGACGTTTGGGTAGCATACCTGACTTGGAATTTGTCTTCTGTAAAAAACTGAAGAAGGAGGAAACTGGGCCTTGAAGGATGGCAGTGAATGAATATAGACAGAATAAAACCCTTCATGCCCCTTGAAAAACCTCTCCCAAAGAGGAGAAAGTGGCAATGGCCCCTTGGTCAAGAACATAAAAGCAATCTTCGGAAATCTGTTGAATGGATACTTCTTTATTCGTGGCACGAAAGATGCCCTCCATAATAACTCTTTATCACTCATTGAATGAAGCAAATTCGACGGAGGTTTAATCCAATGATCCAAATTATTTCGTTCTTCATCACAAGGCACAAAATTAGACTTAACTGTATTTACCGCGCTATAAATTCCGAAACGCCTGATTGTATATATGCTAACGATAGAAAAGGCAATACAGAGAGCAAGAAACAACCCGAATAACTGAAGTAACCTCAACGGCAGAGTCTTAGATTGGCTTGTCCTAGTTGTAACCACCGGATCCTTGCCTTCCTCTAATGACCCACCCGACCCAACTCTTGTTTGCATCTTTCAAGACAACTCCAAAACCAGAATTCAAATTCTGGGTCAGATCCAGAAATCCCTTCCTTTCTTTTTTTTTTTTTTTCCAGTCAGAAGCATTAAACTAAAAGCTCTTGCATCTTAGATCACAAACAATTAATTCAGTATAAATTTCAAATATCGGGGTTTTTAATATCTAACTAAATTCAAAAACTACAGCCTTTCTTAGCAATAGAAACAATAACAGAATTACAGATCTAAAGCTGACAAGTTATACCACGTGGCCAAAAAAATCACTCCAAACTATCATAGCGTGAAAATCAAGAGTTTAAAGCAAAAGGGTAATGGATAAACAGTGTTCTCATCAAGAACCTAAGCCAAGATCAAGGTAGAGAACTAATCTAATGGAAATCTTTCCCTAAAAAACAGAAAAAAGAAGATAGTGAAAATCCGTGTAAACTAATTGGGTGCGAATAGGAACAGAGACAAAGAGGATTGTTTTTAATCCAAAATAGGTGCTTGAATGGCGGCCAGATTAGTATTAAAGGTCAATATTGAAGAACAATAAATTACGTTAGGCAGAGGAAGATAGAAAAGTATGGTAAAGAAAAAAGGGAAAGAGATATGGAGAAGGTCGGTTAGTCTACAAGTACGGAAGAAAAACGATATTAGTAACAGATGAAATGAATAATTGGATTTGGATTTTGTGGTTTTAAGAGCCTGATTAGTGAAATCCAAGGTTTTCTAGTTTTTCTTCGCTCGGGAAAGGAAGAAAGGCCAGGGTACCAGTAGTGTGAAGATTTCATTTGTTGGGCTTTCGAGACTTGGCTTTGGCAGATTGGCCGCCGATGCCGTGCCATATACGGTATTAAAAAATGATATGATCACGTTTAAAATTTGTGATTTTGGGGCAACCTTAGTGGGTTGAAAAGATCGTCTTGTCCTATAGAGTTACAAATGATTTTTTTTTTTTTTCCATTTGCGAGTTTAATAAATTTTAATATAGCTTAAGCTAGTGTTTATTTTATTTTTAATATCACCATGAGAATTTAATAACCGAAGTGATCTTATTATTAGAATAATGTCATGATTTGATTAATAATTATTAACTTTTAAAGATTACATATCATCATGTTTGTTATTAACCAAAAATAAACTATTATATTCGAAAGTATAAAAATAATCGTGCATATTAAAACAATTTATACAAGTTAATGATTTCGATATTATTTAAAATTACTAATTTGCAAAATAATAGTATTATTTTATTTACTTTATGATAAAATGTAATGTAATTGAATTAATAAATATATTTAATAAATAAACTAATATTTATAAATTTAATGATTTATCCCAAAAAAAACCTTTGAATTAGAAAAAAAAATTATAAATATTCAAATCATAACAAAAGGAAAACAACAAGATTATTTATATGCATAACGAATTTAAAAAATAATAGAGCATTTTACTTCTGAATTTGGTAAAATAGATATTTAGTTTGAAAATACAAAAAATTATAATATAAAATAAATATAATTTTGAGAGGAAACTATATTTAATTTTACATTGCACAAAACCTTAGTGATAAAAATTTCTCATCTGTTTAGATGAGAATTAAATCACCCCTTAAAGACAATAATCTGATCAATTTTTATGATCCAAGATCACTACCATGTAAGATTACTAAGAACTTACCAAGCATAATGATTCTTTTCTGCATGTGCCAATCACCATGATTTTTGAAATAATTACCCCCTACCAAACACGACCATATCATTCCCCCAAGGGCTGGAAGAACATGAGTGTATCCTAGCAATAGTAGTTTTACTAAAAAAATGTGAACTGAAATAAAGTCTCCAGATAAAATTTTCAGACAACACTGCAAAATGGCCCACTTCAGCCTCACCAAAACGAGTTCTAACTCTTCAATTTCAAGAGCAACAATCACAAAGTTTTTCCAGGTCTGAAAACAAGGTAATTAAAATATTTCTTTTTAAGTAAAACCACAACAAAGAGCTACTGCGTGCATCTTGTGTAATTATCTTCATAATTCAAATAAATAAATAAATAAATAAAGGAAAACACAAAGGCACAAACATAATGTGATTCATTAATGGGTTTAAAACCATTGCCAACTGTATCTATTAACAAACTTCAAAACCAACATTTCAAGTTAAACCACCTTTGGATATAGCTTCAAAGCCTAATTATAACCCAGTCACAAGTTTCTATCTTCATTCAGAACGAACTCAACTATCAGTTTTATTTACCAAAATATGTGCCAGCAGGAGATTAGTATTACTCTACTTCTCCACATCAAAAGTAGAGCGGAGGTTGGATATCATCACCGGGCACTCTCCCTTCTCGTCATATTCGGCAAAATCACCTCCAGACAAGTCAACACCTTCAAATTTAATCCCTTGCAGCTAAAGAAAAACAAATTACGGTAAGTTGACATGAAAAATATATACATGGGACTGGCAATAAGTAAGGTTGTAAATGTCAAAATTACAGTTAAAGTTATTATACAAATGGGTGGGGAAAAAAAATCAAAACTAGGTGCTTCTGATAAAGGAATTACGTCAAATGAAATATGGCAAACATCAGGATACACATAATATTAAGCAGGGTCTGCTATGCATCAATTACTCCTTAATTATCTTTTAAGTGTCTATGACATTTTTTTTGTTGGTCTTTAAAATGTGTTGCTATGATTGGAACTGGAAAATTGATAAATAACTAAATGTATATCCCAATGCCATTGCTATAATAAGCTATGTTCACAATTTCTGCTACCTAATAAAAAGCGCGTCTCAGGTGGAGGATGAAGAACAAAGACTTACTGATTCAATCTTCCACCCACCACCGAACACATAACCTACAGGCTCAAAACCCCTGCAATCAAAGAGCATCAAAGGTGCATATTTCCCTCCTTCACTGTCTTCCTGGGTCAGTGGTTGTCCTCGGCCTGGGATCATTGTTACAGTTCCTTCCCTCATGCAAAACTTGCACTAGAGAAAGGATGAAAATTCATATGGCACCACTATACCATTAATAATTGGACGTAAATAGCTAGATGGATAAAAGTGAAGAGACCAAAGTAGAGTAAACTGAAGTTATGCAATCGAAGTAACTACAAGTAATGTGTCATAGAAAAATGCAGAAGTTCAATTATATTCTCGTTAAACACATAGAATCTCGATATCAGGCTACTTTAAGGCATCAGATATAAGAGTACTGCTCTCTAGAAAAATAATAGGGTTCTCAAAGCGCAAAGCTTATTCAACCCTAAGCTCAGAAAGAATGGATAAAAGAAAACCTCAATCAAAATAACAGCATGTGAACAGAAAAGAGCCACGTGGATTTACAATTAGATTTTAGAATCATGTCATGCTTCTTTTTATCATTCAATATATGATACGGAAGAATATTATGCATCTTGAGACCGGGAATAAGATTGCTTAAATATTTGTTCATAATATCTAATAATACTTATTTATGGATTTCCTTTTTGAGTCCAAACACACAAACAGATATTCTGAAAGACAAAATCTGAGGACGCTAAACTAGAAGTATCTCCCTGCTTCAAAAATAAGAAGGAGAATAAAATAAACTAAAACTAGTATCACCATTACCATGTGCAGCCCAGGTGAAAGGCTAGGTTCAACTTGAATGAGCATTTGATAAGAAATTGACTAATTCTAAGTAAGAATGTTACATATAAGGAGTAGAATTTGTTTCTCTCGTCCCTTATGTGCTCTCAGCACAGCAAACAAGCATAAATTCCGATGATCGTAATAAATTTTCAGTTCAAATCGATTCATTTTACTGACAATACAAAGGTACAAGATTACCTTCTGAACGAGGTTGGTGGTTCCCTTGGCCAGTGGAAGAGGAACGATGTCACCCAAGCTCACACATGTTTCCCTCTGACTCAACTCTCCACACCTCTCACATTTTAGCTGTAACGCCAAACATGCAATAAATCAAAATATTTCAAACATTTGTGAAATAAAAAGGATATGATTATTGATTGAAGAAGAATAAGGAAGTTTAAGTTAAATTTATTAAAATGAAATCAGATCTGAATACTTAAGCGGAAAAAGTATTGCAACAAAACGATGGAAGGAGTCAAAGAAACATTATAAACATGGCCATCCACAAATGATAGAAGAAAAATCCATAACCATATAGCAACAAAAGTATAACGAGAAACAGATTCCGAAATAGAAAAAAGGAAATGGAAGCAATTGTTTAAGGAAAAATTAGAAGAATAAAAAGAGAGAAGAACAAACAAACGGATGGGGAAAGTCAATGTACGTACATTGCAGTTGCGAATAAATGAAGCAAAATGAAGAGCTAAACCAAATTCAACAGAAATTACGAATCGGCAAATATTGTAACAATAAGCATTTATTTTAAAACAAATAAAAAAAAAGTACATGCTAAAAATTCAGAAAAAGAAAAGAACAAGCAAGGTCAGTAAAGACAAAATGAAGAAGAGATGTCAACTAATAATCTCACATTTGAAGGGAAAGAAGGATTCAAACGGAGGGGATTCAAGCAACAATAAGAGTAATAAAATCTGAGTTTAAAGAAGAAAGAAAAAACGAAGCAATCCAAAAGCAGAGAGACCTTGAAGAGATAGGAGAAAGAAGGATCGTCACAGCCGCCCTGTGGCTGGAGGTTGGTTAGGTTTTCGAGGTCGGCAGCGATCTTCAGCATGTACTTCACCATTTTCGCTTTGATGAGCAGCGTCAAACTCTGATCTCCCCGTGCACTGGATGGAAATGGGATTTGTACTAGAAGAGAATTTGGATAAAGTTCAGGCTAATTTGTTTTTTGTTTGATACTTCTAGAATCCAATTCGGTCTCCAACGTGGCCAAGATTAACAACTAAGTAGGGGCCACGTGGAACTAAAAATAATATATGAAGCAATTTTACCAGTATAGTTTTCATCATGAGTCGTATAATCCCTTTGATTTGAAATAAATAAACAGTTTAACAAAAAATTGTTTCCTTACTTTAATGTTATACTTTTTCTCATTTTTCCTTTTTTGGGTTCCTTTTAACTTGCATTTGACTGATATTTTATCTTTGCTTTGCCATTATATAATTTCATATTAAATAACATTTATATTTTATTTAAATAACGTTTAGTTAGATTTTATACATTTTCATCTTTTATTTTATATATATTATAATTTAATTGAGATTTTTATGACATTTTATCAATTAATTTGGTCTTATTTATTTCAATACACTAATCATTTTATTAAAAATATAAATTTTACCAAAATGTTTTATATTTAAAATATTAATGTATTAAATTTAAAATATATTTTAGTTACCTTTTTCTCCTTCATTGTCGTGACATTCTGACCCGATCTTTTAACAACTAGACTGTAAGTGCATACATATAGTCTTTAGATAGAATAAGGAAAAAAAAAAAGAAACAGTAATAAATTTGAAATTAATTCCTTCATTTTAGTTTTATATGTCACCTGCAGTGGCTTTTGGACGACAATATTGTTATACCCCAATGGATTTTTGGACGGCAATATTGTTATACCCCAATCGTAGGGGGCCATCGTTTAATCGTTCAGAAACACCGGCGACACGGTTGACCAGACTTGAGGAACCTAGTCAACCAAGAAATCACTCATCTAACTTGTTACATGGATCGTTTAAACATTGACACCTATTTGATATTGCCCGAGAGAGATTATTGAGCAATCTATCTTAAACAATGACACCTATCTAGGATCACCTAATAAGGACTATCATACATTCCCTAACAAATGTCGCATTGCCTAACACAACCACTGCATTGAAGGATAAGTAGGTTGACAGTTATGCTAGCTGGAACAGACAAGAGCTAGGTCACGTGAGCTTCACATGTGCACTTAGGTATAAAAGGCGGCCAGGAAATTCCAAGCAAGCATCTTCACCACCAGGCTTCTCCTTATATTCTTACTTTTTTTTCCTTATCCTAGAATACTTAACTGACTAAAGCATCAGAATACGTTCGGAGTCACAACTCTTACACCACTTTGACTTGTTCTCGTGCTATGGGCCTTGCACAACGACCATCACCTCCAACCATCCCAGATAGTATCATATCAACTGTTAGCATGTGTACACGGTGGCATTAGCTTTTCACTGTTTCTTCTTCGATGGTGATCCTTTGAGTTTGAGCATTGGTTCATTATTCTTCATTTACGCGAACTTGAATTGTTGACTTCAGGATCCAAAAACAAGCAATTGGTGGCTAAGATTTGGGGATGATGTTAATGCTGGATATTGGCCTGCTGGAGGCCTCATGTTTATATTCGAAACGCAGTTCAACATTGGTTGAATGGCGAGAAGTTTACAATTATAGCCCAAAAGCGACGAAAACTCCTCCATACCAAGACAGCCATGGGAAATGAAGATTTTCAGAAGCCCTATTAGGTAAACGCATGTTTCATTGCTTCTATCATTTAGCAAACACAATTGCTTAGCATTATAGTTTTATTATCATTATTTGTGTCTTCAAAATGAGATCGCAAAAGAAACCAGGAAATGCACTAGAGACGAGGAAATCACAAAAAGAAGCTGTCAGATAGCTATTTATAAAGTACATATTCAGAAGCTATCTTCCCCATTAAAAGGGTCTTGAATCTGCCTAAAATGAGTTCATAACAAAGTATTGAAGAGACAACAGATTCATGCTACATTGCCTTGTAATATTTCGAATAACCTATAACCAGACTCATAAAATAGAAAATTTAGTAGGGAAAGGTTACAGAATCATTACCAAAAAGTACAGAGAGAATTACCAAGCACTACACCCCAGCTAGGAGAGTCTCGAATCATTTACCAGTAGTACTTTGTTCGATATAAACAAGCTAAACTGAATCATATTGTTTTCTCTCTTTTTTTATAGATTGGAAGATACGAGCTGCTGATTCAGTAGCTGATCTCGGATTATGAGGAACAACTTTTATCACTCTCGTACTCTGGTTGGTTTCATGAGGCTGAGAGGCTACATCTGGAACAGTTGAAGTCGTAGGGAAAAGTGGAAGTGCATCTTTTGCTTCAGCAGCACTATTGACCCCACCTCTCTGCACTCTCTCACCAGGACTACTTGCTGTACTGCCCTGTAGCTCAGTGTTTTTAGATGCCTGGAACTTCATGACATGAGAAACAGCACCATTCTTCTCGCTGGGCAAATTACATGAACTTTGATTTTGCATGTTAAAGTTAGCTCCACCTGCAGATAACTCGCCAGTTTGGGCATGGGAACCAGGTTCAGCAAATTGGTTCACTTGTTCCACAGCAGAACCCGAGTATGTCGGGTTCATGACTGGCATCCCAAAAGGTGGAAAGTAAGGGTGACCAACTGGAGGGGAGCCAGGTAGAACCCCGATTCCTTGATGAGGAGCAGGAACCATGAAAGGTGAAGTCATAAAGTTGCCAGTCATTGGAGTTCGTCCAAAAGGACCACATCCTCCACAAACAGATCCCATGAATCCAGGTCCAGGATAGGGCTTGTATATCAGTCCTTCAGAAGGGGACATGACAGGAACCAGCCACTGGTGCCCAGGAACCTGATGGAAACACCAAGGATTAATTTTGTTATCACCGTTAACTGGTGCAGGTGGTGGATTTCCGAGGAAAGGCCCATAATTTGAAGGCTGACTAGCATTTTTCACTGAAGAGAGGGATGTCCTACCAACCGCATTTTCTGCTGAACACTCCATTTTATTACTTGGCTTCTCAGATTCATCTTTGTGCTTAGCGTGTGGCAGCGGTGTTATAGTAAACTCTGGTGGAAGCTTCTTTGCAGGAGAGCCTTTGAAAGAAGGTTTGCTCAGGTATGCAGTATCCTCAAGCAAAAGATGCGGGGATCCAGCAATTAGTCTCTGAACCTGTTTCAACCGAAGCATTCAGCAATTTGACAGTATATACATGTGTTCGTGTGCGTGTGCGTCTATCGATATGAGAACCAGTAGAAAGTACCAGACAGGGTCAAGGACCACCTTACCTTAATCAGTCTATGCAACTCAAACACTTGTACTGCAAATACTCTTTGCTGACTGTAGAGAGTAACAGGAGGTGATCAAGAAAATATTGCAGAGGTCATAATATTACAGTTTTAACAAACATAATCGCTGGCAGGTGCATGGGGAATATCAACTGGATGGCATCATTTTGAAAAGATTAATATACACACACGCACATAAGATGCTTCGTATGAGGGCAAACTGACTAAAGTGGTTAACAAGAGTTGAAATCTATGATTCTCCTCAAATCCTCGTTCTCTGCTTTAGGGAAGGGTGGTTTCTGACTCTTTAACGACAGAAACCTCCTTCAGTTTCATTGAGGGGTGAAACCTCTTCCTAGCTCTATAATGGCATCGCTATGGAAAACATACCTTATGAACTTCATAGCATTTAGGATGCTAAAGCAGAATCCAACAAACAGAGGAAGGCAAATATCATGAAACAAATATGGTAGCATTACATCAGAGAAAACAATGAAATAATTAATCTCAAAGCTAGCAATAAAGGCAATTAAGAAATTCTTGTAAAGTCATAATTGAAGCAGGCCAAACGCAGAACATTTAGCTTCAATACAATAAAATTAAAGCTAAAATGACATGCGTTTGTTGCAAATAGAATATTTTCAACTTAGAAAGTATGTACACAAACAGATATTTTGTAGTATATAGATAATGCACCAAAATGAGAAACCGTACAAGTAGAAGCTGTACATAGGATGGAACCATTAAACTAAATTGTAATATTAAGTTCTGCTTATAGATCCCAATTCCACATAAATCTTCACCACAGAACCAAGAAACCATGCTAGATAACATTCCTTTCGCCATAATATCCATCACCACCTTTTAAATTTTCGAACATTCCCCAGTTCACCACCTCTGAGATCCACCTAACATTGGCCCCAAGTATAAACTGCGCTGCATGTTCTCCAGCTCCAAGCCCTCGATTGCCAAGGAAGCAAAAACTCTCAGGATCAAAAAGGGTAGAAAGCAGCACCAAACCGAGACAGTAATAAATCCCAAATGCAGATGAGCAGACAATTAATAATAGGAGTTCCGCTGTCTCGGATGATGCCTTGCACAAATTAGGATAGCCCTCTCCCTGCTGGAAGATGATCCACGGTTAATATGTTATTGAGGGCCTCTGACACAAAATTGCCACTTTGGGAGCAATCCCAGTAATCCAGATCATAAATTCTCCCCCTCCATCAAAGCCATATATAGTACTCTCCACAAGATAGCATTTATGCTAATTCCTCCTACTACTTATCCAAACTGCATTCAACAAACTAAAGGCAATTTTAACTTGTGACAACAACCAGAAAGGGCCTTAGTCAATGTCCAATTCTAGTGTCAACCTAGAGGAAATATTTAAAACTCATAAAGCGTATAAAGTAATCAGTAATCACCTATTACTATTGTTTTTTTAATTCAAAAAAACAAAAACATGCACGCACATTAAATAAATAAATGAAGGGGAAGCATCACTCTACATTTTCATAATCACTAAAAAGCAGTGCTTTTATCCCTACTAAATAACAACCATGGACCAAAAAGTTACAGCTTCAAACAGTAATAAGAGAGAATATACTCAAGAAATAAATAGAACAACCCTCAGAACATATAAATCACATTCAAACTAATAGTAATATATAATTCAATCATATTTCAATGAACATATAACATGGACCATTTCATATTTGTCATATTTGCATGTATCAGTCTATAAAATTCTTTTCAATGTCCCGAGAGCACTGAATCCTAAAGTGACAAATCTCAAGAGTTCTACCTGCATGTCAAATATTGGGACAAGAATTTCACCATTGGTACAGGCAATGTGCACTGAATCATCTAATATAGACTAGATTTCATGTTTCACCCCTCCTCCTAAAGGACCTAGAAAGTTTCTCATTAAGAGCATGCTTAACTTTTGCCATCCTCTCATTTTCAAAAGCATAAAGCTTGGACAGTTTTGCTATTATATATAAAGGTACATAAATCAAAGACTCATACTTAATAACAAACACTTACTTGACAATTAACCTTCTTGCTTTCCAGAAATGCTTCTGACCTATTATTCCCACCACATCATCAGGAGAGATATCCACATCTGATATAGAATCCACCATGGAGGTCTCAGAGACATCATCACTTTTATCTCCATTTGCCCACTGTAGTGAGCCATCTGCCTTGTCTCCATGGCTTTCACTGTCATTATTAGTTTCATCAGGAAAGCTGTGATTCCCCTCTGAATAAGACATGCTTCTCTGCCGGGGAAAAACTTCCTCACCAATATCTCTCATCAAATCAGCACCATCAATACATCCATTACCAGATGGTTCTCTGCCAGCTCTGAAATCTTGCAGTAAACAAGCATCATTTTCACGTGATCTGCTCGGTATAGATGCAGGACGCTCTCCACAATCTTCATCAGGAGACACATTGGCTTCTTCAACATGTCCATCAATCTTTTCCCTTGTTGATAAGTCTGCAGATGTTTTTACTAATGGCTCTCTGCTTGAGCACAATTTTGAGTTCTCTTCATTCTGGTCTCTAACCTCTTTTCTTAAATTGACACCGGAAGAGCTACTCCGACTTGGATCCTTATCACGAACATTTTGGAGCTTCATTTGATGGCCAGAATAAGTTCGGGTCAAGGGAGTGAGTTTTTCCCCATTATGCTGTTGACCTGTCTTAGTTTTATTATGTTGTTGACCTGTCTCTGGGTTAACAAATACAGGAACCATGAAATCATCTTCATCTCTGACCTTCTTTCTCTGTTCAACGGGTGGCAAAGGAGCATTTACACTTACTCCCCCAGGCTGGCGAGTATGAAACTTCTCAGCCAGATTAGCAGATGTCGAAGGAGATACACGAGATGGGAAAACCATTTTCCTTTCATGGCTTATCCCCTGCAAATATCAGTCAGTTATAGCAATCAAAGATAGTATAAACCACCAACTACGCCCATAAAACTACTATAATTCATGTTCCAATTGGATAAAATTTAACTAAGAGATGATTCTATGAGGGGGAAAAAACCCAGATGTCAGCTAATCCCTTACCAAACCCCAACAGATGTATAAAAAAATCAACATAAATAAAGGAATAATCCATAGTAAACCAATAAGAACAACAAAGAGACGGATAAATTGCAGTAAAATACCTGGCTTGAGCAACCAGTAGAAACCCAACTACTTGTATTACTCGGGTTATGAGGCAAGACCCCAGGGCTATATCTCTGTGAAGGAATACTGAGCTGCTCATAAAGGGCCATCTTATTCCTTGGAGGAGCTCTTGGCCCTCCCGTCTCTGTATCATTAACATGAAGCCTAGGGAACATAGGCCCCATAATCTTGTCATCATCTTTCCCTCTCTTCATTATTTTGTTTTCTCACTCAAAATTAAACCCAAAAAAAAAAAAATTACCAAAACTCACTTGAATATAAAATTCACCCTGAGATCCTAGGAACCAGACCACTAAAATTAAAACCCACCATTAAAAAATCAAGTATCAACAAACCCATAAAGCAAAATTGTTGGTTTTGACCGAAGACGAAACGACAATTTTCACAAGAACAAAGGGCTTCAACACATAACCTGAGTCTCGAAAACCCAAATTGGCAAATACCCAGATGTCAAACTGGATCTTTTTCACAAGAATTCAGACACTACCCAGTTTAGAAAATGGCGGTTTTTAACTGAAACTGAGAAAAGGGGGGAAAAAAAGAAAAGTGAAATATATGGAAATAGAAGGAAATAAAACGATGGTTCGGAACTTCTGACGGGTAAAAAACCAAAAAGGGGATAGTAGATATAGAAGAGAGAAGAGATTCGAAAAAAAGCGAAAAGGAGATGCAAATTAGAGAAAGTAGGCTTATTTAGGGATTCCTAAGAAGAAGATGAAGACCGAGTGAAGATCACGGTTGGTCTGAGAAAGAAAAAAAAAAAAAAGGGGAAAAGCGCTGGACAGTGGACCCACTTTGAATAGAACCATAGATATTTAATATTTTACCCTTCACCATTATTGGCCCATCCATTCTTATCCATTTGAGTTTTTTAACCATTGAGGTTTTTTCTTCCCTTTTTTTTTTTGGGCAAAAATGCCCTTTCCCCGACTTTGGATTTTGCTTGCGCAACCGTATCCCATAATAAAGTCTTTTTTCTTAAGGCTTTTCCTATTTTAATAATTAGATAATTTTTAATTTAATTTAAATTTAATCTTTTTCATAAACGATTTTCAGATTACATGCCTTATATTCATTTAAAATTTTATTTTTAAAATATTTTATACAAAAATCAAACTTTAATTGTTTTAATACTGGATTTTTATTTTAAAAAATATGAAATATAGAAATTAAAGAAATGTACATACTAATAAAAACATATGATAAGTCTCAAAATTTAAATTTTATTAAAATGTAATATAAAATTATCAATTACTCATTCCCCCATCAAACTAGTCACAAAAATAAAAATTTTATTAAATTTATATTTAAAAAACATTTTTAACAGTGTACAATCGTTAATAATTAGCTTTTTAATTTTTTTAATGAAAATTCCGATTGACAATTATGTGCTAAAATCGTACACGTTGTAGATAGATGCCCCATTATATTACGTTAGATGCCCCATTATATTACGTGTGCTTGCTTTTTGCGATAGGGCCCACGTCAATTAAACTTAACCAAAGGTTTAGTGAGACACTTTTGAAAACCTACGTGGACCATTTATTATTGACCACGTGTCATCTATTGTTTGTGCCAAACAGCTGGAAGAAAAGCCAACAACAAGGAGAACCCCTGATAAATAAATAAATAAATAAATAGATAATATAAAGAAAGAAAAGAACCAAATTTGATATTGCCAGAGCATAAATTGATGGTTCCACTTCGACGGCAAAGGCGCAAAGTAATATTTGTATCTGATTCTGATTCCGCCTAATTTCTGATGTTTTTATTTACCTAACCACTGCACAGATCGTAGTTGCATAAATGCTACGAACAAGTGTAGAATTTTTTTATATATATTAATTCAAAAATCAAATCGTAAACCACTCTATTTTTTTAATTAAGATCTCTTTTGATAAACGTTCTTGTTTTTGTTTTTTTTATCCCATGAAAAATAAAGTAAAAACATTTATCAAAAAGAGTCTAGGATTTGAACCCATTGTATTTATTTTTATCACATTGCAAAACTTTTAAGAACTTACTGAAAAAAAATGATGCGCTAGTCCCAAAATCATGAGTCAAAAATTGTATTCTACTTTAATTAAGTTTTTTTGATATGAAGATTGCAAGTTCAAACCATAAATACATTTTATAATTTTTGTTTTCATTTCATAAAACATTATTCATATCAGAAAAAATTACATCATACATTAAAATTAATGATTTACGTATATCTCTCGTAATATACTAAAAAAAATTAAGTGAATTAATTTATCTATGAACTGATCAATTTGTACTGATTGAATTTGGTATATAAATTTTTCTAATTTGAATCATTTGGCCCAATTCAAATTATTATTTAACAAAAAAAAATTTTATTAATTTTTATTATAAAAATATAAAAATATTGATATAAAAATTAACATTTATTAATTTATAAATAATAGTTTGAGCTTTTAAAATAAGCTTAGTCAAGCCTAATTCAAGCAAACACGTCAAAAAACCTTTTAATTTCATTTCATTTATAAAGTTCATAAAAATTATATGTTATTGTGGTCTTTTTTTCTTTTTTCAAACCAAAATCTATATACCAGATTGGTGGAGTAGAGTGGAATCTTGGCACAAATCCACTATCCATTTCTTTATATCACATAGTGGGGTTGATGTTGATTGTGATCATATCGTTTGGTCCAAAATCTTCTTTCCATTTAATCAATTACTAATTGGGTGTATATATATATATATATATATATATATGTATGTAACTTTTAGGTATATATCTTATTTTCAATTATTATCATGGGTGTGGATATCTTTGCTTATCTTCTAAGATCTAATGGATTTACTTAAAAGGAGTTTTATAATAAAGAAAAGATGGTTTGCTTCTTCTTATTCAATACTTAAATATAATTTTTATTTCTTTTACACTAAATAAAAATGATCATTATATATTTAATCTTTAATATAATATGTGTAATTAATTACGATAAAATACATCATAATTTCACATCAAATTTTATTCAATTTTTTAAAAATTTTTTAGTGATCGATTTTTAACAAGTTGAGAAATCAATTGGATATATTTAAAAGTTTAACCTCATCTATATAGATGATCATCTCATATGTTATCTATAAAAAATAAAGCAAAAAAAATGATAGAATCCGTAGGAGGTTTTCAAACATTAATCGGGTCGACTCGATTTATTCTTCTAAAACATTGCCCGAATTTTGACGGATCAATTCACTTTTAACTAATTGTTATTAAAATATTTACAAATTAAATTAAATATATTTTTAAAATAAAATAATATTTTAAATTTAATTAGAACAGGTCTATGATATATAGAATAAAACAACTTTTTTGTTTAAGAGAAAGGGAGAGAGAGAGAGAGAGGGAGGAGACTAAAACTTCATTAAACTCGGAAGTGATAGCATTAAACTATTCTTAGTCACAACAACAAATAAGCGTGCTTCCTATTATTTAAGCAAAAAAGCAAAAGTATGCTATCTGCAACCCAAAAAACAAAAAAATTGCATTCGTTCTCTATCTCTTTCTCTCTCTCTCCTTTTTTTTTTACTTTAATTGTAAAAAAATATTAATTATTATATAAAGTCACCTATTAATATGATATTTATAAAAACAATTAAAGTATTAATTTTTAAAATGGGTTATTATCTTATAATAAATTTTTTTAATTCTTTAAATGAGATAAAAATATTATCATATATTTATTTTTATTTTTTATAAATATAAATTTTTTAAATTTTTAATGCCTCTTGTAAAGTTAATAAAAACTTTGTTGTCAATATATGTAATGGTTATCTTTTTTTAATCTAGTGGAAGTGGGAAATTATTATTTTATAATTTTTAAAATTTACAAATATTGTTAATAAAGTGACATATAATAAAAAATTAATAAATAAAAGTGAAATACTAAATAAATTTTTAATGTATTTATGAAGTTAAAAAATTTATACTATCAATACATAAAAAATAAAATTATATATCAAACGTAAAAAATATTTTTAAAATAATAATTAAATAAAATTTAATTACCATATATAATAGTATAATCGGTGCTATATTGATCAATACATATAAATTTTGAGATAACCCAAAACATTACTAGTATCATATTATTTTAATTTTTATATTGATTTATACTTATTATATCTGCTTGTATGGATCAACATCTATAAGTACTAACATATACTGGTTAGTAATGATGCTATTTTCCTTTTTAAGTTGTTCACTTATGTAATTTTTTAAATAAATTTTAAATGCATTTATGTTATATCATTTTTTTTAATTTTATTTAAAATAAAATCATGTTTATTAAATTAAATTATTGAATTTTGATTAATTATATATTTTTAATATTTATATATTACGTGGTGAAAAAAAAAAAAAAAGAGAGAGAGAGAGAAGGAAGTCGTTACATAATCGTGTAATAGTACCATCTCCAGCTCATCAGGTTTAGAAAGAAAATCCATTCAGCGAAAAAGCCAGCCACGGTTAAATAATAATAATAATAATAATCGAGTTAAAAACTTCAGATTGAAGGCGGAAAAAGAAAAAGAAAAGAATCGATCTGCTTGAATGGTCCGATCGCATGGCTTCCTCTCACCATCCTCCTTCTCATCACACTTACGTTCCTCTGCCTTCTGACTCTGGTACTTAATTTCGTTATCTTTTTATTTTTAAATTATCGCTTTCAACTTTTTTGTTTCTGGTTAAAATTTAAGTTTGTTATTGGGATCTTTTAATGTTTAGTTTAAATTTAGCTTTATATTCGTGTATTATCTGCCGTTTGATTTTTGATCTATTGCCCTAATTGATTTCGATCGGCGGGTTTAGGCGATGAGAATAAATGTAAAGTCAGTTCAGATCACTTATTTTTCGTTGTTCCTTTTTTTTTTTTAATTGATTGTTTTTAACTGAATTTGTCGTGGATTAGTATTAATTTTGATGATTTGACTAATGTGTTGCAGGTGGCAATCCATTTGACAATGAAGCTCCTCCGTTTCCTATCCATATAGTGACCGATGCTTCTCAGCTTCCGGTGGAGTTCCTGAACCCTTCGCCAGATAGGCAGTTGGTCGTAGGTTTTGACTGCGAGGGTGTCGACCTTTGTCGCCATGGCACTCTTTGTATTATGCAGGTTAACTTTAGTTCTAATGGGTAATGACTGTTTCGCATGAATTATTCAGCTTGACTGAATAATGATGATATACCTTATGAAGAACTATGGTCTTCATTTCATAGTCGGTGTATTTTGTTTCTGTTAGTTTAAAATGAAATGCCTTAACTTTCGTGTACTATTGCTTTTCTAAGATTTTTGAGAGATACTTTTTTTTTTTTTCTGGCAGCTTGCATTTCAGGATGCTATATATTTGGTTGATGCCATTGAGGGTGGAGAGGTGCTTATAAAAGCCTGTAAGCCTGCACTTGAGTCTAGTTATATCACAAAAGTTATTCACGATTGCAAACGAGATAGCGAGGTGTTTATTTGTTTTTCATTTTAATTTTGAATCATTGGCACATTTGGTATGCGTTATGGCCAATTTGAGTTTCTTCTTACTTTACAGGCATTGTACTTTCAATTTGGCATTAAGTTACACAATGTTATGGACACCCAGGTGAGCATTCTTTATGAGCTTGAGGACTTATTCATGGCAAACTTGTAATGCATGTAAACATACTAGTTATTTCTTTTTATGTTTCTTTCAATTTTAACGTTTGTGGGTACTCCAATTTTAAAATCCTTTGGTGGATTTAAGCCAATCGAGTTATCATTTTAAGCAATGTTTTTCCTAATTCTTGAGATTTCATTTCTCTTTGCTTTTAATTCATGCTGTTAAGAGCTTATGGCATTCCTTCACTTCCATAACCTAGAGGCATTTGAAAACACACTGCTTGAATCTTGAAGTTGCTTATTCTTGCTTGCTTCCAATATTGTCCAAACTGATATAAGGGTTATTTAAATAATGCGACATTACCTCTTTTTCCTTTTTTTTTTTGCCCTGCAGATTGCTTATTCTCTTATAGAGGAACAAGAAGGACGGACAAGATTGAAGGATGACTACATATCATTTGTTGGCCTCCTTGCAGATCCACGCTATTGTGGTATTTATATGTCCTGGTATCCATTTGAATTTAATGAATTATGGTCATCGAACTTTTTTCTGCACCTTAACTGCACTAACTGAATATATTTTTCACTTAAGAAGTCTTTAAGTGTTATCTTAACTGGCTTTTAGAAATAGGTATTATTAATTGCCTTGAAAGATCCTTTCTGGATTTTCCTTTGATGTCCCTCGGCAGTATGCTTTATTTACTGTTGAGCCAAAGAGTATTGCTTTATTATTACCACGCTGGATACTGACAATTATTTTTTTTTTGGTTTCTTTTAAATCCTTTCCAAACTTATATCGAAGACTTTGCATGGCATAGTATTTATGTTTTAGTAATTTTTATGCTATTTGAAACTGGATGTGCTATATGCTACTTTTAAACAGGCAAAGTTTGACTTCCACATCTGCATTATTTTGACTTTTGATTTATGCCTTGATACTTTAAATGTAGGCATATCTTATCAGGAAAAGGAAGAGGTTCGTCTCCTTCTTAGGCAGGTTAGTATAAACACCTTATCACTTACATAAAATTGGTTTAGTTAGATGGCTGGAGCTTTTGGAGTAAAAGTAATACCCTGTTATCTTTTCTGGATTCAGAAAGCATTTGGGTATTACTTTCCTATTTAAAGTTATGCATCGCATGGAAGTCAGCATGCTTGATTTCCTGGTTTAATAAGTAGCTGGCTGGAACATTAGCATTCATTTGTACATCATTGTTTCCCGCTTCTCCTTCTTTATTCACTTTGTACACGGTGCTCTTTCTAGCTTCGATCGCATATAGCTAGCCAGGAAGGGTAGCAAGTTTCTTGCCGCTTCTCAAATGAAGTTTTATTTGAAATTTTGTGTTACATAGAACAGGACCTATCTAACAATAGCTTGGCAATATCAATGAAATGGATTTGAAAAATTGCCTGGTTATTGGTAATGAGGTAGATCCATAATGAAAATTTCTTATTTTCTTGATAAAGTTTTGTGCCTATGCAAATGCTTCATCTGTTAATATTAACTCAACTTTTGTTTTGTCTACGTGCAGGATCCCAAGTTTTGGACTTACAGACCATTATCTGAGCTGATGGTCCGTGCAGCTGCAGATGATGTCCGGTTTCTTCTATACATCTACCACATGATGATGAAGAAGCTTAATGAACGATCCTTCTGGTACCTTGCAGTTCATGGAGCATTGTATTGCCGATGTTTCTGCATCAATGATAATAACTATGCTGATTGGCCACCTGTTCCTCCCATTCCAGGTTCTTATATTTATAATCACTGTATTATAATTATTTATTTCTTGTTAAGAGTCCAGGAGAAAGATATTAATTAAGTCACTAAGCTACTAGATCCGGTATTATATTCATGTCTCACTTATTCACACATGCACTTGCACAATTTTCGTACATACCGAGCATCTCCATATAAATTCCTGGTAAATTGATTCCATTCTTTTAACTTTAAACATGTGACATATATTTAGAAATTTTAATGAATGTAATGGTTTAACAGAGAATGGCATTTCTCATCTGGTTTGATAGTGGGTATTATGAAAGCATTTGAGTTGCAAACTATATTCGTAATTGTACTGAACTTTGCATTATTTATTGGCGACAGGGAAAACTTGTTTTTACAATGCTAGTAAAAATGTTGCACTTTCTTTTTGATACTGACCAAGGTTGAGATTTTATTTATGTAGATAACTTAATAACGGAGGGGAATACTCCTGAGGAAGAAATACTTTCTATTCTGGACGTTCCTCAAGGGAAGATGGGACGTGTTATTGGAAGAAAAGGGGCTTCAATCTTGTCAATAAAGGAGTCTTGCAAGTATGTATCTCTTTCCTCTTGTCCAAACAAACACGTGCGTTGCATTTGTGTCTCCATTGGGTTTGTAGCTACAATTTTAATTTACTTATAATTACATGGTCATTTCGTTACAGTGCGGAAATACTTTTTGGGGGTGCCAAGGGTCCACCGGACAAGGTTAGCCTGAGAATTGAGATATTAAAGAATCACCTTGCCATAATTCCTTGCTGTTACATATATCATTTTCCTTTTTTTTTTTACGGTACATGAACTTTTATTAATACAAAGGAAGCCTCAGCTTGGGATAAGAGAGGGTTGTAAATTTTGAATTTGACCCGCAAACTTACTGAATGTTATCTCTTAAGTGTGATTGCATGAGTCTTTTAAGTTAAGCTCTGCGTTTGGAATGGTACGTTAACTTTGACTTACTATATTATCTTCCATGATTGAGCTGTCCCAATGTATGGGTTTTTTTGTTTAATATGCAGGTATTCATCATAGGACCTGTGAAGGAGGTGAGGAAAGCTGAAGCCATGCTGAGGGGAAGAATGATGGATTGATATTTGATAGACTCTCTTTTTTAGGGCTTCTCGTAAAGCAAAACTGTTATCAAAATGAGATCTTAAAACTCCCTAAAATGTGACTTATCAAAATGAGATCTTAAAACTCCCTAAAATGTGTGTTTGCCTGACCTTCCCTATTATTATGTATAGCGATCACTGTTTGCCGTCTGAGTCAGTACTGCTTTGATCTGATTGCTGAACAATATTTTTATTGGAGGGAGGCTTTAGATGCACATGATTTGTGTTCCGGAAAAGAATATTTTTGTGGTAAACTGGCGATGAAAATGCGGCCAGGTTTAGAGCATGAAAAATGGAATTAACGATGGTCCATCCCGGGAGAGCCATGGTTAAACAACTCATTCATCATCGTAAGCAAATATATATATATATATATATATATTTAACTTTTACAGAGATCAACAATTTTGAATATGATAGGAATAGACGCATTTAATAAACACAAAACATAGTATATGTTTTATTTAAAATTTTAACATATTTCATCTATGTCAGGATTTTTAGTTATACTTTTTTATGTGAAGTTTTATACACCTTGATTCAGGCAATGCTAATTTACTTGTCAAGGTAATGTGAATAACAAAAATATGCCACCAACTTGAATCAAATATTAAAACCAACACTTAGCATGCAAATGTTCCAATGGAAAGATTTCCGGACTTCCTGGGGAGTTTACGATAGAAATAGAAGGGGTCAAAACCAGCATGCCGAATTGCATGACACGTTGCATAACTTTTTTTTTTTAATTTTCCGAGTAGGAAAAAAATGCTAGGGGAAAATGAACAAAACTACTTAAAGCTACCGAATTGATACTGTTGACCGCCGAGATTTGAGAATAGATCATCTTCGGCAGTTGCTTGTGTAATAGATGTGAGCCCAGTTTTACCAAGACTCGAGCCGGTCCCCATTGCTCTACCCATATAAAATGAAGTTGGAGGTCCTTTCTCTCTTTCATCTACATCACTCAATCCGCTGACTATGCCGACATCTGCCAGTGAAACCTTTTTGGCTGCAAGGTTTCAAATGAAATGCTACAGTCAATAAAGATTCAAAATACACACGCATGCATTTATAATAAGCAAAGAGTAGAGACTATAATGAGAGAACTCACGAGCAGTTATATTAAGATCAATTATTCCACGGCTCAGTGAATCAGCCCAAATTCCAGACTTCACCTGAAAAGTATCCTTCTTTTGAGGAGCTTCCGAGTGCATGTTGTTAAGGTTTCCATCGTTGGTGGGATTTTGTGTTGGTTCTTTCAAAGCTAAATCGGAATGAGTCGTAAATGAACCAAAAATGTCAGATCCATCAAAATTGTTCAGTGGAACAGAAGCAAATGGATCAACAATTTTGGCACTTGCTCGCTCAAAGTTCGCTGCCATGGCCGGTTGCACAACTGGAACAGTGGTGGCAAAGAGATCAACAGCTGGAGAGGCTGCAGGAGTAATGGCAGGCTGGGAAGCAAATAGATCAACCTGTTCCTGCACAAATGAGAAAAGGGAAAGAGGAAGCAGATTTCAGATCCTCATGAATCAAGGATATGAGCCACCTCCTTCATTAGCTAGTCATATACCACTATGATATCCAACTAATAAACACATGCACGCACGCACATCCATATATATGTTAGTACTCTCCATGCTCAAATAAAAACCATTTCTAAGATTAAAGGGACATCTACTTCTCCAACTACTCAAGCTGCTTGACTGCAAACTGACCATAAGAGACCATGAGGCTTAGACATTTAACAGACCCTCTCATCCAATAGTTTAAGGGGACAACAGTATATTTAATTTCAATGTTACATTGTAAGTTAGCCATATCTGTTTTAAAAGACATAATATACCATTGCTTTCAGTGGAACAGCAACAAGTGGATCACAATGCTAGCATTTGCTGGCACAAAGTCTGTTACCTTGATGTCTGGTTGCACAACTGGATCATTGGCGGCAAAGAGGTCAACAGTTGTTGAGGCTGCAGGTTTAATGGCAGGCAGGGAAGCAAATAGATCAACCAGTTGCTGCACAAATGAGAAAAGGGGAAGAAGAAACAAATGTCAGCTCCTCATGATTAAAGGAACAACATTATATTGAATTTCATATTACGTGATAAGCTAGTTATTTACATCTGTTGAGAAGACAAAATAGACCGCTACTTTCTTGAAGTCAATTTGATTGGAATAGCTACAATAATTCATTCTTGCATTTCCAAAGATTAAGATAAAAGAGAAAAAAAAGGTCTGACCTGTGCCTGAGGACTTGATTCGTGAGCCACTTTTGTTGGTGCTGACAAAAAAGTTGCATCAGCAAATAGATCAACTTCCTCTGAATCAGTATTCACAGCAGACTTTTCCATAGGGACTGATGCTGGTGCGTCAAAGAGGTCATCAATCAAACTAGGTCCAAACAGATCCACTTGATTAGAACTTCCAGCTACTGGCTCTGCCAAAAGAATAATAAAAAATGCATTGGTCTAACACAACCTATATAAAAACTATTGCCGAAGTGGAAGGAGCACACTTTCAACAAACCGTAGGCCTTTCGTTAACAAAATGAACTAGAAGAAATAAGAGTTATGTTTGAATTATAAAAAGAAAACATCTGAAGAAGTATTCTCAACTAAAGAGATGAATATTTTTTCTTACTAGAACTGGACGTTCCTCTGGGATCAAAATCATCGTCATAATTATTTGAAGGGGTGCTTGTGCTTTGACTATATTTATTGGAATCACTCAACTTTGAGGAGAATTTATTCTTTGGATCCTTGCTGCAAACAAACATTACAATATGTGATTTTTTAAGAAAAGTTGGGGCAGAGTAAGGGGAAAAAGAGTCGAAAACTATAAATAGGTATATGTGTAAGGGTTTGCATGTGTGTGAACAAGATCAACATGTTACAGTAATAGAGCTTGAACTTCCATAATCAAGGTATTATGAATTGCGAAAAAGGGAACCATCTTTTAAAATGAATGGATTAACAACAATCAATGGAAATGGACATCCCAAGAAAATTTCTCCAACTTAAAGATAGCAGTATAAAGCCAAGTCATAGTCTGCACTAATTATTTAAGAATTTGCAACTAATAATGCAAAGTGTAAGACGTAAACCTGTCATGATGTCTAGACTCCTTTGAGGAATTCCCTTGGCTCTCTCTTGCATTCCCTCGATGTGAGTTCCCATAGGCGTCTGTATCAAACTTCTCTTCTCCATATTGGTTCTTTTCTTTATAATTGTCTCTATAGCTATCACTTTCTCTTGTGCTACTTAGGCCTCCATACCTATCCCCGCCGCCACTACTATATGAGGATGCCCTAGATTTATAAGTTATGCCAGTTGATGACAGGCCAACATACCTAGAAATAGTAACAGACACAGTTAGTCAATGAAAATGCTACAAGCAAGCACACGATTCCACTTCCTGAGAATAAACTTTACTTGTCACGGTTTGCAGCAGCTTTGTTCCTAGCTTCTTGTATTTTTTCTTTATTATTTAAAAGGCCCACTATAGTTTCTGCTTTCTTCCGGACATTGACTCCCATATCTTTCCCACTTGGTTCAACATATTCAAAACTTGTGAGAGACTGCGAAATGCAAAACAAATAGTGGAAGTGGAATATTTGAGAAATTCAACTTCACAACATAAACTGAGCAAACGCAACTCACAGAAAATATAGGGGTTCAGGCCTTACAGAGATCTGATACGTATGCTCTATTATGTCATCAACTGCGCGTTCAGATCCATGAGAAATTAAATACTCAATAACAGCCAATGCCTGGTAGAGAAATGGTTTCAGATGTTCAAGGCATGAAAAGGCTGATAAGCCAACAAGGGTTGGAAATACGTATCAAGTTTCAACCATATTAGATGGTTAGGCAGAAT
The DNA here is from genome assembly GCA_038381775.1 of Adansonia rubrostipa. NCBI lineage: Eukaryota > Viridiplantae > Streptophyta > Magnoliopsida > Malvales > Malvaceae > Adansonia > Adansonia rubrostipa. The sequence goes on from JBBYHM010000019.1 coordinate 4,343,971, forward strand.
ACACATACCTTGTAGACATAGCGCCAGTCCTTTCCGGTCTCACCCAGTCTTGTCCAAAGAACACCCATAACCATCTGGCATTCAGTGCTACAAGATATGATAGCACATTCAATTATAAAGCAAGAGGTATCTTCCAAAAACCAATACCAGAGAAAAGACACAAAACAAAATGAAAAAGAAAACATGCGCAAAAGTTGATAATTACAATTTCTTTGTGGCCTGCGCTATTTCTGCCAATGCAGTGCCATGAGGACCCCATGGTTCATTATCTGTTGCATCCAGTACCTGCATACATTTGCCTTAAAAATTATGTAACCAGATTAATCTTAATATAAAAAAATTTAATGCACTTCAAATGTAAACTAAAGTATTACAAGAATAACTAACGGTATTACTATACATACTGCAACACATTGTTATCATTACCCACCAAGTGCTGAACTAGACACTCAATTGCATAGATTTTCATTGTAACATAAAAACATAAAATTTCACCACTAGGAAAATCATAAGTCTGAATCTGGTGTAACATCATATACTTTGACCATTTCCATGATAAAAGCAAAGCACGGCAGATCGAAACATTGGTTACGACGCACAAGTAAAAAGGCAATTCGTTTTGCACCACTAATCACAACCCAAACTGAAGGAAGGGAATTTCAATACCAAACTAGAACTTATAATCCGAAAGATCAAGTAAAATATTAAGTATGATATCTTTCAGCATGGATCAAAAACAATATAGTATCAAGTAATAAGGGACTGCAACCTCAGCTTTCGATCATATCATTAACCTCTGTTTCCAAAATGAATCCCATTCTTTCGGTAACGGTATTCTAATTTTCCTACAAGCATTTCTATTTTACACTCATCTATGTCAATATCTCTACTTTATACACCAAATTATAATCTTACTCTTTTTCTTTCCAAACAAATTAAATGAATCTAATAACAACTGATCAATTCTTAAGCGCGTTTCCCAGGCAACAAGCATTCAAAGAAACATTAAATTGCAATTGATCTCACCTTCTGCTCGATCTCTGGAACCTTCAATACCTTTAGATTCACCTCCCTCTTTCTGATATAACAAAAGAAAAAAAACAAATTAAATCAACTAATCTTTGATGATAAACGGTAATATATGAATTCTGATTCAAAATCTCGCAGAACAGAGGTTAAAGCCTACATTTCGCGAACCGTCTGATCGAAGACCTTCATGAAATCCATCGCGGATCTAACAAAAAAGATTAAAAAAAAACCGGTTCGAAGAAAATGTACGATAAAATCAACAAGACGGCGCAGATCTGAGAGAATTTAAGAGGCGGAACGTTGGATCTTGAATTCTTTTTTGTAGAGGCGACGGATTTATTCAGCTCATGGCTTTTGTGATGATGAAAATAATTAGAGAGTAACAACTAACGATTTCGCTTCCTTGCCTTTTCTTTTTCCTTTATCCTTTTTTATCTCCTTCTATGTTTAACCTTCTCCCCACCCCCAAATCCGATTCGGTTTAAATTTACAAAGCAAAATAAATTAAAATATAATGTAGTATTTTATTTTATTTTATTTTTGCTATTTTAAATAAAATTCTTAATAAATTACAATGTTGACTGTGATTTGATGATGTAAAGCAAATTCTAATATGTCTTTATCATTAATTTTTAATCAAAAATTAAATTAAAATAAAAGCATGATCCTAAATAGCAAAATACAATACAAAACAAAAGCTTAGTAAAATTTAACAGTAAACCACAGGTGAATTTGTTATATATATA